>JAIEZT010000124.1:3026173-3031173 GCA_019594935.1 Periophthalmus modestus
CCTCTCCTGCTGTCCCTCTGTCCCTCTGTCCCTCTGTCTCTCTGTCCCTCTGTCCCTCTGTCTGTCTCTCTGTCCTCTGTCCCTCTGTCCCTCTGTCCCTCTGTCTCTCTGTCTCTCTGTCCCTCTGTCCCTCTGTCTCTCTGCCCCTCTGTCCCTCTGTCTCTCTGTCCCTCTGTCTCTCTGTCCCTCTGTCTCTCTGTCCCTCTGTCTCTCTGCCCCTCTGTCCCTCTGTCTCTCTGTCTCTCTGTCTCCTCTGTCCCTCTGTCTCTCTGTCTCTCTGTCCCTCTGTCCCTCTGTCCCCTCTGTCCCTCTGTCCCTCTGTCTGTCTCTCTGTCTCTCTGTCCCTCTGTCCCTCTGTCTCTCTGTCCTCTGTCTCTCTGTCTCTCTGTCCCTCTGTCTCTCTGTCTCTCTGTCCCTCTGTCTCTCTGTCCCTCTGTCCCTCTGTCCCTCTGTCCCTCTGTCCCTCTGTCTCTCTGTCTCTCTGTCTCTCTCTCTCTGTCCCTCTGTCTCTCTGCCCCTCTGTCCCTCTGTCCCTCTGTCTCTCTGTCCCTCTGTCTCTCTGTCTCTCTGTCCCTCTGTCCCTCTGTCTCTCTGTCCCTCTGTCCCTCTGTCCCTCTGTCCCTCTGCCCCTCTGTCTCTCTGACTCTCTGTCCCTCTGTCCCTTTGTCTCTCTGCCCCTCTGTCCCTCTGCCCCTCTGCTCCTCTGTCCCTCTTTCTCTCTGTTCCTCTGTCCCTCTTTCTCTCTGTCCCTCTGCCTCTCTGTCCCTCTGTCCCTCTGTCCCTCTGTCCCTCTGTCCTCTCTCTCTGTCTGTCCCTCTGCCCCTCTGCCCCTCTGTCCCTCTGTCCCTCTGTCCCCTCTGTCCCCCTGTCCCTCTGTCCCTCTGTCCCTCTGTCCCTCTGTCCCTCTGTCCCTCTGTCCCTCTGTCCCTCCGTCCCTCCGTCCCTCCTCACCATGGCTCGGAGCGTCTGCTGGACTCTGAGCTGTGACGTGTTCTTGAGCACTGCCCCGAGCAGAAGGGGGTATTTGGTGATCCTCTGGTGAGGTTTGGCCTGCATGTCGCCCAGACGCATCCGCTCGGTCTGAGGATGAGTCTCGATCCACTGAAAACAACAAAGTTCAGTTAGAAACACTGTAAGAAACACGGTAAGAAACACGGGATCATCATCAGTTTGTTTCACTGAGGGTCACACTTGTCCTGTTTCGGTTCTGAGTCGTGTTGAGGTTTTGTTTCGGGTTCTGTTCTGGTCTTTAGTCTAGTCTAGGTTTCGTTCTGGGTTTAGTCCAACACACTAGATAAGATAATGCAGAGTCTTAACCATAGACTGTGGCCCAAAAGTCACTGACAGTTGAAAAAACTCATAACATGACATTAAAAAAACAAGAGTTAGAACAAATGTAAAACTCTGTGTTTCATCTGATGAGTAAATGTGGAACAGATGAGATGAAGATATTAAAGATGGTGGAACTTTGAGCCGTTTCAAAAGTATAAAAAGAACATTATAAAGTCATACAGTGATATTGAATGCTGAATTATGTTCTTTTCTTTTTTTCTTTTTTTCTGTGAACATTGTGCAGCAGCTCTTTGTGTTTAGTATAAAAGAGGAGGCACCATGAGCTCGGGCTTCTGCTTATTCATTTTTCAGACTTTTGTGTATTTTGATTTGTTTCCTTGACTTAAGACAGAAATGTCTGGAAAGAAAATAAATAAAGTCAAGTCAAAGTCACTTTGATACATTAATATTTCAGTCACATTTATGAGCGGAGCTGCAAACTGTCACTTTAGGAGCCACAATGTTTAAATCAGGGGTGTCCAAACTATGGCCCGGGGGCCAAATGTGGCCCTCAGACCAGTTTTTATTGGCCCTCAGGCTCCTGCTGAACCAGCCCAATTGATCAGAAGCAGAACTTTTAACAGCAAATTAAACTATTTCTACAACTATATCCTCAAACATCCTAAAACGAATGTGTTTGAAGCCTTATTAACACACAGCGGCTCTGTCCAAACTGTTTAAAACACCGGATCGCCGTCTGTGGCTCCTCTTTAAATATGTTTTGAGATGTGATGCTCGATAAAAGTTTGGGCACCACTGTCTTATGGTTAAATGCATTTAAAAAACAAATTAAACAAAATGAAGGTATAAATATAGATAAATAAAAAGTTTTACATTGATTAAAGTCAGAAAAAGTTGATTCTTTTTGGAGATTTTTATTTAAAAATGTGTCTTTGTAATAAAACCTTTTTCTGGCCTGTGCTTTAGCGTCTGTAAACTCCAGATAAATATAAACCATTATTAAAATAGCCAGTGTTGCAGCCGTACGTGTGACTCAGTGGATAAGCAGCTTAAAACAAAAGTTCAGCTGCAGTTTTGACCGGTGGGTACTGCTGTTGTGCCCTTGAGCAAGTCCACGTCATCCACCTCCACGTCTGAGCGCACAGACGAGCTTCAGGTGCCATCAGGAGGAGTCAAAGGAACAACTAATACAACTAATTTAATGGTTAAATGGAACAAGTATAAAGTACAGCAGCTATTTTCATGACCAGGACGCCCACGGTTTGAGTAGGAAAAACTCAAATAAGCTAAATCGTTTCTGTTTTGTTCCAGTTACACAGAACAAGAACCGTCGTGTGGGTTTCACATCGCTGTACGACTTGCCAGAAAGTCACTGAAAAATATTTTGAATGTACTTGAATCATTTATAGAACATGTCGGTGTCAGAGGCAGATGGTCTTTATGAAGTGACTGTGAGACGCCCACGAAACGACCACAAAAACAACCCAAAAAACGATTATTACAGCCGTCACGGAACCAGACCAGGCTTTAAATACAGCTTTAAGTGTACGCATCTTAAAAAGTACAAATATTTACACAAAAACAGGCTGGTGAGATACAGGGTCAGGGTCAAAGGTCAAATGAGTGAGAGACTGTCCTGAGGAGCCTCTGTTCAAATACAAAATAATACAACAAAAACTGACTAAACGAGGGAGTAAATACGTCTAAAAGTCTAAAAAAACAGAAGTAAGTCTGAGTGTAAATGTTTATTTCCACATTATTAAAGTTCTGCAGTGACATAAAGTGTGTCCAGTTTTACACGTTCTTCAAATATATTTCATTTTTGAGAAGAAAAATCACCAAAATGTGTCACATTCTGGGCGACTGAAGAGGCTGAAGTCCCAGAAGAAGAGACGAGGGAGAAAGTGAATGAAAGACAAAATAAAGCTGGTTTTATGAACGATGTATTATCATATTTTTCTGTGTATATTAGAAATGCAATGATCATATGTTTTTAATGCTTTTTTATGGGTTTTTTCCCATTTCAGTTTCACTGTGGACAGTTTTTACACACAGACCATCATGAGATCTTGCATTAAAACTTCTGCTCCAGCTTTTCATTTGCTCCTCCTTCTCCTCCTTCCGTCCTCCCTCTCTGTCTCCTCTCCTCTTTTACCTGCTCTCACTCCCTCTCTCCACATCTCTCCTCTCCTCTTTCTCCTCCTCTCTCTCTCCTCTCTCTCCTCCTTCCTCCCTCGCTTTCTCCTCTCCTCTTTCTCCCGCTCTCACTCCCTCTCTCCACATCTCTCCTCTCCTCTTTCTTCTCCTCTCGCCCTCCCTCTCTCCCTTTGTCATCCTGCCTCCCTCTCTCCTCTCCTCTTTTTCCCACCCTTACTCCCTCTCTCCACATCACTCCTCTTTCTCCTCCTCTCCCTCTTCCTGCCTTCCTTCCTTCCTTCCTTCCTCCCTCTCTCTCTTCTCCTCTTTCTCCCGCTCTCACTCGCTCTCTCCACATCTCTCCTCTCCTCTTTCTTCTCCTCTCGCCCTCCCTCTCTCCCTTTGTCATCCTGCCTCCCTCTCTCCTCTCCTCTTTTCCCACCCTACTCCCTCTCTCCACATCTCTCCTCTTTCTCCTACTCTCTCCCTCTTTCCTCGTTCCTTCCTTCCTTCCTCCCTCTCTCTCCTCTCCTCTTTCTCCCGCTCTCACTCGCTCTCTCCACATCTCTCCTCTCCTATTTCTCTCTCCTCCTCCTATCTCTCCTTCTGTTCTCTTTCTCTCCTCCTTTATCCTCCTCTCCTTCCCTCTCCTCCTCTCTCTCTCTCTTCCTCTCTCCTTCTCTCTCTTCCTCTCTTTCTCTTCCTCTCTCCTTCTCTCTTTTGCTCAGTTTTTATCCATAGACCATCATGAGATCTTGTATTCAAAGTTCCTGTATCAAAGTCCAACAAACAGGTGAGAACACATTTATGAACTAATTTTTAAACTCATTTTTAAACACATTTTTAAACTCATTTTTAAACTCAGAGTGGTTCTTGTGACAGATGTGACGGTCAGTACTTTTCCACAGACTGATCTGTGGTTTAAACTTGTTATGAAACAAAAAGCCGGAGAGTGAAACAGTTTCAGAGTCTGTGAGTTTTATCTCCAGGACCGAGACTAAAACTGAAACTGAAACGAGATTCTGATGTGAACCAGGATCGACGCTGCAAAAAAATCACATTAACGAGACACAATTTGAGATTTTCTGAACAGTTTTAGTGTCAGTTTGAGCTTTATCTGAACAAATATCAGACGTCCTGCTAAAGAAAGTACTTTTATTTGTGGGATCATCATGTGTTTAAGCACTGAGTGAAGGCCTTAGTATTAAAATTAAGTTTGAATATTTAGTATCGCCATGGCAACAGTTTGAATATTTAGTATCGCCATGGCAACAGTTTGAATATTTAGTATTGTCATGGCAACAGTTTGAATATTTAGTATTGTCATGGCAACAGTTTGAATATTTAGTATCGCCATGGCAGCAGTTTGAATATTTTGTATCGCCATGGCAACAGTTTGAATATTTAGTATCGCCATGGCAACAGTTTGAATATTTAGTATCGCCATGGCAACAGTTTGAATATTTAGTATCGCCATGGCAACAGTTTGAATATTTAGTATCGCCATGACAACAGTTTGAATATTTAGTATGACAACAGCCATGACAACAGTTTGAATATTTAGTATCACC
>JAIEZT010000124.1:3036173-3047707 GCA_019594935.1 Periophthalmus modestus
ATAACAGACTTTGAGATAATATTGTTTTATTTGGTCAATTTCGTCCATCTTTTCTTAATTACATACAGAAAAATGAGAGAAATTGCTATTTATTTTGTGGTTTAAGTTTGAAAATCACGACTCTGTTTGAAATGCAAATTATAAACACGTCTAAGAGCATTTGAATTTGAGAAAAGACTGAAGTGTGAGCTGCTAAACGAGTGCAAGAATGTCCTGCGTATCAGAACACGTTTGCAGAGGCCTAAACTACTACTACGACTTAGCAGTTTTTATACATAATGATCCAGTACATTTAGTTCTCCACTGTCCACATCGTTTTACCATCAAATTTGCAAAAAATATCCAGATTTTAAATGCACAAATATCACTGTTCACATGTTAAACTTATGGCTTTTCAAGTGCAGCCGTGGATGAAGTACTCAAGGAAAAGTAAAAGTATTACATGGAAACGTCAACTTAAGTAAAAGTTGTACCAGTACCTGTTTAAAAATGCACTTTAAGAGTAAAAAATAAAAGTATTTCACACAAGTATTGTTCAAATGTCATGATATTGATCCAAAAATGAGACATATTTTGTTCAAAAGCAGCAACACAAATCAATTTCTTCATTTTTCTTATGAATTTTGTGTTTTTATTTCAGTTTTGCTCTAAGCCGAAGCCTGAACTCTTAAACTTTACTCAGGAATAGTAAAAATAACCCCTCAGTTGAGTACTTTACTACTTTTACTTCATTACTTTCCATGACATTAATCCCATATTTTGGTTCGAATAACGTCACCACTTCCTGAAGCTAAAGATAAAACATAATGACCTTTTTATTTCTTTAAACTGACAGAGACGACATTGAACTTTGCACCAGTTTTTGTTTCATGTGGGATTAGAGATTAACCAGAAACTACGTGGACAAATCTGTAATCTGACATTTAAACTGCTAATTCCACCAGAGAATTCTGACCTGTCCAGCTCCTTTTGAAACTGAAAACCTCACAGTCCTTTTGACTCCGTCCCCCTCACACTTTTGTCTCTGAATGACTCTAAACTTTCACTTTTGTTCATCTGGAAAAAACTGTAATCCCATTCATTTAACTGGATAATCTGAGATAAACTTCCACACAAATTATAACATAAAGTCGCCTGACCACCCGCAGAGTTCGATGCTCATTTCAGATTTAGCCATGTCCATTTACGACATCTGTCTGAAGGGAGGAGCTACAACTACAACTACACTGAAACCTGTTCGTCTAAAGTCGTATTTTAGCCTGAATTATTATGCAAATGACAATATGACTCAGTAATCTGACCAAAACTGAAGAAGCGGTTTGGATTAGCAGCGAAACAAAAACGATTTTTCCAGTTCACAGACTAGAATTTTTCTTTCACTACAAAATGAACGATGCACAGATTCTCCAGGAGGCTTTAAAATCGGCTCTGTAGTTCGTGTAATCGCTCGAGATATCATCCAAAGTAAAAGAAAAAATCTGTCAAATGGACAAAAAGTGAAGGAGGAGTGAAGAGGTTTGGCTGCAGTTCTGGTCAGATTAGTGCTGGACGCTGCCTTATATCTGTGTGAAAAGAGCGGCTAACTGCACTGAAGCTAACACATAGCAAACAAACAGAAACTGTGAACTATAGGTGTGTTTCAGTGTCGTTAGCGCCGCCCTTCTGACAGATATGAGGTAGTGCCCATTAGTAAACTGACCAGAACTGAAGAAAAGGCTTAGAGGACGAGCCAAACGTCTCAAACTTTTGTCTATGAAACTTTTTGTCAGCCTCATGCAAATTAATACAACCACGATGAAAAATGCGGCGCCCACAGCAGCTTCCGGGATAAAGTGTAAAGTAACATGCACAAGACTCACCTCTAAGAGAAATCCATGTTTCTGCAGGTGTAGAAGTGACTCCAGAACGAGCTGAGAGGAAAAAACAGACAGATGAGAGGAAAAAACAGACAGATGAGAGGTAAAAACAGACATATGAGAGGTAAAAACAGACAGATGAGAGGTAAAAACAGACATATGAGAGGTAAAACAGACACATGAGAGGAAAAAACAGACACATGAGAGGTAAAAACAGACAGATGAGAGGTAAAAACAGACATATGAGAGGTAAAAACAGACATGAGAGGAAAAAACAGACACATGAGAGGTAAAAACAGACACATGAGAGGTAAAAACAGACAGATGAGAGGTAAAACAGACAGATGAGAGGTAAAAACAGACAGATGAGAGGTAAAAACAGACATGAGAGGAAAAAACAGACATATGAGAGGAAAAAACAGACACATGAGAGGTAAAAACAGACATATGAGAGGTAAAAACAGACATATGAGAGGTAAAAAACAGACAGATGAGAGGTAAAAACAGACAGATGAGAGGAAAAAACAGACAGATGAGAGGTAAAAACAGACAGATGAGAGGTAAAAACAGACGGATGAGAGGTAAAAACAGACGGATGAGAGGTAAAAACAGACATATGAGAGGTAAAACAGACATATGAGAGGTAAAAACAGACAGATGAGAGGTAAAAACAGACATATGAGAGGTAAAAACAGACAGATGAGAGGTAAAAACAGACAGATGAGAGGTAAGAACAGACGGATGAGAGGTAAGAACAGATAGATGAGAGGTAAAAACAGATAGATGAGAGGTAAAAACAGACATATGAGAGGTAAAAACAGACTGATGAGAGGTAAAAACAGACATATGAGAGGTAAAAACAGACAGATGAGAGGTAAGAACAGACAGATGAGAGGTAAAAACAGACAGATGAGAGGTAAAAACAGACATATGAGAGGTAAAAACAGACAGATGAGAGGTAAAAACAGACAGATGAGAGGTAAAAACAGACAGATGAGAGGTAAAAACAGACATGAGAGGTAAAAACAGACATATGAGAGGTAAAAACAGACATATGAGAGGTAAAAACAGACAGATGAGAGGTTGAGAGACATATAAAAAAACAGACAGATGAGAGGTAAAAAAACAGACAGATGAGAGGTAAAAAACAGACAGATGAGAGGTAAAAACAGACAGATGAGAGGTAAAAACAGACATGAGAGGTAAAAACAGACAGATGAGAGGTAAAAACAGACAGATGAGAGGTAAAAACAGACGGATGAGAGGTAAAAAACAGACAGATGAGAGGTAAAAACAGACAGATGAGAGGTAAAAACAGACAGATGAGAGGTAAAAACAGACAGATGAGAGGTAAAAACAGACAGATGAGAGGTAAAAACAGACAGATGAGAGGTAAAAACAGACAGATGAGAGGTAAAAACAGACAGATGAGAGGTAAAAACAGACAGGTAAAAACAGAGAGAGGTAAAAACAGACAGATGAGAGGTAAAAACAGACAGATGAGAGGTAAAAACAGACAGATGAGAGAGTAGACTGATGAAGGTAAAAACAGACTGATGAGAGGTAAAAACAGACTGATGAGAGGTAAAAACAGACAGATGAGAGGTAAAAACAGACAGATGAGAGGTAAAAAAACAGACAGATGAGAGGTAAAAACAGACAGATGAGGTAAAAAACAGACAGAGATGAGAGGTAAAAACAGACAGATGAGAGGTAAAACAGACAGATGAGAGGTTAAAACAGACAGATGAGAGGTAAAACAGACAGATGAGAGGTAAAAACAGACAGATGAGAGGTAAAACAGACAGATGAGAGGTAAAAAACAGACAGATGAGAGGTAAAAAACAGACAGATGAGAGGTAAAAAACAGACAGATGAGAGGTAAAAAAAACAGACAGATGAGAGGTAAAAACAGACATGAGAGGTAAAAACAGACAGATGAGAGGGTAAAAAACAGACAGATGAGAGGTAAAAACAGACAGATGAGAGGTAAAAACAGACAGATGAGAGGTAAAAAACAGACAGAGAGGTAAAACAGACAGATGAGAGGTAAAAACAGACAGATGAGAGGTAAAAAAACAGACAGATGAGAGGTAAAAAACAGACAGATGAGAGGTAAAAACATGAGAGGTAAAAACAGATGAGAGGTAAAAACAGACAGATGAGAGGTAAAAACAGACTGATGAGAGGTAAAAACAGACAGATGAGAGGTAAAAAACAGACAGATGAGAGGTAAAAAACAGACAGATGAGAGGTAAAAACAGACAGATGAGAGGTAAAAAACAGACAGATGAGAGGTAAAAACAGACAGATGAGAGGTAAAAACAGACATGATGAGAGGTAAAAAAAAACAGACAGATGAGAGGTAAAAAACAGACAATGATGAGAGTTAAAAACAGACAGATGAGAGGTAAAAAAACAAACAGATGAAAGGTAAAAACAGACAGATGAAAGGTAAAAAACAAACAGACAGATGAGAGGGTAAAAACAGACAGATGAGAGGTAAAAAAACAGACAGATGAGAGACTGATGAGAGGTAAAAACAGACAGATGAGAGGAAAAACAGACAGATGAGAGGTAAAAAACAGACAGAAACCAGGTAAAAACAGAATAGTAAAGGAAAGACAGTACTGCTAACTTACGTCTCTGATCACCAGGAGTTTGTTAATGTAGATGAGCTCCGTGGACACAAACTCCCACAATGCATCCTGTTGGTTCCTCTGAGTCTTTGTCATTAACTAAACAAAAGCAAAAAGTGCAATATGAGATGTTTTGGCAAAAGAATTTACATTCTACAGAACCATTGCTGTTATAAACTCTACAATGAATTTGCTCCAAACAAATTATACACATTATTAGCCAGAATAAAAAGGCAGGTAATGATAAACCAGGACTAAACCAGGTCTTTACCAGGGTAAACAGGACTAAAACAGGACTAAACCAGGACTAAAACAGGCCTAAACCAGGACTAAAACAGGCCTAAACCAGGAGTAAAGCAGGACTAAACCAGGAGTAATCCAAAACTAAACCGGCACTAAACTAGGACTAAACCAGCACTAAACCAGGACTAAACCAAGACTAAACCAGGACTAAACCAGGACTAACCAGGACCAAACCAGCACTAAACCAGGGCGAAACCAGGACTAAACCAGGACTAAACCAGGACTAAACCAGGACTAAACCAGGACTAAACCAGGGCGAAACCAGGACTAAACCAGGACTAAACCAGGACTAAACCAGGACTAAACCAGGGCTAAACCAGGGTTAACCAGGACTAAACAAGGGCTAAACCAGGACTAGACCAGGACTAAACCAGGGCTAAACCAGGGCTAAACCAGGACTAAACCAGGGCTAAACCAGGGCTAAACCAGGACTAAACCAGGGCTAAACCAGGGCTAAACCAGGACTAAACCAGGGCTAAACCAGGGCTAAACCAGGGCTAAACCAGGGCTAAATCAGGTCTAAACCAGGTTTAAACCAGGACTAATCCAGGACTAAACTAGGTCTAAACCAGGACTAAACTAGGTCTAAACCAGGACTAAACCAGGACTAAACCAGGTCTAAACACAGTCTAATCCCAGACTAAACCTGGTCTAAACCAGGAGTAGTGAACCATTTTTAGGTACACTTTTTACTTTATTACAATTAACAGCATGTATCTGTTCTTTCTACTTCACTACATCATGTTTGGACTGAAAAGTAAATACTGCCTTAAAGGGCCGAGGGGTTATTTTTTGAGCACGTTCATGTTCACTTTCTCTAATGGTTCAAACTAAAACATATTAACAAAAATAACTACATCAATTCTTGAGCATCTGATTCTGATTTTTTGGCCAAAATTCAGAACAATTCTTGATCCAGATTTAAGATATTTTAGGTAGTTGTAAAAATCCATGTGAAATCCTTCGGTCTTACTGATCTTACTGAGTGTGAGCGCACGATGTCAGTCCAGTTACTCTCCAGAGACGTGCCGTGGTTTTCTTCAGCCCATCTCCACCTCAGACTCACAGGGACAGTGAACGCCTCCAGACTGTGCTTCAGCAGATCCAGCTGACCGGGCGGCTGCACACAACAGGACAAGATTATACAAATGCTACACACTAAATCAGTTTTTACATTGTTGGTGAGGTTGTGGCTCAGCTGTTTGAGGTTCTAGCCCAGAAACTCAGAGGTTAGAGGAAAAACTATGGTGAGAAAAAAAAAAAACACAACTCCAGTCCGTTTTTTTGAAGTGTAACAGCATTATTACATGGTTTAAAGCTCACAACAGTGCATTTTGCGTAATATAGGACCTTTAAGTTCACAATTAGACCTTACAATGGTCAGTTTATTACTATATTTAAAGCTGCCTTTGTTGGACTATTTTTTCAGACTGACTTGTCAAAGATACATAACTCACCAACAGTTTACTCTTTTTGTCAAAGCTTAAAATCTAAACATAGAGGAGATGGTTTTCCACATGTTTGCACCGTCTTGTGGCATCTTTTCTTGCCTCCACGATGGTTGACATGTCTCGCCCCAGGACACGACTAAAAGTTTTCCGTTCATGGGCGAATACTCTCCCTCAAAGTCATTATTTTAGACTTAATAGTAGTTTGTTTTGTGAATGAATCTTGTACCATTTTATTTCAGGCTGTGTCTTGTCTCAACATAAGTGGGAGTCAAAACTTCAGCACTATTATCATTTTACAGGGTGGCCCAAAAGTCACTGACACTTTTAAATCTTCAGTAGCTCCTATAATTCTTAAGTTATACTCACCAAATTTTAGCTGTAGATAAACTGAACCTTTCCAGATTTTTGGTAATATAAACAGTTATAATTGTTCACTTACACTTGAACTTATCACGACTTAAACTAGGGGAAGTAAAAATTACCTCATTTTGAAAAATAATGTGTTTAATGTGTCCACCATTTTGTGTTTGTCTCTGAACAGCCTGATCCAACACACTTTACAGAACATTTACAACATTTCTGGGCTTATGCCTCTTATTTGATCCTCGATATTACGTTTTAAGTCGTTTATTGTCTGAGGTTTATTCACAAACACCTTTTCTTTAAGATAGACCCACAGGAAGAAATCAGGACTAGTCAGGTCTGTGGAGATCACATACTGCCCCCTGTCTGTGAAAAACACTTATTATTCCTTTAATGGTATTTACTCTTGGGGCATCTCTGGTATTAAAATGTGGACGGTAACACCACTAAATTTGACCCATGTGACTCAAAGTCCCACTGTACAATGAGGGTTCGTTCCTCAGTGCTGTATTTGCTCAGATTAATGTCAGAAGAGTCGTTCTAAATGCTCTGAAAAAATACAAGAAAAATATTTAGAAGCAAAAGAGTTATGAAGTTTTTTCCAACTGTCAGTGACTTTTGGGCCACGCTGTAAAAACAAATATGGTCCCTTCTGAAAAACTGAAAAGGGAATGTGTGAGTAAGATGGACACAAACTTGACACCAGTTCTGTCTCGACGAACGGGCCAAAACTCCTGTCGACTATTGTGAGAAGCTCGTGGAAGAATATCCAAAATGTTTGACCCCAGTCAGCTTAAAGTTTAAACGTATGTAAACTTCTGACGTTGAAGAAAGCCATAAAAAATGTCTTTAAAAATCCTTGTCTGATTATTCTGGAATTTAGCAAATAGAAATAATTTTGCTAACCCTAATTGACCTAAAACAGGAAAAGTTTAGTCTGATTTCATGTCAGACAGTGAGAAAAAAAAAGCACAAGTGTCTTTTTATATAGTGTGGGAATATAAAAGAAAGGATGAATTAATGTTGAAAATCACATTCTAATGTTTAAAGAAAGATTGTTTTTATTATCATCGTAGTATTGGAATTTCTATTGAGTCTCAAGTCTATTCCTTTGTAAAGAAAACAATTTTTTAATATCGTGACAACCACAAAAAGACGCCCAGGTTAAATCTGCAGATCCAGTGAAGCGTGAGGTTTGGCTGTTTGTCTGAGTGGCACTTCTGAACATGTTTGAATCTGCATCAGAGCGTGTGGTATGAAAGAGAGAGGAGGACTAAACCAGGACTAAAACAGGTCTAAACCAGGATTATACCAGGTCTATACCAGGTCTAAACCAGGACTAAACCAGGACTAAAACAAAACTAAAACAGGTCTAAACCAGGATTATACCAGGTCTAAAGCAGGTCTAAAACAAGACTAAACGAGGACTAAAACAGGTCTAAACCAGGTCTAAATCAGGCCTAAACCAGGTCTAAACCAGGTCTAAAGCAGGTCTAAAGCAGGTCTAAACCAGGTCTAAACCAGGTCTAAATCAGGACTAAAACAGGTCTAAACCAGGTCTAAATCAAGCCTAAACTAGGTCTAAACCAGGACTAAAGCAGGAGTGTTACCTCTGGAGTCGGGTTCTTCTCAGACTCATTGAACAGGACTAAACCTGGTGTAAACCCGGTCTGAACCCGGTGTAAACCCGGTGTGAACCGGGTCTGAACCGGGTCTAAACCCGGTCTAAACCCGGTCTAAACCCGGTCTAAACCCGGTCTAAACCTGGTCTAAACCTGCTCTAAACCTGGTCTAGAGCAGGTTTAAACCCGGTCTAAACCCGGTCTAAACCTGGTCTAGACCCGGTCTAAACCCGGTCTAAACCTGGTCTAAACCCTGTCTAAACCAGGTCTAAACCAGGTCTAAACCTGGTCTGAACCGGGTCTAAACCAGGTCTAAACCAGGTCTAAACCCAATCTAAATCTGGTCTAAACCTGGTCTAAACCCAGTCTAAACCTGGTCTAAACCCGGTCTAAAGCAGGAGGAGCGTTACCTCTGGAGCCGGGTTCTTCTCAGACTGGTTGAACAGAACTTGTCTCAGAGCTGCTCTGGGTTTGGTCGTAGCAGACGTCCCTTTGCTCACGGTGGCAAAGTCCGTCACCACCTTCTGCTTGGTCCGTCTCTGGATGAACAAAACAGCACGGATCTGGTTAAAGCTTCACTGTGTAACTTTTCTGGTGGAGATCTGACTCTTACTTGTTTGACCATGACTAATTAAATGTTCCTCAGTGTTGCTTTAAACATGTCTATTTAACTCCAAGTGTGTTTTGTTGCTAAGACGATACCTTGAAAAACAAACTGTGAGCAGGGTCACCTCTCCACAGATCTCACCTGTAATTTATCGTGGTGGTTTCACTTCTTGTCTCCATAAGTTTACTCAAACTGTGGAACATTCTAAGTATGTTAATTTTACTTTTTAAACAAATCTACAAATCGAAAAGACCCAAAATTCAAATCTTAAAAGCTAAAACTTAACTAGATCCACAAACTTATAATAAAATCGCATTATGTAACTTTTATGTTGGAGGGTCTGTCACATGCTTGTCTCTATGGAGATCATTGTTTTTGCCCCCGAATGTCCACAGTAAGGCATTCAATTATCTTCCTTCATGAAGAAAAGTAGGTAACATCGGCCAAGTTACAGGTCAGATCTGTGGAGACTTCCAGACCCTTGATCATAGTAAAATGCATGTTTTTCTAGGATTTTTTTTTCTTTCTTGCAGTAAAAACCTGTAATTGTATAAATGCAGGGCAGATAAGTTTAACACCTGTGTCCAGACCTTTAAAGGGCCCAATTTAGACTGTTTTCTGATCTATGTTCTAATGTTGTTTTCCTCATCATGTGTCTTTATGGTCCCAGTCTCTACAAAACATTAACTTTTGCATTTTCTGGCTGGATCCTTCATTCAAAAGCAGCAGACCCAAACCCCGCACGTGCCTGGTAGCTGTAGAACTTCTTGTGGCTCTCCGCTGACCCCCGGTGGTGCAGTGTGGGTTCTACAGGAGCAGGAGACACGTCGCCGGGGGTCTCTCTCACTTCACTGTCCCTCTGCCTCTCCCCCTCTGCGCTCCACGGATCCACCCCCTCGTCCACAGAAGAGCCATTCACACCTCCTCCGTTCAGAAGAGGAGCTCTGGAGAGGCTGGAAGAGGAGAACGAGGGAAAAAACAAGAGGCATGGAGATCTCAGAGGGGTTTTATGTATGTGAGTGTATGGACTAAACAAGGAATAAATCAGGTCCAAACCAGGACTAAACCAGGACAAAACCAGGACTAAACCAGGACTAAACCAGGACTAAACCAGGACAAAACCAGGACTAAACCAGGACTAAACCAGGACAAAACCAGGACTAAAAACCAGGACCCAGGAAACCAGGACAAAAACCAGGACTAAAACCAGGACTAAACCAGACTAAACCAGGACTAAACCAGGTCTAAACCACCACCAGACTAAACCAGAACTAAACCAGGTCTAAATCAGGACTAAACCAGGTCTAAATCAGGACTAAACCAGGTCTAAACCAGGACTAAACCAGGACTCAAATAGGACTAAACCACGTCTAAACCAGGACTAAACCAGGACAAAACCAGGTCTAAACCAGGACAAAACCAGGACTAAAATAGAACTAAACCAGGTCTAAACAAGGACTACACCAGGACTAAACCAAGACTAAACCAGGACTAAACCAGGACTAAACCAGGACAAAAATAGAACTAAACCAGGGCTATACCAGGACTAAAATAGGACTAAACCACGTCTAAATCAGGACTAAACCAGGACTAAACCAGGACTAAACCAGGACTAAACCAGGACTAAACCAGGACTAAACCAGGTCTAAACCAGGACTAAAGTAGGACTAAACCAGGTCTAAACCAGGTCTAAACCAGGTCTAAACCAGGTCTAAACCAGGACTAAACCAGGACTAAATAAGGATTTCTTATCCATGCACTAAAAAGGTTCGACTAAAATGAATAACATTATCAGTGTTTGAGACTTTCTGGCTCTGGGTCACAGGGGAAAAACAGGATTAAAGTTCACAATGGACAGGTATTTATTCTGTTTACTGTATTTAGTGGTTAAAAGTTCAGAATAAAACTTTAAACACTGAATGCAGAACCACAGCTCATTGAAATCACGTCGTCTCTCTGAGCCTGTGGTTTTCACGTTGTTTGACTTGTGAGCTCAAAGCAAAGGCGTGTCCGTGGCCATGTCAAATGTTTGCTCAAGACTTTTAATGGAACATGTTTTATTTAAGACCTGTTTCTTTTGAAGCAGCAGCTCAGAGTAGGAAACGGACATGGGACAATATTGACATTTGGTGGAGGGTTGTCAAAACTATTGTAAATCAAAGAATAATCGATACTAAAACTCTAAACTAGACACTTGTTTGAGCAGGTATCGATACTAAAAAAGTCACATTCACAGGACAGAAATGAACCTG
Source organism: Periophthalmus modestus (assembly GCA_019594935.1). Taxonomy (NCBI): domain Eukaryota; kingdom Metazoa; phylum Chordata; class Actinopteri; order Gobiiformes; family Gobiidae; genus Periophthalmus; species Periophthalmus modestus. Next base: position 3,047,267 of record JAIEZT010000124.1, read on the forward strand.
TCCTGAGTAGACTTAGAATGTAGAAGAAGTACAACCATTTAATGTGGGAAATCACATTCTGTTGTCTAAAGAAAAGTGTTTTTGTTTTTCGTTGTAATGTACGGCGGTGTCACATTCAAAAAATAAATTAAGATTGGGGGGCTGACTTGTCAAAACGCAAAGAGTGACCAAAATCAAAAATGTTTATTTTAGGTAAAAGTTAAATAAAAACCTATGTACGATAGATGTACAACTTTATATTACCGGCATTTTAAGCAGTTGTCTGTGTAAACCCTCAGTCGTCCAAGTCTGATCCATAGCAAAAGACGAAGTTTTAAATCTGTCGTTGAATCATTTCCCCTGCAAGCGACCCCCATACGCCTCTCTGTGTAGCTGAGCGCTCCTGGACACGCCAGATCTGTTCCCTTGGCTCTGAGCTTTCTATCATTTTTTAAACTTGGT
>JAIEZT010000124.1:3047807-3082807 GCA_019594935.1 Periophthalmus modestus
TTCGATGCTCATTTCCGATGTAAGCATGTCCCAATTTACCGACATCTGTCTGAAGAAAGGAGGAGCTACAACTACAACTACACTGAAACCTGGTTCGACTCTAAGTCGTATTTTTAGCCTGAATTATTATGCAAATGACAATATGACTCAGTAATCTGACCAAAAAAAACTGAAGAAGCGGTTTGGATTAGCAGCGAAACAAAAACGATTTTTTTTTTCCCAGTTTCACAGACTAGAATTTTTCTTTCACTACAAAATGAACGATGCACAACAGATTCTCCAGGAGGCTTTAAAAATGGCTCTGTAGTTCGTAAAGAGTAATCGCTCGAGATATCATCCAAAGTAAAAGAAAAAATCTGTCAAATGGACACAAAAGTGAAGGAGGGTGAAGAGGTTTGGCTGCAGTTCTGGTCAGATTAGTGCTGGACCGCTGCCTGCCTTATATCTGTGTGAAAAGAGCGGCTAACTGCACTGAAGCTAACACATAGCAAACAAACAGAAACTGTGAACTATAGGTGTGTTTCAGTGTCGTTAGCGCCGCCCTTCTGACAGATATGAGGTAGTGCCCCATTAGTTAAACTGACCAGAACTGAAGAAAAGGCTTAGAGGACGAGCCAAACGTCTCAAACTTTTGTCTATGAAACTTTTTGTCAGCCTCATGCAAATTAATACAACCACGATGAAAAAATGCGGCGCCCACAGCAGCTTCTCGGGATAAAGTGTAAAGTAACATGCACAAGACTCACCTCTAAGAGAAATCCATGTTTCTGCAGGTGTAGAAGTGACTCCAGAACGAGCTGAAGAGAAAAAACAGACAGATGAGAGGAAAAAACAGACAGAGATGAGAGGTAAAAACAGACAGATTGAGAGGGTAAAAAACAGACATATGAGAGGTAAAAACAGACATATGAGAGGTAAAAACAGACAGATGAGAGGTAAAACAGACATATGAGAGGTAAAACAGACACATGAGAGGAAAAAAAACAGACACATGAGAGGTAAAAACAGACAGATGAGAGTAAAAACAGACATATGAGTTAGGTAAAAAAAACAGACATGAGAGAAAAAACAGACACATGAGAGGTAAAAACAGACACATGAGAGGTAAAAACAGACAGATGAGAGGTAAAAACAGACAGATGAGAGGTAAAAACAGACAGATGAGAGGTAAAAACAGACATGAGAGAAAAAAACACAGACATATGAGAGGAGGAAAAACAACAGACACATGAGAGGTAAAAAACAGACATATGAGAGGTAAAAAAACAGACATATGAGAGGAAAAAACAGACAGATGAGAGGTAAAAAACAGACAGATGAGAGGAAAAAACAGACAGATGATAGAGAGGTAAAAACAGACAGATGAGAGGTAAAAACAGACGGATGAGAGGTAAAACAGACGGATGAGAGGTAAAAACAGACATATGAGAGGTAAAACAGACATATGAGAGGTAAAACAAACAGACAGATGAGAGGTAAAAACAGACATATGAGAAGGTAAAAACAGACAGATGAGAGGTAAAAACAGACAGATGAGAGGTAAAACAGACGGATGAGACAGAAAACAGATAGATGAGAGGTAAAAAACAGATAGATGAGAGGTAAAAACAGACATATGAGAGGTAAAAACAGACTGATGAGAGGTAAAAACAGACATATGAGAGGTAAAAACAGACAGATGAGAGGTAAGAACAGACAGATGAGAGGTAAAAACAGACAGATGAGAGGTAAAAACAGACATATGAGAGGTAAAAACAGACAGATGAGAGGTAAAAAACAGACAGATGAGAGGTAAAAAAAAAACAGACAGATGAGAGGGAAAAACAGACATGAGAGGTAAAAACAGACATATGAGAGGTAAAAACAGACATGAGAGGTAAAAACAGACAGATGAGAGGTAAAAACAGACAGATGAGAGTAAAACAGACAGATGAGAGGTAAAACAGACAGATGAGAGGTAAAAAACAGACAGATGAGAGGTAAAAACAGACAGATGAGAGGTATAAAACAGACAGATGAGAGGTAAAAACAGACAGGATGAGAGGTAAAAAACAGACAGATGATGAGGTAAAAAACAGACGGATGAGAGGTAAAAAACAGACAGATGAGAGGTAAAAAACAGACAGGATGAGAGGTAAAAAACAGACAGATGAGAGGTAAAACAGACTGATGAGAGGTTAAAACAGACAGATGAGAGGTAAAAACAGACAGATGAGAGGTAAAAAAAAAAACAGACAGATGAGAGGTAAAAACAGACAGAGGTAAAACAGACAGATGAGAGGTAAAAAACAGACAGATGAGAGGTAAAAAACAGACAGATGAGAGGTAAAAACAGACAGATGAGAGGTAAAAACAGACTGATGAGAGGTAAAAACAGACTGATGAGAGGTAAAAACAGACTGATGAGAGGTAAAAACAGACAGATGAGAGGTAAGAACAGACAGATGAGAGGTAAAAAAACAGACAGATGAGAGGTTAAAAAAAACAGACATATGAGAGGTAAAAAACAGACAGATGAGAGGTAAAACAGACAGATGAGAGGTAAAAACAGACAGATGAGAGGTGAAAACAGACATGAGAGGTAAAAACAGACATATGAGAGGTAAAAACAGACATATGAGAGGTAAAACAGACAGATGAGAGGTAAAAACAGACAGATGAGAGGTAAAACAGACAGATGAGAGGTAAAAACAGACAGATGAGAGGTAAAAACAGACAGATGAGAGGTAAAAACAGACATGAGAGGTAAAAACAGACAGATGAGAGGTAAAAACAGACAGATGAGAGGTAAAAACAGACGGATGAGAGGTAAAAAACAGACAGATGAGAGGTAAAAACAGACATGAGAGGTAAAAACAGACAGATGAGAGGTAAAAACAGACTGATGAGAGGTAAAAACAGACAGATGAGAGGTAAAAACAGACAGATGAGAGGTAAAAACAGACAGATGAGAGGTAAAAACAGACATGAGAGGTAAAAACAGACAGATGAGAGGTAAAAACAGACTGATGAGAGGTAAAAAACAGACAGATGAGAGGTAAAAACAGACTGATGAGAGGTAAAAACAGACAGATGAGAGGTAAAAACAGACAGATGAGAGGTAAAAACAGACAGATGAGAGGTAAAAACAGAGCAGCCAGAGTAAAGACACTACACTGAATATAAAGGACGCTGCTTACGTCTCTGATCACCAGGAGTTTGTTAATGTAGATGAGCTCCGTGGACACAAACTCCCACAATGCATCCTGTTGGTTCCTCTGAGTCTTTGTCATTAACTAAACAAAAGGCAAAAAGTGCAATATGAGATGTTTTGGCAAAAGAATTTACATTCTACAGAACCATTGCTGTTATAAACTCTACAATGAATTTGCTCCAAACAAATTATACACATTATTAGCCAGAATAGAAAAGGCAGGTAATGATAAACCAGGACTAAACCAGGTCTTTACCAGGGTAAACCAGGACTAAAACAGGACTAAACCAGGACTAAAACAGGCCTAAACCAGGACTAAAACAGGCCTAAACCAGGAGTAAAGCAGGACTAAACCAGGAGTAATCCAAAACTAAACCGGCACTAAACTAGGACTAAACCAGCACTAAACCAGGACTAAACCAAGACTAAACCAGGACTAAACCAGGACTAAACCAGGACCAAACCAGCACTAAACCAGGGCGAAACCAGGACTAAACCAGGACTAAACCAGGACTAAACCAGGACTAAACCAGGACTAAACCAGGGCGAAACCAGGACTAAACCAGGACTAAACCAGGACTAAACCAGGACTAAACCAGGGCTAAACCAGGGTTAACCAGGACTAAACAAGGGCTAAACCAGGACTAGACCAGGACTAAACCAGGGCTAAACCAGGGCTAAACCAGGACTAAACCAGGGCTAAACCAGGGCTAAACCAGGACTAAACCAGGGCTAAACCAGGGCTAAACCAGGACTAAACCAGGGCTAAACCAGGGCTAAACCAGGGCTAAACCAGGGCTAAATCAGGTCTAAACCAGGTTTTAAACCAGGACTAATCCAGGACTAAACTAGGTCTAAACCAGGACTAAACTAGGTCTAAACCAGGACTAAACCAGGACTAAACCAGGTCTAAACACAGTCTAATCCCAGACTAAACCTGGTCTAAACCAGGAGTAGTGAACCATTTTTAGGTACACTTTTTACTTTATTACAATTAACAGCATGTATCTGTTCTTTCTACTTCACTACATCATGTTTGGACTGAAAAGTAAATACTGCCTTAAAGGGCCGAGGGGGTTTTTTTTGAGCACGTTCATGTTCACTTTCTCTAATGGTTCAAACTAAAACATATTACAAAAAATAACTACATCAATTCTTGAGCATCTGATTCTGATTTTTTGGCCAAAATTCAGAACAATTCTTGATCCAGATTTAAGATATTTTAGGTAGTTTGTAAAAATCCATGTGAAATCCTTCGGTCTTACTGATCTTACTGAGTGTGAGCGCACGATGTCAGTCCAGTTACTCTCCAGAGACGTGCCGTGGTTTTTCTTCAGCCCATCTCCACCTCAGACTCACAGGGGACAGTGAACGCCTCCAGACTGTGCTTCAGCAGATCCAGCTGACCGGGCGGCTGCACACAACAGGACAAGATTATACAAATGCTACACACTAAATCAGTTTTTACATTGTTGGTGAGGTTGTGGCTCAGCTGTTTGAGGTTCTAGCCCAGAAACTCAGAGGTTAGAGGAAAACTATGGTGAGAAAAGACAAAAAAACACAACTCCTGGTCTGTTTTTGGAGTGTAACAGCATTATTACATGGTTTAAAGCTCACAACAGTGCATTTTGCGTAATATAGGACCTTTAAGTTCACAATTAGACCTTACAATGGTCAGTTATTACTATATTTAAAGCTGCCTTTGTTGGACTATTTTTTCAGACGATGACTTGTCAAAGATACATAACTCACCAACAGTTTACTCTTTTTGTCAAAGCTTAAAATCTAAACATAGAGGAGATGGTTTTCCACATGTTTGCACCGTCTTGTGGCATCTTTTCTTGCCTCCACGATGGTTGACATGTCTCGCCCCAGGACACGACTAAAAGTTTTCCGTTCATGGGCGAATACTCTCCCTCAAAGTCATTATTTTAGACTTAATAGTAGTTTGTTTTGTGAATGAATCTTGTACCATTTTATTTCAGGCTGTGTCTTGTCTCAACATAAGTGGGAGTCAAAACTTCAGCACTATTATCATTTTACAGGGTGGCCCAAAAGTCACTGACACTTTTAAATCTTCAGTAGCTCCTATAATTCTTAAGTTATACTCACCAATTTTAGCTGTAGATAAACTGAACCTTTCCAGATTTTTGGTAATATAAACAGTTATAATTGTTCACTTACACTTGAACTTATCACGACTTAAACTAGGGGAAGTAAAAATTACCTCATTTTGAAAAATAATGTGTTTAATGTGTCCACCATTTTGTGTTTGTCTCTGAACAGCCTGATCCAACACACTTTACAGAACATTTACAACATTTCTGGGCTTATGCCTCTTATTTGATCCTCGATATTACGTTTTAAGTCGTTTATTGTCTGAGGTTTATTCACAAACACCTTTTCTTTAAGATAGACCCACAGGAAGAAATCAGGACTAGTCAGGTCTGTGGAGATCACATACTGCCCCCTGTCTGTGAAAAACACTTATTATTCCTTTAATGGTATTTACTCTTGGGGCATCTCTGGTATTAAAATGTGGACGGTAACACCACTAAATTTGACCCATGTGACTCAAAGTCCCACTGTACAATGAGGGTTCGTTCCTCAGTGCTGTATTTGCTCAGATTAATGTCAGAAGAGTCGTTCTAAATGCTCTGAAAAAATACAAGAAAAATATTTAGAAGCAAAAGAGTTATGAAGTTTTTTCCAACTGTCAGTGACTTTTGGGCCACGCTGTAAAAACAAATATGGTCCCTTCTGAAAAACTGAAAAGGGAATGTGTGAGTAAGATGGACACAAACTTGACACCAGTTCTGTCTCGACGAACGGGCCAAAACTCCTGTCGACTATTGTGAGAAGCTCGTGAAGAATATCCAAAATGTTTGACCCCAGTCAGCTTAAAGTTTAAACGTATGTAAACTTCTGACGTTGAAGAAAGCCATAAAAATGTCTTTAAAATCCTTGTCTGATTATTCTGGAATTTAGCAAATAGAAATAATTTTGCTCCCCCCTAATTGACCTAAAACAGGAAAAGTTTAGTCTGATTTCATGTCAGACAGTGAGAAAAAAAAGCACAAGTGTCTTTTTATATAGTGTGGGAATATAAAAGAAAGGATGAATTAATGTTGAAAATCACATTCTAATGTTTAAAAGAAAGATTGTTTTTATTATCATCGTAGTATTGGAATTTCTATTGAGTCTCAAGTCTATTCCTTTGTAAAGAAAACAATTTTTTAATATCGTGACAACCACAAAAAGACGCGCCAGGTTAAAATCTGCAGATCCAGTGAAGCGTGAGGGTTTGGCTGTTTGTCTGAGTGGCACTTCTGAACATGTTTGAATCTGCATCAGAGCGTGTGGTATGAAAGAGAGAGGAGGACTAAACCAGGACTAAAACAGGTCTAAACCAGGATTATACCAGGTCTATACCAGGTCTAAACCAGGACTAAACCAGGACTAAAACAAAACTAAAACAGGTCTAAACCAGGATTATACCAGGTCTAAAGCAGGTCTAAAACAAGACTAAACGAGGACTAAAACAGGTCTAAACCAGGTCTAAATCAGGCCTAAACCAGGTCTAAACCAGGTCTAAAGCAGGTCTAAAAGCGGTCTAAACCAGGTCTAAACCAGGTCTAAATCAGGACTAAAACAGGTCTAAACCAGGTCTAAATCAAGCCTAGCCTAACTAGGTCTAAACCAGGACTAAAGCAGGAGTGTTACCTCTGGAGTCGGGTTCTTCTCAGACTCATTGAACAGGACTAAACCTGGTGTAAACCCGGTCTGAACCCGGTGTAAACCCGGTGTGAACCGGGTCTGAACCGGGTCTAAACCCGGTCTAAACCCGGTCTAAACCCGGTCTAAAACCCGGTCTAAACCTGGTCTAAACCTGCTCTAAACCTGGTCTAGAGCAGGTTTAAACCCGGTCTAAACCCGGTCTAAACCTGGTCTAGACCCGGTCTAAACCCGGTCTAAACCTGGTCTAAACCCTGTCTAAACCAGGTCTAAACCAGGTCTAAACCTGGTCTGAACCGGGTCTAAACCAGGTCTAAACCAGGTCTAAACCCAATCTAAATCTGGTCTAAACCTGGTCTAAACCCAGTCTAAACCTGGTCTAAACCCGGTCTAAAGCAGGAGGAGCGTTACCTCTGGAGCCGGTTCTTCTCAGACTGGTTGAACAGAACTTGTCTCAGAGCTGCTCTGGGTTTGGTCGTAGCAGACGTCCCTTTGCTCACGGTGGCAAAGTCCGTCACCACCTTCTGCTTGGTCCGTCTCTGGATGAACAAAACAGCACGGATCTGGTTAAAGCTTCACTGTGTAACTTTTCTGGTGGAGATCTGACTCTTACTTGTTTGACCATGACTAATTAAATGTTCCTCAGTGTTGCTTTAAACATGTCTATTTAACTCCAAGTGTTTTTGTTGCTAAGACGATACCTTGAAAAACAAACTGTGAGCAGGGTCACCTCTCCACAGATCTCACCTGTAATTTATCGTGGTGGTTTCACTTTCTTGTCTCCATAAGTTTACTCAAACTGTGGAACATTCTAAGTATGTTAATTTTACTTTTTAAACAAATCTACAAATCGAAAAGACCCAAAATTCAAATCTTAAAAGCTAAAACTTAACTAGATCCACAAACTTATAATAAAATCGCATTATGTAACTTTTATGTTGGAGGGTCTGTCACATGCTTGTCTCTATGGAGATCATTGTTTTGCCCCGAATGTTCCACAGTAAGGCATTCAATTATCTTCCTTCATGAAGAAAAGTAGGTAACATCGGCCAAGTTACAGGTCAGATCTGTGGAGACTTCCAGACCCTTGATCATAGTAAAATGCATGTTTTTCTAGGATTTTTTTTTCTTTCTTGCAGTAAAAACCTGTAATTGTATAAATGCAGGGCAGATAAGTTTAACACCTGTGTCCAGACCTTTAAAGGGCCCAATTTAGACTGTTTTCTGATCTATGTTCTAATGTTGTTTTCCTCATCATGTGTCTTTATGGTCCCAGTCTCTACAAACATTTAACTTTTGCATTTTCTGGCTGGATCCTTCATTCAAAAGCAGCAGACCCAAACCCCGCACGTGCCTGGTAGCTGTAGAACTTCTTGTGGCTCTCCGCTGACCCCCGGTGGTGCAGTGTGGGTTCTACAGGAGCAGGGAGACACGTCGCCGGGGGTCTCTCTCACTTCACTGTCCCTCTGCCTCTCCCCCTCTGCGCTCCACGGATCCACCCCCTCGTCCACAGAAGAGCCATTCACACCTCCTCCGTTCAGAAGAGGAGCTCTGGAGAGGCTGGAAGAGGAGAACGAGGGAAAAACAAGAGGCATGGAGATCTCAGAGGGGTTTTATGTATGTGAGTGTATGGACTAAACAAGGAATACATCAGGTCCAAACCAGGACTAAATCAGGACAAAACCAGGACAAAACCAGGTCTAAACCAGGACAAAACCAGGACAAAACCAGAACTAAACCAGGACTAAACCAGGACAAAACCAGGACAAAACCAGGACTAAACCAGGACAAAACCAGGACAAAACCAGGACTAAACCAGGACTAAACCAGGTCTAAACCAGGTCTAAACCAGGACTAAACCAGAACTAAACCAGGTCTAAATCAGGACTAAACCAGGTCTAAATCAGGACTAAACCAGGTCTAAACCAGGACTAAACCAGGACTCCAATAGGACTAAACCACGTCTAAACCAGGACTAAACCAGGACAAAACCAGGTCTAAACCAGGACAAACCAGGACTAAAATAGAACTAAACCAGGTCTAAACAAGGACTACACCAGGACTAAACCAAGACTAAACCAGGACTAAACCAGACTGACTAAACCAGGACAAAATAGAACTAAACCAGGGCTATACCAGGACTAAAATAGGACTAAACCACGTCTAAATCAGGACTAAACCAGGACTAAAACCAGGACTAAACCAGGACTAAACCAGGACTAAACCAGGACTAAACCAGGGACTAAACAGGTCTAAACCAGGACTAAAGTAGGACTAAACCAGGTCTAAACCAGGTCTAAACCAGGTCTAAACCAGGACTAAACCAGGACTAAATAAGGATTTCTTATCCATGCACTAAAAAGGTTCGACCTAAATGAATAACTTTATCAGTGTTTGAGACTTTGTGGCTCTGGGTCACAGGGGAAAAACAGGATTAAAGTTCACAATGGACAGGTATTTATTCTATTTACTGTATTTAGTGGTTAAAAGTTCAGAATAAAACTTTAAACACTGAATGCAGAACCACAGCTCATTGAAATCACGTCGTCTCTCTGAGCCTGTGGTTTTCACGTTGTTTGACTTGTGAGCTCAAAGCAAAGGCGTGTCCGTGGCCATGTCAAATGTTTGCTCAAGACTTTTAATGGAACATGTTTTATTTAAGACCTGTTTCTTTTGAAGCAGCAGCTCAGTGTAGGAAACGGACATGGACAATATTGACATTTGGTGGAGGGCTGTCAAAACTATTGTAAATCAAAGAATAATCGATACTAAAACTCTAAACTAGACACTTGTTTGAGCAGGTATCGATACTAAAAAAGTCATATTCACAGGACAGAAATGAACCTTTCCTGAGTAGATTTAGAATGTAGAAGAAGTACAACCATTTAATGTGGAAAATCACATTCTGTTGTCTAAAGAAAAGAGTTTTTGTTTTTCGTTGTAATGTACGGCGGCGTATAAGTGTCACATTCAAAAAATAAATTAAGATTTGGGGGCTGACATGTCAAAACGCAAAGAGTGACCAAAATCCAAAAGAATGGGGTTTATTTTAGGTAAAAGCTTCAATAAAAACCTATGTACGATAGATGTACAACTTTATATTACCGGCCTTTTAAACAGTTGTCTGTGTAAACCCTCAGTCGTCCAACTCTGATCCATAGCAAAAGACGAAGTTTAAATCTGTCGTTGACTCGTACAAGCCGATTCTTCAGTTCAGAACTGAAGAAGCGGCTTGAATGAGCAGATCCGTTCCCTTGGCTCTGAGCTTTCTATCATTTTTTAAACTTGGTCACAGGCTTGTGGAGTCGTGTGCAACCAGGTTTACACGTGGGCAGAAGAACCACTCCAGAGACTAAATACAGCCATGTGGGGACTACAGCCATGTGGAGACTACATACAGCCATGTGGAGACTACAGCCATGTGGAGACTATATACAGCCATGTGGAGACTATATACAGCCATGTGGAGACTACATACAGACATGTGGAGACTATATACAGCCATGTGGAGACCATATACAGCCATGTGGGGACTACAGCCATGTGGAGACTACAGCCATGTGGGGACTACAGCCATGTGGAGACTATATACAGACATGTGGAGACTATATACAGAGAAAAGATGCACATGTACAACCACACACTTTATGTAGAACAGGCAGAGGTATTTTTTCTGACATTATTGGAAGTTGCAGTAACAACTCTCGTGTCCTGTTTGCAACAGTAAACAGATTAACAAACCCTCCAGCTCCGCTGCCATTAGAACTAATTTCCATATCCAAGTGCAATGAGTTTGCAGTATTCTTTAATGACAAGGTTCAGGCCATTTAAAATGCCATCAATCCCACAAAGCAAATAACATCCCTGCAGCCACCTAGACACTTAGAGCTGACTCACTTTGCACCTGTAACTGACAAAACTGTTCAAGAGATCGTCACCAGTCTGAGTTCATCTACATGCTGCCTCGATGTGTTTACCCCACTAAATTTCTAAAGTCTGTGCTCAACAGTTTGCTGTCACCAGTCGCTTGCATAGTTAATATGTCACTTCAATCTGGAACATTCCCAAGAGCTTTGAAAACTGCAGTTATCAAGCCTCTCCTAAAGAAGAGCAGTCTTGATGCCACAATATTGAACAATTACCGACCAATCTCAAATCTGCCGTTTTTTAGGCAAAGTCCTTGAAAAAGTTGTTTACCAACAGCTTATTAACTTCCTCCAAATTAACAACTCTTTCGATACTTTCCAGTCGGGTTTTAGACCCACCACAGCACTGAGACTGCTCTTATCAAGGTGACCCCACAATGACATCCGCCTGAAACACTGATGCAGGCAAAGTCTCAGTCTTGATCCTGTTAGATCTGAGTGCTGCTTTTGACACTGTGGATCATGGGATCCTCTTACAGAGACTAGAGGACTGGGTGGGCATCTCTGGTACAGCACTAAACTGGTTCAAGTCCTATCTAGAAAACAGAGAGTTCTTTGTTGAAATTAGAAAATGTGTCTCAGATAAAATGTCCCTGAGCTGTGGGGTGCCCCAGGGGTCAATTTTGGGACCCCTGCTGTTCAATCTGTACATGCTGCCGCTAGGTCAGTTAATACGCAGCAACAATGTGTCCTACCACAACTATGCAGATGACACTCAGATCTATGTCACACTGGCAGCAGGTGAATATGGACCAGTGGATTCACTCTGCCACTGCATCCAACAGATCAGTGAGTGGATGCAAAACAACTTTCTTCAGCTAAACTCAGACAAGACTGAAGTCATAGTCTTCGGCCCACAGAAACATAGAGAAAGTGTCAGCAGTCACCTCCAGTCTCTTTCTCTAAAACCTTCAAATCGGGCTAGAAATTTAGGGGTAATAATGGATTCAGACTTGAACTTTAACAGCCACATCAAATCAATAACATCTGCAGCTTTTTACCATCTAAAAAACATTGCAAAAATCAAAGGTATACTGTCAAAACCAGACTTAGAGAGACTTATCCATGCATTTGTCTCCAGTAGGTTAGACTACTGTAACGGCCTGCTCACTGGCCTCTCCAAACGGGCCTTAAGACAGCTGCAGTACATCCAGAACGCTGCTGCTCGGGTCCTGACCAGAACCAGGAAGTACGAGCACATAAGTCCTGTGCTCAGGTCTCTGCACTGGCTTCCTGTAGCTCAAAGAATAGACTTTAAAGCAGCTCTGCTTGTGTACAAGTCTATTCATGGCTTAGGTCCAAAGTACATCTCTGACATGTTAGTGCCATATGAACCATCTCGAACTCTGAGGACTTCAGGGGACAGCCTCCTGCTGGTGCCCAGAGTCAGGACTAAACATGGGGAATCAGCGTTTCAGTTTTATATGCAGCTAAAACCTGGAACAGTCTTCCTGAAGATGTGAGACAGGCCTCGACTTTGACAATGTTTAAATCCAGGCTCAAAACGGTTCTGTTTATCTGTGCATATGACTGAGAGGGTCTTATTTATTTTTTTATTCTGCACTCTTTGTCTTAATGTTTAATGTCCAATTTTATGATGATTATTTGTGATTATTCATGTTTGATTTGTGTGATTTTAATGTTTTTCTTATTCTGTAAAGCACTTTGAATTACCTTGTGTACGAATTGTGCTATACAAATAAACTTGCCTTGCCTTGCCTATATACAGCCATGTGGGGACTACAGCCATGTGGGGACTACAGCCATGTGGGGACTATATACAGCCATGTGGAGACCATATACAGCCATGTGGAGACTATATACAGCCATGTGGAGACTATATACAGCCATGTGGAGACTATATACAGCCATGTGGAGAATATATACAGCCATGTGGAGACTATATACAGCCATGTGGAGACTATATACAGTCATGTGGAGACTATATACAGTCATGTGGAGACTATATACATTTAAACTTCATCTTTTGCTATTAACAACTGTTGACTCATTTCCCCTGCAAGTGACCCCCATACGCCTCTCTGTGTAGCTGAGCGCTCCTGGACACGCCAGATCCGTTCCCTTGGCTCTGAGCTTCTATAATTTTTTAAACTTGGTCATGGGCTTGTGGAGTCGTGTGCAACCAGGTTTACACGTGGGCAGAAGAACCACTCCAGAGACTAAATACAGCCATGTGGGACTACAGCCATGTGGAGGACTATATACAGCCATGTGAGACTATATACAGCCACGTGGAGACCATATACAGCCATGTGGAGACTATATACAGCCATGTGGAGACTACATACAGACATGTGGAGACTACATACAGCCATGTGGAGACCATATACAGCCATGTGGGGACTACAGCCATGTGGAGACTACAGCCATGTGGGGACTACAGCCATGTGGAGACTATATACAGACATGTGGAGACTATATACAGCCATGTGGAGACTATATACAGCCATGTGGGGACTACAGCCATGTGGGGACTACAGCCATGTGGGGACTATATACAGCCATGTGGAGACTATATACAGCCATGTGGAGACTATATACAGCCATGTGGAGACTATATACAGCCATGTGGAGACTACATACAGCAACACGGAGACTACATACAGCCATGTGGAGACTACAGCCATGTGGAGAATATATACAGTCATGTGGAGACTACATACAGCCATGTGGAGACTACAGCCATATGGAGACTACAGCCATGTGGAGACTATATACAGCCATGTGGAGACTATATACAGCCATGTGGAGAATATATACAGCCATGTGGAGACTATATACAGTCATGTGGAGACTATATACATTTAAACTTCATCTTTTGCTATTAACAACTGTTGACTCATTTCCCCTGCAAGTGACCCCCATACAGCCTCTCTGTGTAGCTGAGCGCTCCTGGACACGCCAGATCCGTTCCCTTGGCTCTGAGCTTCTATAATTTTTTTAAACTTTGGTCATGGGCTTGTGGAGTCGTGTGCAACCAGGTTTACACGTAGGCAGAAGAACCACTCCAGAGACTAATACAGCCATGTGGGGACTATATACAGCCATGGGGAGACTATATACAGCCATGTGGAGACTACAGCCATGTGGAGACCATATATAGCCATGTGGAGACCATATACAGCCATGTGGAGACCATATATAGCAATGTGTAGACCATATACAGCCATGTGGAGACAACATACAGCAATGTGGAGACTATATACAGCCATGTGGAGACCATATACAGCCATGTGGAGACTACAGCCATGTGGAGACTATATACAGCCATGTGGAGACGACATACAGCAACGTGGAGACTATATACAGCCATGTGGAGACCATATACAGCCATGTGGAGACCATATACAGCCATGTGGGGACTACAGCCATGTGGAGACTATATACAGCCAGACTACAGCCATGTGGAGACTATATACAGCCATGTGGAGACTATATACAGCCATGTGGAGACTATATACAACCATGTGGAGACTATATACAGCCATGTGGAGACATATACAGCCATGTGGAGACTATATACAGCCATGTGGAGACTACATACAGACATGTGGAGACTACATACAGCCATGTGGAGACTACATACAGACATGTGGAGACTACATACAGCCATGTGGAGACTATATACAGCCATGTGGAGACTACAGCCATGTGGAGACTACATATACAGCCATGTGGAGACTATATACAGCCATGTGGAGACTATATACAGCCATGTGGAGACTACTACATACAGACATGTGGAGACTACATACAGACATGTGGGAGACTACAGCCATGTGGAGACTATATACAGCCATGTGGAGACTATACTACAGCCATGTGGAGACTACATACAGACATGTGGAGACTACATACAGCCATGTGGAGACTATATACAACCAGCCATGTGACTACAGCCATGTGGAGACTATATACAACCATGTGGAGACTACAGCCATGTGGAGACTATATACAGCCATGTGGAGACTACATACAGCCATGTGGAGACCATATACAGCCAGCCATGTGGAGACTATATACAGCCATGTGGAGACTACATACAGCCATGTGGAGACTATATACAGCCATGTGGAGACTACATACAGCCATGTGGAGACTATATACAGCCATGTGGAGACTATATACAGCCATGTGGAGACTATATACAGCCATGTGGAGACTATATACAGCCATGTGGGAGACTACAGCCATGTGGAGACTATATACAACCATGTGGAGACTACAGCCATGTGGAGACTATATACAGCCATGTGGAGACTACATACAGCCATGTGGAGACCATATACAGCCACCATGTGGAGACCATATACAGCCAGCCATGTGGAGACTATATACAGCCATGTGGAGACTACATACAGCCATGTGGAGACTATATACAGCCATGTGGAGACTACATACAGCCATGTGGAGACTATATACAGCCATGTGGGAGACTACAGCCATGTGGAGACCATATACAGCCATGTGGGAGACTACATACAGCCATGTGGAGACTATATACAGCCATGTGGAGACTATATACAGCCATGTGGAGACTACATACAGCCATGTGGAGACTATATACAGCCATGTGGAGACTATATACAGCCATGTGGAGACTACAGCCATGTGGAGACTATATATAACCATGTGGAGACTACAGCCATGTGGAGACTACATACAGCCATGTGGAGACTACAGCCATGTGGAGACTACAGCCAGAACTGGAGACTACTACAGCCATGTGGAGAGACTACAGCCATGTGGAGACTACAGCCCTGTGGAGACTACAGCCATGTTTGTGAACATACAGCAACGTGGAGACTATATACAGCCATGTGGAGACTATATACAGCCATGTGTTCTCAGGGAGAGGATGTAATTGTGAAAGAGGAGATTTCAGACCAGAGTTGAAAGAACTTTATCTGATCAGATGAATGAAGATCACAGACAGAAGCACATGCGTGACATTTCAAGGGAGTTTTTCCAGGACTTATCACCCGAGAAAGGTATAATCTATAGAAGGCTGGTCCTGTTCACATACTGTCTGTACAAGGTCAAACAAGGATAAACCGTTAGCTGTTTTTTTTAGCTGGAAGGTAGAATACGTCACTAAAAGATGCTTGTGTCACTGAAAAGATGTGTTACAAAACCTCTGTTCAACCTGAAGATGAAGAGCTGTGTCGTGTAAGCAGCTGGTGTCTGTGTCGCATCTTATTGAGAAACAAGTTCACCTCAAGAGTAAAACAAATAAAACACAAATCATGCTTTCAGAGAACAAAGAGACTGACCTGAACACAACAATGCTCCTTAAAAGTGAACTGAGACTGACTTCATCTACATGTGGCAGTGTCCCAGGAGAAACTCTCCACCAGGGGTGGATGAAGAGCACAGACCTGAAACCAGGGACTGAAACCGGTTTGAGTTCTGTGTGATGGACTAAACTGTTTACATTTGGAGACAGAAACAGGACAGCGCTGGAGTAATAGACTAGGTTACATTATAATACAGTGCAGCTTCATAAAATCCAAAATGAGGCACTGAAGTTCTCCACAATGAGCTCATCTTTGAACATGATGGTGCAAAGTGTCCACGTTTGGAACAGTAGAAGAGTGAAGCTGAGTAGGGCGGAGTATGGGTGAAGATCACACTGAAACTCCTCTAACTCTGCGGTTTGGAGCACATCACACTCAAACTTCTCCACCTGTTTGCAGCTTGGAGCACATCACACTCAAACTTCTCCACCTGTTTGCAGCTTGGAGAACATCACACTGAAACTTCTCCACCTGTTTGCAGCTTGGAGCACATCACACTCAAACTTCTCCACCTGTTTTAGCTTGGAGCACATCACACTGAAACTTCTCCACCTGTTTGCAGCTTGGAGCACATCACACTCAAACTTCTCCACCTGTGTTTTAGCTTGGAGCACATCACACTGAAACTTCTCCACCTGTTTTAGCTTGGAGCACATCACACTGAACCTTCTCCACCTGTTTGCAGCTTGGAGCACATCACACTCAAACTTCTCCACCTGTTTTAGCTTGGAGCACATCACACTGAAACTTCTCCACCTGTTTGCAGCTTGGAGCACATCACACTCAAACTTCTCCACCTGTTTGCAGCTTGGAGCACATCACACTGAAACTTCTTCCACCTGTTTTTGCAGCTTGGAGCACATCACACTCAAACTTCTCCACCTGTTTGCAGCTTGGAGCACATCACACTGAAACTTCTCCACCTGTTTTAGCTTGGAGCACATCACACTGAAACTTCTCCACCTGTTTTAGCTTGGAGCACATCACACTGAAACTTCTCCACCTGTTTACAGCTTGGAGCACATCACACTCAAACTTCTCCACCTGTTTTAGCTTGGAGCACATCACACTGAAACTTCTCCACCTGTTTGCAGCTTGGAGCACATCACACTCAAACTTCTCCACCTGTTTGCAGCTTGGAGCACATCACACTGAAACTTCTCCACCTGTTTGCAGCTTGGAGCACATCACACTCAAACTTCTCCACCTGTTTGCAGCTTGGAGAACATCACACTAAAACTTCTCCACCTGTTTTAGCTTGGAGCACATCAAACTGAAACTTCTCCACCTGTTTTAGCTTGGAGCACATCACACTAAAACTTCTCCACCTGTTTGCAGCTTGGAGCACGTCACACTGAAACTTCTCCACCTGTTTGCAGCTTGGAGCACATCACACTGAAACTTCTCCACCTGTTTTAGCTTGCAGCACATCACACTGAAACTTCTCCACCTGTTTGCAGCTTGGAGCACATCACACTCAAACTTCTCCACCTGTTTTAGCTTGCAGCACATCATACTGAAAAACTTCTCCACCTGTTTGCAGCTTGGAGCACATCACACTGAAACTTCTCCACCTGTTTTAGCTTGAAGCACATCACACTGAAACTTCTCCACCAGTTTGCAGCTTGAAGCACATCATACTGAAACTTCTCCACCAGTTTGCAGCTTGAAGCACATCGCACTGAAACTTCTCCACCTGTTTGCAGCTTGAAGCACATCACACTGAAACTTCTCCACCTGTTTGCAGCTTGAAGCACATCACACTGAAACTTCTCCACCTGTTTTAGCTTGCAGCACATCACACTGAAACTTCTCCACCTGTTTTTACCTTGAAGCACATCACACTGAAACTTCTCCACCTGTTTGCAGCTTGAAGCACATCATACTGAAACTTCTCCACCTGTTTTAGCTTGAAGCACATCACACTGAAACTTCTCCACCTGTTTTAGCTTGGAGCACATCACACTGAAACTTCTCCACCTGTTTGCAGCTTGAAGCACATCACACTGAAACTTCTCCACCTGTTTGCAGCTTGGAGCACATCACACTGAAACTTCTCCACCTGTTTTAGCTTGGAGAACAGCCTGCATTCTGCCCAATGAACCCCAGGGGGAGCCACACATATGGGAGACATTAAATGTTTTCCAGTTTTTCAAAGTTTAACCTCTTTTTATGAACATTTATCTAAACTTTAACTCAACGAAGCCCCAGTTTTTTGTTGTCTGTGCCGCTTTGATTTAACTTTAAGCCCTAAAACTTTAAATATCAACTTTATTTTTTGGCCAAATTGCATCTTAATCTCAAAATATAACGACTTTTATGTTGAAATGTTACGACTTCTTTTACTCTCACAGCTCCTGCATAATTTATTTTTTCCACATGACACTTTTACGCCGCCGTAGCATCAGGAATAGTACAGAGTTTATTCTTTAGCACTGAAATTGAGTTTTAGCATCGTAATAACTCTACTTTGGTGTCATTTCATAGTCAAAATAACTGTGATTAATGACAATGTGACAATAATTATAGGGTTAATGCTTTGAGTAGTTATAATTCTAATATTTTGCATAAGTTCCATGTTTGAACTATTATACTGCACTATGTTATAATGATGCATCAGCAGTTTTTTCTGCATAATCTGGTGGTATTTTGGCAATTATCTTTGTGGATAATCACAGCCATAAACGAGAACCATGTTGTGTTCCATTTCAACCAGGAAACTACCTGTTTTGTTAAACACAATGAGTTCCTGGTTTGTCTAATGACTGAACAGCAGCCGCGTCCACTGTGATTCTGCGTGAGATAAGATCCATGTTAGAAAGCTCCGTCAGGACAATTAAAGGAACTGTTTGCTGATTTAGATTTGCAAAAACCTGACGTCTATGTCCCCAGATACGAGGTCCACGTCTCATTTAAATATAGGCTCTGCTCGTAACAACTGTAATGCACTTTTTTTTTTTTTTTATTTTACTTCGGGAGGAACACATAGTACAAGCACATTACTTCCAGTTCAGATATTACACAGAACAGCATTTTTCAAAGTAATACTTACTTATACTTAATACTTTACATAACTATAACATGTTCTTTTACACCCATCCCATTTTAGTGTAGTAAAAATGTGAAAAAAAATATAAAACAGAAAATAAAGACAAAACTATTTACAAGAGTAGTGTAAGACAAAGTGTAATCAAACACTGAATATGTAATGTACAGTATAGTCAAGTAATTCTTCCCTTGAAATGGAGAAGTCAACAAAAGTCTGTCCTAAATGGGGCGATATACTTGATCCACTTGTTCCAAATATAATAAAATGTGTTTCTTCGAATGTTCATTGTGTAAGTTAGCTTTTCCATTGTAACGCACATTTACTGTTAGTTTCAAAAGAATCAGACACAAAGGACAAGCTGTTTATGTTATAATTTAGTGTTTCGGTTCAAGAGGATCATCCAATCACAGCCTCACACTGTCTCTCATTTGCGTTGCCAGTTTCAAAGCTGAAATCCATTTGGTTTAAACCGTAAAATGACTGATCTGAATCCTCACTCGCTAAACCCCAGCGCAGTGAGACGGAGGAAAACTAGTATGTGTCAGTCTCCAAGTGCAGTTTAAGTGGAGGAAGGAGGAAAATGAGTTTGTGTCGTCTTTCTGCAGGTTTAGGCTCTGGCAACACAGGTTCAGTTGTGATTGTAGAACCTTTTTTACCTTTTTTTTTCTGTAAATGGCCAGAACACATACAGTTCATTTCATTATCAATAAGGATGAAGATGTGCAATACATTTAAGTGGAGAGGAGGAAGAGGAGGAGGAGGAGGAGGAGGAGGAGGAGGAGGAGGAGGAGGAGGAGGAGGAGGAGGAGGAGGAGGAGGAGGAGGAGGAGGAGGAGAAGGGGCTCGGGGCAGTTATTTGTACTTGGATTTATTTCAATCTGTCTAAACTTTTGAGTGAACTTCTTGTTTGTTTCTTGGGTTCCAGGCATGAACTGTGCAAACTTCAGTTCAATTTATGTGAGAGGAACAGTCACTTTTGGGGTACAAGTAGTAAAATACTGTACTTAAGTATATTACTGTATTTTTGTAAGTATATTTTTTAGGTATCTGTATTTTATTTTTTACTTAGATATCTGTATTCACATTTTACAGTGGTACTTTTTACTTTTACTTGAGTACATTCGAGAGCAGTATCTGTACTTTCTACTCCACTACTTTTTGAACAGGACTGAAAAGTAAAAAGTACTTTTCCTATGATTTGAAGAGTTATTTTTATGTTGGTGGAAACATCCTGACTAAAGTTTGAGAGTTTAAGCTTCAGCTTTGAGCAAAACAAAAATAAAAACACAAAATTTGTAAGAAAAATGAAGAAACTGATTCGTGACCAAAATATGTGTCATTTTAAAGCAAAATCACCAAATTAAACACGACACAAATGAACGACGACACTTTTACGTTTTACTCTTAAAGTGCATTTTTATAAGTACTTTAAATCTTTTACTTAAGTAGATTTTTTCATGTGATACTTTACTTTTACTGGAGCACATTTTTACTTCTGTATCTGTAACTTTTACTTAAGTAACGAAACTGAGTACTTCATCGGCTTTAGAGAAGGAGGAGGAGGAGAAAGAGGAGGAGGAGGAGGAGAAGGAGGAGAGGAGAAAGAGGGAAAGAGAAGGAGGAGGAGGAGGAGGAGGAGAGAGGAGGAGGAAAGAGGAGGAGGAAGAGGAGGAGGAGGAGGAGGAGAGGAGAAGAAGGAGGAGAAGAAGGAGGAGAAGAGGGGAGAGAGGAGGAGGAGGAGGAGGAGGAGGAGGAGGAAGGAGGAGAGGAGGAGGAGGAAGAGGAGGAGGAGGAGGAGGAGGAGGAGGAGGAGAAAGAGGAGGAGGAAGAAGAGGAAGAAAGAGGAGGAAGAGGAGAAGGAGGAGGAGAAGAGAGAAGAGGAAGAGGAGGAAGAAGAGGAGGAGGAGGAGGAGAAAAGAGGAGAAGGAGGAGGAGGGAAAGAGGAGGAGGAGGAAGAAGGAGAAGGAAGAGAAGAGGAGAAGGAGGAGAGAGGAGGAGGAGGAGGAGGAGGAGGAGGAGGAGGAAGAGGAGGAGGAGGAGGAGGAGGAGGAGAAGGAGGAGGAGGGAGGAGAAAGAGGAGGAGGAGGAAGAGGAGGAAGAGAAAGAGGAGGAGGAGAAAGAGGAGAAGAAGGAGGAGGAAGAGGAGGAACAGAAAGAGGAGGAGGAGGAGGAGAGGAGAAGGAGGAGAAGAAGGAAGAGGAGGAGGAGGAGGAAAAGGACTTGGACTGACACACTTCCTGTTCAATAAATGTTCGATGGAAAAATCATTTTTGGTCAATATTTATTATTATATTATATTATTATATTGATACTTTTTCTTTGTAATAGTGGGACATTTTTGGTTATTTTTTTCTGTAATATGATCAGATTTGAGCTGCAGAAGGTTTAATTACGACACAAACTAATGTCTTATGAGCTTCATTCTGCTGATCTTTTCCACAGCTCAACAGTGTGTCACTTGATTGTACATTTAGAAAACCTTTTTGTGAAGAATTCTGCTTCATGGTTTGGTTTCAATATTATCGAGACTTAATACAGTCTGTGGTTTTATTTAGTGCAGAAAGTGATGAGAAAAAGTCAAACTAATGCAATAAAGACAAAAGTAAAAGAGAAGAAATCAAAAGAGTTATTTTAAAATCTCCAAATACGAAGCGATACTCTAAAAATGATTGTTAACCCGACCCGTGTCACAGGTGTTTTTGATAATCAGGTTTCTCTCGTGCTGCAAACTCACACCAGAAATCTGATCTAATTACAGGATTATCAGCTTATTCCAGGGACCAGATTTGAATAGTCCGTGTGAAAGTGTCAGACGAGGACGATTCTGTCTCGATAAACTGTGAGATCATAAAAATAATGCTTCTGTTTTCACTTTTCCCTCTCGTTTCTCTGAGGTGATGGGCTGCAGTGCGTGGACAGAATGCTCACGTCAGAGGAGTTGAACTAGCAACCTCGAGGCTGATGGATGTGCGCTCTAACCACTAAGCCACTACGACTTTCTGACCTTATTTAAGTTTATAACAAAGATTTTTTTCCACATTTCCTTGAAGAGCTGTTGAAACCTCAGATTTTAGATACACACAGATATAATGTTTAAAAAGTTGTGTTTTTATGCAGCACTTTTCCATCTTCAAGGCACTTTACATCAAGAAACCAGTGCACGCAGACACCGGGGGCGAGGTGGGTTAAGTGTCTTGCTCAAGAACACAACAACAGCCTTCATCTGTGAGACCTGAACCTCTCAACCAATGATACTTATGCCGAGGGCGGGTTTTGAACCTACAACCACCAACTGAGCCACTGTTTAAGCTCTACTTCTGCTGCTGCTTTAGTACACACATTTTGTACTTATACTTTGGGCCAGTACTTGGTATAAAATGTGTTTATACTCACAGGAAGTAACTGAAGAAGAGGGAACATGACCTACAGTTATGGTCGGACTGATTTCTGTTTCATACTGATGTGACGCAGAAGAAAATATGGAGATAATAAATAAATAATTAAATAAATAATTAAATAAATAAATAAGTAAATAAATTAATTAATAAATCAATTAATATTTTATAATAATAATAATAATAATAATTGTAGCATTTTTGCAAAAACTCAATGCTGATTTTGTCATGTCTTTAATACCTGTATCTTTACAAGTATTAAAGTACTGTACTTAAGTAGAATCTTTATGTCTCTGTACTTTACTTAAGTGCATTTTACTGTGGATACTTTTTACTTTTACTTCAGTACATTCGAGAGCAGTATCTGTACTTTCTACTCCACTACATTTATGAACAGGACTGAGAAGTAAAAGTACTTTTCATATGATCTGAGGGGTTATTTTTACCATGTTTGTGGAAACATCCTGACTAAAGTTTTTGAGTTCAGGCAAAACTAAAATAAAAACAGAAAATTCATAAGAAAAAAGAAGAAAGTGATTCATATTTGCTACTGTGACCAAAATATGCCTCATTTTAAACCAGTATCACAACACTTTTCCTTTTTAAACTGGTACTTTAAAAACTCTGAGTACTTCATGAGCTCTGGGTCTGAACTGTGTTGTTGTCTCCTATAGACTGACACATATATGTAAATTAGGCCTCACACCCCCATCTGAAAGCAGCTCTTCTGCACAGGAGCAGAGAGTTTCACATGTGTAAATCTGTCCCACATCCTCCACCTGCATCACCTGACACACCACCGCCTGTGACACATGGAGATAAGGAAAGTTACACCAAGAATGCTGCGCTTTTCTCAGGGAGCTTCTGTCTCAATCAAACTATCTGCACAAAACGCTCGACTTTATGGAGCAAAGCATAAAATCAGACTGTTGTGAGGTGAGAGCTCACAGGGTCCAGCTGCAGACAGGGACGCTGCCACAGCTCCACACTCCACACAGACACAGCTCCACACAGACACAGCTCCACACAGACACAGACACACAGCTCCACAGCGACACAGCTCCACACAGCCACAGCTCCACACAGACACAGCTCCACACAGACACAGCTCCACAGCTCCACACAGACACAGAGACACAGCTCCACACAGACACAGAGACACAGCTCCACATAGACACAGCTCCACAGCTCCACACAGCTCCACAGCTCCACACAGACACAGCTCCACACAGACACAGCTCCACAGCTCCACAGCTCCACACAGACACAGCTCCACACAGACACAGCTCCACACAGACACAGCTCCACAGCTCCACACAGACACAGCTCCACACAGACACAGCTCCACAGCTCCACACAGACACAGAGACACTTCAAACCACTGATGCAATGCCTCTCATCACAAACCACTGTGTTTACTCTGCTCTCACTGGCAATAATCCAACTATACACACAACTTCATGAAAGAAAAGTGTCTGGATAATGATTTTTACGAGATTAGGTGTTTAAAAATAGGAGGAGAGGGTGGAGGGCAGTTTGTTTTATACGAGGCTAAATCAATCACTGCTTCAACAATTAGTAACCCTCATGACACAGACACTCCACAGAAAGTAAAGTATCTGCTGTACATATCCAATCAAACTAGAAGTACTTTCATAGTATTAAAACAGAGGTCTAATCTGAAGCAGCCTCATTATTATAAATAGATTGTTTTTGGCAGAATTTGGAAATGAAATGAGCCTGAATAAAACGGTTGCGCAAGTTTACAAGTCCTGTCACTGCCAACAGCACCAAATCAGACTAAAATTATGATTTTAAGAGAGTTTGTGAAAGAAAAACTAGACTTAGACCAAAGTTTTAAACCGTAAACATAAGAACAGAAGAGAGTGGACGTGTTTGGACTTAATTCTGGCACAAATAGACAAAAAAAACAACAAAAACAACAGCAGCCAGTGGATATAAAGTCTCAACCTATTTAAAGCAAAGTTTTAAAGTGTCTTACCTGTTCTTGGCTGGATCCATTTTGTTTTACTCGATCATCTTTGGTTTCTCTTCTCTCCACCTCCTCCTCCTCCAGCCTGGCGCTGCGCTCTCGGTGCGCACGGGTGGCTTGGGTCGGTGCCGCCCCTTTGCGCTTTCACCTGCGCCCGGCCCACTCCAACAACTCACCGGACAGGAACAACCGGATCCGGCCTCAAATCTGTGCCTAGAGCCGCGGAAGGAGGCGCGCGGGGAGGGAAGCGTGGCTGTGCGTAAATGCTTAGGCGCAGAAAGGTGCAGAGAGGCGCACAGAGGAGCAGAGAGGTGCAGAGAGGCTCAGAAAAGTGCAGAGAGGAGCAGAGAGGAGCAGAGAGGTGCAGAGAGGCGCAGAGAGGAGCAGAGAGGCGCAGAGAGGCGCAGAGAGGTGCAGAGAGGCTCAGAAAAGTGCAGAGAGGAGCAGAGAGGTGCAGAGAGGCGCAGAGAGGAGCAGAGAGGCGCAGAGAGGCGCAGAGAGGTGCAGAGAGGAGCAGAGAGGAGCAGAGAGGTGCAGAGAGGCGCAGAGAGGTGCAGAGAGGCGCAGAGAGGCGCAGAGAGGCGCAGAGAGGAGCAGAGAGGCGCAGAGAGGCGCAGAGAGAGGAGCAAGAGGCGCAGAGAGGAGCAGAGAGGAGCAGAGAGAGCAGAAGCAGAGAGGAGAGGAGCAGAGAGGCGCAGAGAGGAGCAGAGAGGGCAGAGAGGAGCAGAGAGGAGCAGAGAGGAGCAGAGAGAGGAGCAGAGAGGAGCAGAGAGGAGCAGAGAGCAGAGAGGCAGAGAGGTGCAGAGAGGCGCAGAGAGGAGCAGAGAGGAGCAGAGAGGCGCAGAGAGGAGCAGAGAGGAGCAGAGAGGAGCAGAGAGGCGCAGAGAGGAGCAGAGAGGAGCAGAGAGGAGCAGAGAGGCGCAGAGAGGAGCAGAGAGGAGCAGAGAGGCGCAGAGAGGAGCAGAGAGGAGCAGAGAGGCGCAGAGAGGAGCAGAGAGGAGCAGAGAGGCGCAGAGAGGAGCAGAGAGGTGCAGAGAGAGAGCAGAGAGGCGCAGAGAGGTGCAGAGAGGAGCAGAGAGGAGAGAGGCGCAGAGAGGAGCAGAGAGCAGAGAGCAGAGAGGAGCAAAGAGGCGCAAAAGGAGCAAGAGAGGAGGAGGAGCAAAAGGTGCAGAGAGGAGCAGAGAGGAGCAGAGAGGAGCAAAGAGATGCAGAGAGGAGCAGAGAGGTGCAGAGAGGAGCAGAGAGGAGCAGAGAGGAGCAGAGAGGAGCAGAGAGGAGCAGAGAGGTGCAGAGAGGTGCAGAGAGGAGCAGAGAGGTGCAGAGAGGAGCAGAGAGGTGCAGAGAGAGAGAGGAGAGAGGGTGCAGAGAGGAGCAGTGCAGAGAGGAGCAGAGAGGAGCAGAGAGGTGCAGAGAGGAGCAGAGAGGAGCAGAGTGGAGCAGAGAGGAGCAGAGAGGAGCAGAGAGGAGCAGAGAGGAGCAGAGAGGAGCAGAGAGGAGCAGAGAGGAGCAGAGAGGAGCAGAGAGGAGCAGAGAGGTGCAGAGAGGAGCAGAGAGGTGCAGAGAGTGAGAGAGTGCAGAGAGGAGGCAGAGAGGAGCAGAGAGGTGCAGAGAGGAGCAGAGAGCAGAGAGGTGCAGAGAGAGAGAGAGCAGAGAGGAGCAGAGAGGAGCAGAGAGGAGCAGAGAGGTGCAGAGAGGAGGAGCAGAGAGGTGCAGAGAGGAGCAGAGAGGCGCAGAGAGGAGCAGAGAGGAGCAGAGAGGAGCAGAGAAGCGCAGAGAGGAGCAAAGAGATGCAGAGAGGAGCAGAAAGGAGCAGAGAAGAGGAGCAGAGAGGTGCAGAGAGGTGCAGAGAGGAGCAGAGAGGTGCAGAGAGGAGCAGAGAGGTGCAGAGAGGTGCAGAGAGGAGCAGAGAGGTGCAGAGAGGTGCAGAGAGGTGCAGAGAGGAGCAGAGAGGAGCAGAGAGGTGCAGAGAAGTGCAGAGAGGAGCAGAGAGGAGCAGAGTGGAGCAGAGAGGAGCAGAGAGGAGCAGAGAAGTGCAGAGAGGTGCAGAGAGGAGCAGAGAGGTGCAGAGAGGAGCAGAGAGGAGCAGAGAGGTGCAGAGTAGAGCAGAGAGGCGCAGAGAGGAGGAGAAAGGAGCAGGCCTGTCCTGGCCTCGTTTTGTCGTTCAATCAGACTTATTGATTGTGAACAGACAGAAGTAGGTCAAACTGTTTAGAGCAGAGGGCTGAAAGTTTTTTGTTTTAAAATATCCCTCTTTTGTTTTAAACAGTTGTGCATGAAGTTCTCAGGTTTATTAGTTAAAGTAAAAGTGCAGATACAGAGGTAAAAAAGTATCACATGAGAAATGAGTAAGTAAAAGTTTTAAAAATGCACTTTAAGAGTAAAAAGTAAAAGTGTTGTTCATTTGTGTTTAATGTGGTTTAAAATGACACATATTTAGATATGATATACAGATACTGCTCTCAAGTGTAGTACAGTAAAAGCAAAAAGTACCACTGTAAAAAGTACTTAAACAGGAAGAATAAGTGACCCAGCTGAGGGCAGAGGGCACTTCAGAACACAAGGCAAATATTAGTTTAACATGACTCGGATTTCTGAGAAGAGTCGTCCTGTCTCCTGAACAGGAAGAGACGACTTTCCACCTGAGGGAAGAGGTACTTCTAACGGCCTTTAAACCAGCCCACACCACAAATACTTTTTAAAACGACACAGTTCTAATGTACTATACCATATGCTGTACTACACAGGCACGATTTTACTTATTTAACACATATCCTGCAGTAAAACACATAATTACTGATATTTTTTATGTTTGTGGCTGCATGTGTTACTTTACTGCAGAGGTGGAAAAAGTACTGAGCTTTGTTACTGAAGTAAAAGTACAGATAACGAAGATACTCAGGTAAAAGTTTCACATTGAAAAAAATCAACTTAAGTAAAAGTATTAAAATATCTGTTTTTATTTTGCTCAAACTATGAACATGTTAAAAATAAACTCATTTTTTTCTATATTTGTAGTATTATTACTATATGTATCTGTGCATGTATCTTTTCTTTATTGTGAAAACTATGAAAAATAAACTGTTACAAATATAAATAAATAAAAAGATAAACCTCAGACTTTTCAGCAGGTCTCAAACTATTATAAAAAAAAATACTTTTACTTTTCAGCGATGTTCAAAAATGTAGTGGAGTAGAAAGTACAGATACTGCTCTCAGATGTAGTGAAGTAAAAGTATAAAGTATCCACTCTAAAATGTACTAAAGTAAAGCGCAGATACCTAAAATACTGCACTTTCCTGCTTGTACTTTGTCATGTTCATTACTTCATTGCTCGGTTTCAGGCAGCAGAAGTGGAGCAGCAAAAATATTGTTAAAAAGCTGATTTCTGTTGTAATTTTGTGAGTTTTTGAGTCTCGTCTCTGTAGAAAAGATCAGGTTTGACATTAACCTTTATCTTTTGAATATTTCATACCAAAGTACAAAGTAATAGATGAGGAAGTGTGGCTCTTTGTGGCACAGATGACACTCTACTTCACCACTAAATATCCAGAAGGTGAAGAGGAAGGAGGAAATTATTTGGCCAGACGGAGAATATTCCCACAATGTTTAATAAACATGGTGACTATGTGGAATGTGGTTCTTCGAGCTGCTTTTGTCGAGCTAAAATCATAAAAAGCTCATTAGGCTTAACTTGGTCTTGTCAAGTTGTCAATAATTTGTAAGTATGTAAAGAAAGAACAAGCAGAGAGCATTAAAAACACAATAAGAAACATGTAAGAACAATAGATTTAATCAAGAAATCACAAAATCTGACATTGATCTTCGCTGGTGGAATACAAGCCTCTGCTGCAGGAGGATTAACATACAACACGTCTTAATACTATACAATTATAAAAGTGATAAAACTGTTCTGCGCTTGACTAAGTGTGATTCACGAGCATGCCCAGACTGGTCTTGAGTTCCTGGCACAGACAAAAAAGGTGTGTCCTGCTGTTTTTGTCTGCCACATGTGTAATGCTGCGATGATGGGGCTTAAAGGAATGCAAATGGAAACACTCAACTGAACGAGGGTATTTCACTTGTCGAAGAGGATTAGAGTACACGGTTATGTCACAACAGTTTAAATGCACGACACGGGGCGGACGAGTGGTAAAATGTTACTTACGAAGTGCGACGTCATGTTGAAATCCCGGGTTTACGTCATAGACTGTTCATATAAATCAGGGGTGTCCAAACTACGGCCCAAGGGCAAAATGCGGCCCTCAGACTGGTTTTTATTGGTCCTCAGGCCTCCCGCTGAACCGGCCCAGTTGATCATAAGCAGTACTTTTAACAGCAAATTTAAACTATTTCTACCACTATATCCTCAAATGTCGCATTATAGTGTGACACAGACCTAAAATGAAAGTGTTTAAAGCCTCATTAACACACAGCGGCTCTGTCAAAGCTGTGTATAAAGCACCGCACTGCACTGATCGCCGTCTGTGGCCCTCCGCTTCGATGTGGCCCTTGATAAAAAAAAAGTCTGGGCACCTCTAATATACATGGACGTAGCTAAAGTGCTAGCCGCCATGCTCCAAATAGAAAGTGAGCATGGACGCGATTCCAGCTCCATCGACTCCTCTCTTTCTATGTAAAAACTCGTCATTTTGATCTTAAATGTTCGTATTAACCCGCTCTACATGATCCTGGGGTTTTTATTTGTTGCCATAGTGACCTTAAATCAAGATATGAACATTAATAATAGACAAATCCAGCGCTTTCTTTCCCTGAAGTTGCTCCCGCTAGCGTTAGTAACAAGTTCCAAGCCTCTGCTCCCTGCTAAACCAGCGATGTGGGCGGGAAGGGGCGTTACCTTCAACAGCCTCGCTCCGGATTGGCTCTTTGGTTGCTATGATACGAACTGTTAGCCTCGATGAGCTTCATTCGGAGCTGAACGCTGTGGTGACGTCACACTCACTCAGCCCACTTCTTTACACAGTCTCTCGTTCATATTCACTATAAGAGGTCAGTCATTCTCTTCACTGTGATTGGTTAAATCCAGCTGTCACTCACTCAGCTCGAACAAAGCGGACCAATAGGAGGAGTAGGTGAAATCCTGATCTGGTAATTTTACAAAAAAGCACCAAAACGTCCACTAATTTACCCATTAAAATACTTTAAAAACAGTGGGCGAGTGCCAAAGTATTACAGGCAAAACACGTGATAATGTTTGAATCCTGGGTTTATACCGACTGTAAGAGGTCAGACATTTTCCTAAGAATGTGACACTTCACTGTGATTGGTTAAATCCAGCTGTCACTCACTCCGCAGCGGCTGACCAACAGGAGGAGCGGAGCCGGATCACACAGAGAAGCATCGAATCCATCCAAAATATTCAACTGTTAGTGAGTCATACACTTTCATAAAATACTGCAATCCAGGGGTTTCAGAGCGACGAAAAAGTAGCACCGTTTCCATGACAATTAATCATTCGAAACCAAATATTACATCTTTTGAAAAAGGTGAAAAGTGCACAAAATGGCGCCTATAAACAGGAAGACAAGTCCAGTAAAGTACAGACAAACGTAGCTATTACTTTCACATCTTGTTTCACTTGTGCAAAAAGCTCTGATCACACACACACACACAAACCACGCACCAAAACTGGGACTAAACCTGGACTAGACCTGGACTAGACCTGGACTAGACCTGGGCTAGACCAAGAGTGAACCCAGTCCCACATAAAAACCATCACCTGATATGTTTTCAAAAGTAACAGCTCCTTTAAAGAGGATAAACAGTGTAACGTGACTGTCCTTATATAAGTGTTTACTGGTCTACTCTGTGAAATGGTGGTTACGTACAAAAAAAACAGCTTTTTGAAGAGTACTTGGCCTTTTGGTCCGGTTTTACGCTAACCCGACTTTTAAGCTAACCCCCCTTTCTGCTATGATACGATACAATACTGTTCACTATAAAAAAAAGTTTAAAAAAGTTTGAGTAATCCTTTACGAGAGGAGCTCCTCTGCGTTTTTAAGTCCAGAGTTGAATCCTAACAAAAACTTCCTTTGACGCTCGTGACTCCGGCATCGTTTAAGCTGCTTTAAACTCCCCACTGTTGCCAGCAGAGGGCGCAGTGATGGCAGTGTTCCTATTTTTATAAACTTTCACTTTCTCAGTCAAACGATACAAACGCTAAGGTGTGCACGAGTGTTTAAAGCTGCACTATGTAACCTTTCGAGTGTCCGTTGCTCGTCTCCATGGCAATGTTAATGTTCCACAGTGTGGCATTTTATGAATCCATATCACATTTATTCAGGGGTTTCTATTGCGCAAAAAGACGTTCAAAAACATGCATTCTTAGTGTTACTGGGCTCGCCTCTCCGCGGATTTAACCTACACCTGGACCTGATGGCATGGATAATTTTAATGCCATACTGTGGGACATTCGACAGAACGCATGGAGACACAGCGCACCTTTAAAAAGACAGATTTAAAGCATAATACGGGACTTTTTTTGATTGTTGCTCCATGTTGAAGTGTCCAGAGTTTCACAGGAGGTTAAACTTGGCCTCGAGTTCCTCCGCCGTCTGCTCCAGGTACATCCGTCGGAGTTTGTCCAGCAGCTCTTGCAGTTGCGGCAGGTGCAGCACCTGTCCGCCCCCCCGGCAGGTGACGCTCCTCTGCTCCGCCCAGGCCTTGAGCATCTGGTAGTGGGCCTCCTTTGACGAGCGGTGGTCCAGCTCGGCCCGTTCGATCACAGTGTCGCTGACGCCCAACGAACGAACGAGCTGCTTGACCTGCAGCACCGGCACCGCGTCCAGAAGGAAGTAGATCACATCCACCACTGCACGCAAAATAAACAAATAAAAATGATAAATACACATATAAATATGATAAACAAATAAATATGATAAATAAACAAATGCATATGATAAATAAATGCAATAATAAATAAATAAGATAAATAAATGCAATAAATAAACATATAAATACAATAAACAAATAAATATGATAAATAAAATACATATGATAAATAAATATGCAATAAACAAATAAATATGATAAAAATGCAAATAAACAAATAAATAAATGCAATAAATAAATATGATAAATAAACAAATAAATACAATATAAATAAACAAATAAATACAATAAATAAATAAACTAATAAATATGATAAATGCAGTAAATAAATATCATAAATAAATGCAATAATGCAACAAACATAAAACAAAATAAAACAAATAAATATTATAAACATAAATACAATAAATAAAACAAATAAAATAAATATAATAAATACAATAAATAAACAAATAAATACAATAAATTATGAATACAAAAAATAAACTAATAAATATGATAAATAAATATAAATACAATAAAAAAAACACAATAAATCAATCAAATTTGGAATAACTTATGAGGAAAAAATATGTAAAAATGTTTAAATAATGAAATATGGCTCCAGACTGCTTCATAATGTGGTAATTGTGGTGCATTACAGACTAAAAATAAATATAAAAAATTAAAATGTAATAAGAAAACGTAATCGAGACATGTGTAAATAATTACAGGTCATTACAGGTCACGTCTGTGGAGAGGAGACGAGGTTTACAGAAGAAATTGATGTTATTCAAGGTATTTTAAACAATAAAACCAATGCAAAAACCTGGAATTTAATAAATGTAAGATAGACAAGTTTAATGCCATAGTCGTGAACATTCCAGGTGAAGCAATGACATCTCCATGGAGACAGACATGCTGCCAGAATGTTACACAGTGCATCTTTGAATTTTCACCGTTTAGAAAGTTATTATTATATTAGGCTTGCACTGGTTGGACTAACATTAAACATAGAAAATAAAAATGTAAAAAGAAAATGTAATGATGAAATGTGTAAATAATTAAAGCCCCATTGCGTAACTTTTATCCAAAAAAAAATGAATTGTATGAAAAGTTTTATTGCCATTTTGGACGTTTTTATTGCAAACCTGACTTTTATTTGGACTGGAAACGTTCGTTTAGCTGTAAAATTTAACAGTACGACATAAAACGTCTGTGTCGTTTCAAATATAAAATGTACTAAACTGTTCATGGGGTGAATAATGTGGAGGTTTGTGTGGGAGGGAGGGATGGGAGGATGGGAGGGATGAAAGGAGGGATGAAAGGAGGGATGGGGGAGGGATGGGAGTGATGGGGGAAGGATGGAAGGAGACATGGAAGTGATGGAGGGATGGAAGGAGGGATGGGGAGGGGTGATGGAGGAGGGATGGGAAGAATGGGAGGAGGGATGGGAGTGATGGGGAAGGATGGAAGGAGACGTGGAAGTGATGGAGGGATGGAAGGAGGGATGGGGAGGAGTGATGGAGGAGGGATGGGAGTGATGGGGGAGGATGAAGAGGAGTGATGGAGGGAGTGATGGAGGGATGGAAGGAGTGATGGGGAGGGATGGATGGAGTGATAGAGGGATAGAAGGAGGATGGGGAGGGATGGATGGATGGGGAGGAGGGGTAGAAGGGATGGAGGGATGAAAGGGGATTGAAGGAGGGATGGCAGGACAGAATAGAGTGATGGAATAGGGATGGGAAGGAGTGATGGGGAAGGAGTGATGGGGAAGAGGGATGGAGGGATGGGAGGAGGTGATGGCAGGACAGAAGGGATAGAGTTATGGAAGTAGTGATGGAAGGAGGAATGGAAGGAGGAATGGAGGGATGGGAGAGGGCAGTAAATCATTTCATATTTTTCTGTGTATTGAATGTAACAGTTTTGTGATTTATTATTGCATTTGTTCAGTGTAACTCGGTGCAGCTGTGTATTTATGTTAACAATGAACTTAAATACTAACATTATATCTAAATAAAATGAAAGAAAGAAAGAAATTACCAAATGTACCATATAGGACCGAGCATAAGCAATAAAAAATGTCACTCTGAGCTGGATCTGACCTACATAAATCACTATGAGCACTGTGTTTCTGATCTGTTCTAATGTGGTTTTTGTGTCATACAGGAGCTTGAAAGTCTTTGTAACATGTTCTGACACCTTCTGAACACTTCTGAACATCACATTTTGTCATCAGAAAAATAAAACTGATTCGTCTTACTCTTTATTTCCAGGGGGACACAGTCGGGCAGGTTGGACGAGTCGTGGCTCATCACATGGAGCGACACGGCCTGAACACACTGGTTTAAAGGCTCCTCATGGTGGACTGTGAGCTCCTGTCAAAAAAACAACCAACAAAAGCATGAAATCTGCCTCGAAATCACCTTTTCTGACAAATATCTCCATCATAATGCATTTATAAGGGTGCATTACGTAACTTTTCTGGTCGAGGATACTCCACATAGTAGTTTCCATAGAGATGTCATTGGTTTACATGGTATATTCAATAAAAACGCCTCTCCACAGATCTGAACTGTAACTTGGCACGGTTGCATCAGCTTTGTTCAAGACGACAGATACATTTAATGCTGTTAGACCGAGTTACAGGTCAGATCTGTGGAGAGGAGCCCTTGCTGACAGAAGAAATAGGTGTTTTTCAAGAGCAATCAAAACACCTGCAACTGAATAAAAGTAAGACGGATAAGTTTAATGACATAGTTGTCTCCTAAATGTAGGCCAACTTGTCTCTTTCATGTATGCTAGCTCGTCTTCTAAACGTATGCTAACTTGTCTCCTAAATGTGAGCTAGCTTGTCTCTTTAATGTGTGCTAGCTTGTCTCCTAAATGTACGCTAGCTCGTCTCCTAAATGTATGCTAGCTTGTCTCTTTATGTAAGCTAGCTCGTCTTCTAAACGTATGCTAACTTGTCTCCTAAATGTGAGCTAGCTTGTCTCTTTAATGTGTGCTAGCTTGTCTCCTAAATGTACGCTAGCTCGTCTCCTAAATGTACGCTAGCTTGTCTCTTTAATGTAAGCTAGCTCGTCTTCTAAATGTACGCTAGCTCGTTTCTTAAATGTACACTAGCTCGTCTCCTAAACGTACCCTAGCTCGTCTCCTAAATGCACCCTAGCTTGTCTCCTAAACGTACGCTAGCTCGTCTCCTAAACGTACCCTAGGTTGTCTCCTAAACGCACCCTAGCTTGTCTCCTAAATGTATGCTAGCTCGTCTCCTAAACGTACCCTAGGTTGTCTCCTAAACGCACCCTAGCTTGTCTCCTAAACGTACGCTAGCTTGTCTCTAAAAACGTACCCTAGCTCGTCTCCTAAATGTATGCTAGCTCGTCTCCTAAACGTACCCTAGGTTGTCTCCTAAACGCACCCTAGCTTGTCTCCTAAACGTACGCTAGCTTGTCTCCTAAACGTACCCTAGCTTGTCTCCTAAACGTACCCTAGCTTGTCTCCTAAACGTACCCTAGCTTGTCTCCTAAACGTACCCTAGCTCGTCTCCTAAACGTACCCTA
>JAIEZT010000124.1:3087807-3392807 GCA_019594935.1 Periophthalmus modestus
GTCATTTCGATATAAACCGTCTCATTTCTTTATAATTCCAGTAGTTTTTGTAATATCGTGCTAAACGTCGCCCCGTGTTACTCGTTTGTTGATGACGGTGATGGAATTATCCCGTTACGCAGGTCACAACATTTCCCCAAAGGGACGTCTGAAATAGTCTAAACCAAATAAGGAAACATGAGTCAAAGCTGCGTACTTGGTGCAGGGCTGGCACTTTTTGTTCACTCTGTAGTAATTTTCTTTACAATCACAGACGGTGTTTGAGTCGGAGAACCTGAAACAGACAGAGACGCATCACAGTGACAGTTTAGATTAATAAATTTAGATAAGATTATTATGTGACTTCACTAAAAAAAAGCATGAAAAAAACATGAAAAAAGCATAAAAAAAGCACAAAAAAGCATGAAAAGAGCCCGGAAAAAGCATGAAAAAAACATGAAAAAAGCACGAAGAAAAACATGAAAAGAGCACAGAAAAAAGCATGAAAAAGCATGAAAAAGCACGGAAAAAAGTACAGAAAAAAGCCTGGAAAAAAGCCCGGAAAAAAGTACAGAAAAAAGCATGAAAAAAGCATTTAAAAAAGCACAAAAAAAGCACGGAAAAAGCATGAAAAAAGCATGAAAAAGGCAAGAAAAAAGCATGAGAAAAGCATGAAAAAAGCATAAAAAAGCACAAAAAAGCATGAAAAAAAGCATGAAAAAAGCATGAAAAAAGCACAAAAAAAGCACGGAAAAAGGATGAAAAAAGCATGAAAAAGGCAAGAAAAAAGCATGAGAAAAGCATGAAAAAAGCATGAAAAAAAGCATGAAAAAAGCATGAAAAAGGCAAGAAAAAAGCATGAGAAAAGCATGAAAAAAGCATGAAAAAAAGCATGAAAAAAGCATGAGAAAAGCATGCAAAAAAAAGCATTACAAAAAAAAAAGCACAAAAAAGCATGAAAAAAAAGCATGAAAAAAGCATGAAAAAAAGCATGAAAAAAAAGCAAAAGCAAAAAAAGCACGGAAAAAGGCATGAAAAAAGCATGAAAAAAAGGCAAGAAAAAAAGCATGAGAAAAGCATGAAAAAAAAGCATGAAAAAAAGCATGAAAAAAGCATGAAAAAAGGCAAGAAAAAAGCATGAGAAAAAGCATGAAAAAAAGCATAAAAAAAGCACAAAAAAGCATGAAAAAAAGCATGAAAAAAGCATGAAAAAAGCAAAAAAAAGCACGGAAAAAAGGATGAAAAAAGCATGAAAAAGGCAAGAAAAAAGCATGAGAAAAGCATGAAAAAAGCATGAAAAAAAAGCATGAAAAAAAGCATGAAAAAGCAAGAAAAAAGCATGAGAAAAGCATGAAAAAAGCATGAAAAAAAAAGCATGAAAAAAGCATGAAAAAAGCATGCAAAAAAAGCATTGAAAAAAAAGCACAAAAAGCATGAAAAAAAGCATGCATGAAAAAAAGCATGAAAAAAAGCAACAAAAAAAGCACAAAAAAAGCACGGAAAAAAGATGAAAAAAGCATGAAAAAGGCAAGAAAAAAAGCATGAGAAAAGCATGAAAAAAGCATGAAAAAAAAAGCATGAAAAAGCATGAAAAAGGCAAGAAAAAAGCATGAGAAAAGCATGAAAAAAGCATGAAAAAAAAAAAATATATATATAGACGTATATATATATATATACGGGGTTAGTTTGACTGATTTAAGTAACTTGTAGATATTCACTTTGTGTTGGTCAAACTTACATTTCTGCGTTTGTCGCTCGTTGTTTTTACAGGTGGAGCATTTGCGACATTCGGACGTTTGTTTGTCGATGTTGTATTTGTAGTATCCGTCTATACAGCGGCACACGGCGTCTTTCTTCGGCTGGCATCTCGACACTTCGATTTCGAGAGGCCCTGTGGACGAGAAAACACAAGAAACACCATCAAAACTGAAGATTTGAGTTTTATATATTTTTCTGACAGTTTATATGAATTTTGTGCAAAACTTTAGCCAAAAACGTCACTTCTCTTTGATTCTCTTTGATTCTCTTTGATTCTCTTTGATTCTCTTTGATTCTCTTTGATTCTCTTTGATTCCCAGCCCCCTGTCCTGGACTAAACCAGGACTAAAACCGGGACTAAAACCGGGACTAAAACCAGGACTAAAACCAGGACTAAAACCAGGACTAAAAGGACTAAACCAGGGACTAAACCAGGACTAAAATAGGACTTAAACCAGGACTAAACCAGGACTAAAAGGACAGGACTAGGAAAACTTAACCAGGACTAAACCAGGACTAAAACCAGGACTAAAACCAGGACTGAAGGACTAAACCGGGACTAAACTAGGATTAAACCGGGAGTAAACCAGGACTGCAGGACTGAAGGACTAAACCGGGACTAAACCAGGACTAAAACCAGGACTAAAACAGGACTAAACCCAGTCTAAAACCAGGACTAAAACGGGTCTAAAATCAGGACCAAACCGGGACTAAACCGGGACTAAAACCGGGACTAAAACCGGGACAAAAAACGGGACAAAAACAGAACTAAACCGGAACTAAACCAGGACCAAACCAGGACTAAACCAGAACTAAACCAGAATTAAACCAGGACTACATCACCACTTTCAGATGAAGGGCAGGCGCCTGTTTAACTATCTATGAAATAACCAAACAGAAAATGAATAATGTTGGATCCTTTTCTGCTCAGGGATCGGCCGTATTTGATTTATTTGTTTTATTTGTTTTATTTAGATTATAAAGATGAATGTGGGACAACAGCAGAAAGGAGAAAGGGAGTCGCTAAAGATTTGGTATTTCTTGGTATTTGTAAAAAGGCAGATTAGACTCACAGGATTCTAACATCTTTATATAAATACTGTGCATTGTTTCCTGGCACTTTTTCCTGTGTTAATAGCTTTTCTGCTTGAACTCCTGCTGTGAGACTTCAACAAAGACTTTCCTTCGTCGGTTACAGCCCTAGAATAAAATATCTCGACCTTGTTCTTTGGTTGAGTAACGACAGACGTTAAAGAGCCTGTATTACGACATTTCCTCATCTATGTTCCACTTTTATTTATTGTAATGTTTCCTCGTCACAAACAGACCTGGAGTTGTTTTGTTTCATTCACATGTTTGAGTAACACTTAATTATTCGTCTATTGACATCTCCAAAGCTCAAAATGCTCTGTTCCACTTTGTGATGTCATGAAGTGGTAGTTTTCAAGTTAGCAGCTCCTTTTTACCTTTTGTTCAGTAAAGATTGACAATGCCAGATCTGAAATTATGTACCGTATTTTCCGGACAACAGAGGCAACTGATTTAAAGCTGCATGCTTTAATTTTAGAAAAAAAAAACCTGTACAAGCCGCACTGGATTTAAAGCCGCAGGTTTCCCACGTAGTAATATGAAAAATTGGCTCAAAAACGTTCATTTGCGAGGGACTAGTGCAGTTTTACATGCTTTTTTTTACAGTGTATGCAGGCGCGTGTTCTGCGTCCTGATTGGCTAAAGGAGGTGCCGTGTTCTGCGTCCTGATTGGCTAAAGGAGGTGCAGTGTTCTGCGTCCTGATTGGCTAAAGGAGGTGCCGTGTTCTGCGTCCTGATTGGTTAAAGGAGGTGCGTGTTCTGCGTCCTGATTGGCTAAAGGAGGGGCGTGTTCTGCGTCCTGATTGGCTAAAGGAGGGGTCGTGTTCTGCGTCCTGATTGGCTAACGGAGGGGTCGTGTTCTGCGTCCTGATTGGCTAAAGGAGGAGCCGTGTTCTGCGTCCTGATTGGCTAAAGGAGGGGTCGTGTTCTGCGTCCTGATTGGCTAAAGGAGGGGTCGTGTTCTGCGTCCTGATGGCTAAAGGAGGTGCCGTGTTCTGCGTCCTGATTGGCTAAAGGAGGGGTGCCGTGTTCTGCGTCCTGATTGGTTAAAGGAGGCACGTGTTCTGCGTCCTGATTGGTTAAAGGGGTGCCGTGTTCTGCGTCCTGATTGGTTAAAGGAGTTGCGTGTTCTGCATCCTGATTGGTTAAAGGAGGCACGTGTTCTGCGTCCTGATTGGCTAAAGGAGATGCCGTGTCTCCTGTACAGGAGACACGGCATTGGATGCTGCAGCGTGACTCTGAAACAGTCGCGTTGGACACTTTGTATTTGAGACAAACGCCTCCGACTCGCGTTGTGGACGCTCTGGACGTCCACGAGAGACTTTACATGTGAAACAACAGAAAGGAGGAAAATAACATCAGGACGACAGCAGAATAAGTTTGAACAAGGAGCAAAAAGGGCTGTGACCTGCGGATGGATCTGCTTTAGTTTGTGGATCAGTGACTCAGGAAAAAGAACATTACGAGACATTACAGAGGACTACTGACTACTATTACTACTGTTGCTGGGCAAAATGTTTTTGGCGCCATGGAGAAAAAAAAAAAAGTATAAGCCGCACTGCACTATAAGCCTCAGCGGTTAAAGTGTAGAAAAAAGTAGCGGTTTGTAGTCCGGAAAATACGGTAAATGATTCTAGAAATGAAGGTGTGTGGAGTTTAAAAACACAGTGGAGCACTTCCTGTATTACCACGTGATGACATCACCAGGTGGAACAGTGTGTTTTCAGTTTGAGAGAAGAACTCAGCCTAAATCTGCAGGTTTGTGTGTTAAACGTGTGAGAATGAATCAAACACAACTCAACTCGGGAGTTTGTGACGAGGAAACAACATTATGACAGAAAAAACATAAAATTGGCTCTTTAAACTCTCCCCCTTTAAACTCTCCCTCTTTAGGCTCTCCCTCTTTAGGCTCTCCCTCTTTAAACTCTCTCTCCCCCTTTAGGCTCTCCCCCTTTAGGCGCTCCCTTTAAACTCTCTCTTTAAACTCCCTCTTTTAAACTCTCCCTCTTTTTAAACTCCCTCTTTAGGCGCTCTCTCTTTAAACTCTCTCTTTAGGCTCTCTCTCTTTAGGCTCTCCCTCTTTAACTCTCCTCTTTAAACTCTCTCTCTTTAGGCTCTCCCTCTTTAGGCTC
This sequence comes from Periophthalmus modestus, assembly GCA_019594935.1. Taxonomy (NCBI): domain Eukaryota; kingdom Metazoa; phylum Chordata; class Actinopteri; order Gobiiformes; family Gobiidae; genus Periophthalmus; species Periophthalmus modestus. The sequence continues at coordinate 3,092,766 of JAIEZT010000124.1, forward strand.
TCTCTCTTTAGACTCTCCCTCTTTAAACTCCCTCTTTAGACTCCCTCTTTAGACTCTCTCTTTAAACTCCCTCTTTAAACTCCCTCTTTAAACTCCCTCTTTAAACTCTCTCTTTAAACTCTCTCTTTAAACTCCCTCTTTAAACTCCCTCTTTAAACTCCCTCTTTAAACTCCCTCTTTAAACTCCCTCTTTAAACTCTCTGCTGTCACATGACCTCAGTCTGTGGTGATGTACTTTACCTTTGCAGCGTTTACAGAGGAAACAGTTGGGGAAGTAGTTGATCTTGTCCATGAACTGTCCAGCCGGGCAGACTGAGCAGTTGGTCTTGTGGTTTGGCCCACGGCAGTTTTCTGTCAGCTTAAAACCTGTGAAAAACACGACAAAAAGAGTTTAGATAATTCAGTTATTCTAAGTAACACTGTGCAATGTTTTCTGGAAAGAACAAATGTAGGTGTTTATATCTGTTAACTTTGAGGCGTTAATGTTCTAATGACTTTAGTTTAGTTCATGGTCACTTCCTCTTTCAAATGTCAATGTGGACGTGTGACAAGCTGCGTTCACACGCACCACATCGAAATCTAAAAATAAACTAGGACTAAACCGGGACTACACCGGGACTAAACCGGGACTAAACCAGGACTAAACCTGGACGAAACCTGGACGAAACCTGGACGAAACCTGGACGAAACCAAGGCTAAACCAGGACTAAACCAGGACTAAACCAGGACTAAACCAGGACTAAACCAGGACTAAACCAGGGCTAAACCAGGACTAAACCAGGACTAAACCAGGACTAAACCAGGACTAAACCAGGACTAAACCAGGACTAGACCAGGACTAAACCAGGACTAAACCAGGTCTAGATCAGGTCCAGTGTAAAGCGCAGGGGGCGACAGCTCAACGTTCACTGCTCCTTTCCCCTGTATTTCAGCAGAGATCATCCACATGATTCGAGTGAAGCTGTGTGGAGTTTACAAACACAGTGGAGCACTTCCTGTATTACCACATGATGACATCACAATGTGGAACAGAGTGTTTTCAGTTTGAGAGAAGAACTGAAGAAATCTGCAGGTTTGTTTGTGTGAATGAAACAAAACACAACTCAAAACTCGGATAAAGTTCTGCTGTTGTGTCCTTAGGCAAGACACTTCACCCACCTTGCCGAGTATGAATGTGGTGTGTGCGCGAGTGACTGGAGGCGGACTGAGCGGCCGATGGCACAGACTGGCAGCCTTGCTTCTGTCAGTCTGTCCCAGGGCATCTGTGGCTAGCTCGTGGAGTGAATGAATAACGCACTTTGTCTAACTTTGACCGAAAAAATGCAAATCTTATCTCTTAATGAATGATTGTCTTGTGAAATATTTGCTCCATGTTGGGGTTTTCATACACACCTGGAGGACATTTATCGCAGCAGATTTGGTCCTCGGTGAGAAACTCTCGTCCTTCTTGGCATCGGCTGACGGCTGCAGAGACAGCGGTAGAGACGGACAGGGACTGGAGACACAAAAGAACACGAAGAAGTTTATTTTAAAGAAGATTACAGGCAGATGACAGAGTTTTTCTAGTACTTATAGCCAAAGAAAAGTACTATCTACAGAAGGACTGGTTCTGTTCACATACTGTCTGTAAAAGGGCATAAATGGATAAACCGTTAGCTGTTTACAGAAAGGTAGAATACGTCACTAAAAGATGCCGCCATCACTGAAAAGATGTATTACAAGACCTCTGTTCAACCTGAAGATGAAGAGCTGTGTCGTGCAAGTAGCAGGAAGTAACAGGAAGTAGCAAGTACCAGTGTTGAGGTCTTAAAATAATATGTGTTGCATCTTACCAAGAAACAAGTTCACCTCAATATTTAAGACACACAGTATTAAAAGTAAAACAAATCATGCTTTCGAGAGCGGAAAGGGCTATATCGAAAATCAGATACTAATCAATACTAAAGCTAGTATCGAAACTTGAGCAGGTATCGATCGAGCTTTAGAACAACTACAGGGTGGCCCAAAAGTCACTGACACTTTTAAATCTTCAGTAGCTCCTATAATTCTTAAGTTATACTCACCAAATTTAGCAGTAGATAAACTGAACCTTCCCAGAGTTTTGTCAATATATCCGGTTATAATTGTTCACTTACACTTGAACTTATCACTACTTAAACTAGGGGAAGTAAAAATGACCTCATTTTTAAAAATAATGCTTTTTAAGTGTCCTCCATTTTGTGTTTGTCTCTGAACAGCCTGATCCAACACACTTTACAGAACATTTAAAGTATTTCCGGATTATGTCTCTTATTTGATCCTGATATTACGTTTTAAGTGGTTTATTGTCTGAGGTTTATTCACAAACACCTTTTCTTTAAGATAGACCCACAGGAAGAAATCAGGACTAGTCAGGTCTGTGGAGATCACATACTGCCCCCTGTCTGTGAAAAACACTTATTATTCCTTTAATGGCATTTATGCTCGGGGCATCTCTGGTATTAAAATGTCGACGGTAACACCGCTGGGTTTGTGAATTTGACCCATGTGACTCAAAGTACCACTGTACAATGAGGGTTCGTTCCTCGGTGCTGGATTTGCTCAGATTAATGTGGGAAGAGTCGTTCTAAATGCTCTGAAAAAATACAGGATAAATACTTAGAAACACAAGAGTTATGCTTTTTTTTTTCAACTGTCAGTGACTTTTGAGCCACCCTGTACAAGACACAGACTAGTATACGCCCATGGGCCAGTATGAACCTACTGGAGTGAATAGAAAACAAAGTACTACCATTTAATGTTGAAAATAACATTCTATTGCTTAAAGAAAGAGTGTTTTTTCTCTTTTAGTATCATTGTGGTCCCTAGGGAGGTGCTCCGGGCATGTCCCACCAGGAGGAGGCCCAGGACACATTGAAGGAGGGACTATGTGTCTTGTCTGGCCTGGGAACGCCTTGAGGTCCCACTGGAGGAGCTGGAGGACGTGTCTGGGGTGAGGGAAGTCTGGGAGTCCCTGCTTGGACTGCTGCCCCCATGACCCGGCCCCGGATAAGAGGAAGAACATGATGGAGTCTATATCGAGTCTATTCCTTAGTATCTTTTTAGTATTGTGACAAAACTAGTACCAAAATCTCTCATCTGTCTGCTCAGTTATGAAACAAAACCCACATCACTGTTATCTGGGAAATCACTATTTCAACTCTTTCATCTACAGTCAAACGTGAACTTCTCAGCGTGTTTCAGTTGTAAATTAATCAGTTTCTCACCAAGAGAAGCAAAATCGATACTATCACATGTCTGTTGTTCTCCAGCACCTCCATGTTCTGCTTCAGTCCATCAGAAACAACCTGCAAAAACACTTCAGATCAGAAAAAACACACTGAAAATGAAAGATGCACTGTGTAACTTTTCTGTCACCTGTCACCTGCTTGTCTCTATGGCGATATCATTGCTTTGCTTGATATTTTACGCAGTATGGCATTAAACGCATCAGTCTCCATGGACACCAGCAGATCCCATTCACAGGAAGAAAGCAAGATAGACATGTTTAATGCAATACTGTGGGACATCTCCATGGAGACAAGCAGATGGTGGACTGGACGCCTCCCAGAAAAGTGACACAGTGTTCATTTAAGTTGTTGCACGTGGCTCTGAACTTCCGTTTGAGAGACTTTGGTCAGATAAATGAGAATCCTGGATAAAAATATTGTGCCTGATGCTTTTGTTTGGGAAACAGGCAGAAAAAAACAAACACCGGAAACAGTGTCAAAGGAGCAGAGGAGCTTTGGGTTTCACTTAAATACTCCCTCCTGACACGTCTCTGCGCCACTGCTCCACAGCTGCAGCCTGTCCCCTGTCCTCTACAACGCACACAGGCTTCACCCCGTCCCCTACAGCTTCACCCTGTCCCCTACAGCTTCACCCTGTCCCCTACAGCTTCACCCTGTCCCCTACGGCTTCACCCTGTCCCCTACGGCTTCACCCTGTCCCCTACGGCTTCACCCTGTCCCCTACAGCTTCACCCCGTCCCCTACAGCTTCACCCCGTCCCCTACAGCACAGAGGCTTCACCCTGTCCTCTACAGCTTCACCCTGTCCCCTGTCCCCTACAGCACACAGAGGCTTCACCCTGTCCCCTGTAGCGCACACGGGCTTCACTCTGTCCCCTGTAGCGCACACGGGCTTCTCTCTGTCCCCTTTAGCGCACACGGGCTTCCTTCTCTCCCCTTTTCCCTCTCTCCCCTTTAGCGCACACGGGCTTCACTCTGTCCCCTTTAGCGCACACGGGCTTCCCTCTGTCCCCTTTAGCGCACACGGGCTTCACCCTGTCCCCCTTTAGCGCACAGGGGCTTCCTTCTCTCCCCTTTAGCGCACACGGGCTTCACCCTGTCCCCTTTAGCGCACACGGGCTTCCCTCTGTCCCCTTTAGCGCACACGGGCTTCACCCTGTCCCCCTTTAGCGCACACGGGCTTCCTTCTCTCCCCTTTAGCGCACACGGGCTTCCTTCTCTCCCCTCTAGCGCACAGGCTGCTCGTACCGCGCCACAGTGAACAGGACACGTCCACAGCTGTAGTGACTCGTGTCAGCTGGTCCTTTTGGTCTTCTGGTCTTTGGGTTTTGACATGTGGCCTGTTCAGCTTCGTGACCTAAATAAACTTTTCACATTCTTATCCGCGGTTTCGTTTTCAGCGCACCACAAACGCCCACTGCCGAGCCTCAAGTCTGATATGAGTCTTCTTTCCCACAATGCCCCACAGACACTTTACCGTCACTTACCTGAGTCTGGGCCACAGCTCGCGCACAGGTGAGCTCCTCAGCTGCGCCACATTCTCACAGGTAAATCCACTTCAGCGGAAAATTGTGAAACTTTGGGCTTCTCGGGTGAAGCGGAGACGCGGCGCTGCCTCAGACACGAAAGGGGCGGGTCCAGACGGGAAACAGCCGCGTCACTGCGCAGTTTCAAGGAATTTAGAAACCTGGCGCAAAGAAATGCCTCCTGTGAAAAGGAAAACAACCGCACAAACGCGCCTAAGCCACACGAGGGCAAACCAACGAGATGAAGGAGCTCAAAGGGTCCTCAATATGGCGCCTGGTCTGAGCTGTGAGGTTTAGTGCACAGAATAAAACAAGATAAGTTTATTTATATAGCACAATGTGTACACGTGATTCAGAGAGTTTACAGAATGAAGACATTAAAATCACAATACAATAAATAATCATTAAATTAAAATTAAAAGAGAAAAGTGCAGAATAAAACACAGATAAACAGAAGTGAGCCTGGATTTAAACATTGTCAAAGTCGAGGCCTGTGTCACATCTTCAGGAAGAATGTTCCAGGTTTTAACTGCACAAAACTGAAACACTAATTCAGGTTTCAGCTTCCCTGTTGAAGAAAAGGTGTTATCATCCCTTACACAGCAGGTGTGTCTGAAAAACCTCAGAATTTTCAGACAGTATGAGATTCCTGTCTTTTTTAAACCTACAAACACCTTAAGACAAAAACTGGTTCAGACAAAATCCCAAGCCACAAACAAAGTAAAGTAGTCTTTGTCTCATTTGGAGTGATGTTATAGTTTTTTTGAGTTTTTCTTTTGCGCTTTATCGAGCCAAAAGATGAAGTTCAAATCTGTCAGCTGGACCAATCGTTGTAGGAGTGAAGACGTTTTGCTGCTCATCCAAGTCGCTTCTTCAGTTCTGGTCAGTGTAACACCAGTATTTAAGTCAGGAGACATACGAGAGATCTGTAATTATCGGCCCATAACCATCCTCCCTGCTCATCTCTAAAGTCTATGAAAAGGCTGAACAGTTAAAAGAACATCTCAGAACCAAAGCATTTTTAAATCCTTTGCAATTTGGTTTCAGGAAAAAATACTCAAGAGAGACAGTTTGTTCCTATTTCCTTGAAGAAATTAAATCAGGAGCGGTCTTTCTCGACGTACGAAAGGCCTTTGATACTGTCTCATCGTGTCCTATTAAGGAAACTCACATTTTGGACTGTCTAATCAAACAGTAAATTGGATTACATCATATCTGAGTGACAGGAGTAAATCACACTGTCCCTCATTAAAGACTGCACCGTGGGAGTTCCGCAGGGCTCTATATTAGGGCCTCTGCTTTTCAGTATGTACATCAATGATCTCCCCTCAGTGTGCAGTATAAATATCATCATGTATGTGGACGATAGTCATGTGACTCATGGGAAAACGCTGGAGAAGTGGCCATGAGATTAACAGGGGAATTGCACAAGATTTGACCTGGCTGCAGAATTCCTGTGTCACTTTAAATCTAGAAAAGACAGTTGCAATGTATTTTACAAACAGGCATAAATATTCAGATTATCCAGATATCTATATTAATGACAAATGACAAAGTTACTCTTGACTCAAATTTGACCTTTAAGAATCATGTAAAACAAACTGTGTAACTCCCTGAAATTCAATCTGGCGAATTTTCGGTACATACGAGGGTCTTACAACTGAGGCATCGCACATGTATTTAAATTCTATGATTATGTCACGTTTTTGTACTTCATAATGAGCTGGAATCACTGTATAAAAGAAACCCAGACAGTATCACCACTGCCACATCCTCCAAGTGTGGTTTTCTAAACTTCAATAATCTGCTAATACAGGCAAACACCTGTTAACTGTTTAAAATGATTCATGGTGTTGCTCATCCTCCCCTAAAGTCTGTCTCACTGAGCTCAGAAAAAACAGCTCGAGTCACTAGGGCGCCCTCTAGAGGAGAGTGCAGCAGAGTCCAAAATGTAGAACGTCTTTCACTAAATCGTCTCGTTTCTCTGTCGTAGCCGTGAGTCAGTGGAATAGTTAAAGCCAAATGAGATTATAATCAGTGAATGTGTGAAAGAAACAGGATTTGTATATCTGGAATTGACTGATTATGTGTGTGAATAATGTGGTTTGGTTGTGTATGTGCGTGTGAACTGAATGTTTTTTTAAATTGTGTATTTGAGGGGCGAGATGTGTTGTATTTGGTGTGTACCATATGTTTACAGTGTCTTTCATCCATCTGCACCAAACTGTTCTGAACATGAGCCTGTCCAGGGACGACAGGTGGAAATTAGTATCTTTGCTATAACCTGGCACCAAACATCTGTCCTGTTTTTTAAGGTTAATGTAATGTGCACTGTCCCTGTCCAAATAAAAGAATACCATACCATAGTCCTGGTTTAGTCCTGGTTTAGTCCTGGTTTAGACCTGGTTCAGTCCTGGTTTAGTCCTGGTTTAGTCCTGGTTTAGCCCTGGTTTACCCCTGATTTAGTCCTGGTTTAGCCCTGGTGTAGCCCTGGTTTAGTCCTGGTTTAGTCCCGGTTTAGTCCCGGTTTAGTCCTGGTTTAGTCCTGGTTTAGCCCTGGTTTAGTCCTGGTTTAGTCCTAGTTTAGTCCTGGTTTAGTCCTAGTTTAGTCCTGGTTTAGCCCTAGTTTTAGTCCTGGTTTAGCCCTAGTTTAGTCCTGGTTTAGCCCTAGTTTAGTCCTGGTTTAGCCCTAGTTTAGTCCCGGTTTAGCCCTAGTTTAGTCCCGGTTTAGTCCCGGTTTAGCCCTAGTTTAGTCCCGGTTTAGTCCTAGTTTAGTCCCGGTTTAGCCCTAGTTTAGTCCTGGTTTAGCCCTAGTTTAGTCCTAGTTTAGGTTTAGTCCTGGTTTAGTCCTAGTTTAGTCCTGGTTTAGCCTAGTTTAGTTTAGTCCTGGTTTAGCCCTAGTTTAGTCCCGTTTTAGTCCTAGTTTAGCCCTAGTTTAGCCCTGGTTTAGCCCTGGTTTAGTCCTAGTTTAGTCCTGGTTTGGTCCTGGTTTAGTCCCAGTTTAGTCCTAGTTTAGTCCTAGTTTAGTCCTGGTTTAGTCCCAGTTTAGTCCTGGTCTAGCTCTGCTTTAGCCCTGCCTCTGGGCACCAGCAGGAGGCCGGTCCCTGAAGTCCTCAATATGGCGCCTGGTCAGTGCTGTGGGGTTTACTGCTGATAATAATCAGCTCAAACATTAACATAACATGACTGAAAAGTGCTTCTTCACACCAGGTGAATGAGGTCGTGGTGCCGTACACTGCCTTCCTCTGAAAAGCCACTTCCTCTCCTCTCTGAGCTCACTTTACTCCTAAAGGCGGAGCTCTGCCGCCACGACGTGCACGTGCACACAGTTTGGTTTCCACACGGGCTCACGCACACACGCCCCTGACCACAGCCCTCAAGACGCAGCTCAATGACAGGTTCACGACACACTGCACTTTAGGCTTAAGTACAGTCTCATGCAAACAGCAGTGTGTGCAGCTGTTTTATGAGTAAACTTGGGTCTTTTTCCGGTCAAACATGTTCAAATCAAAACTGTAATGAGTTTGTAATGAGCTCATCCAGGCTGTTCGTTTAAACACAGTCATTTCTGCGCTGTTTTGAAAGAGCACAGTGAGTTTATGAGTCGGTCTCACTTCATCACATGATAAACCGAAGTTAAACCCCCCAAAAACTACACTAAACCCACAATGAGCAGAGGGATTGTCCTTGTGTTTATAAACAGGACAGCAGCAGTAACACATGTGCACTATGATCTGCTCTGTGACATGTCCCATTACTGGATTCATCACATCACTGAAATATCATCTTAACATTTTATACAAAAGTCATCAGATTTTGGTTTTATTTAAATGTGCAGGTTTTGTTAAATGTGTCAGCGATGTGTCAGCAGGTGTTTTTGGTGCACACATTGCTTCAAGAATGAAAAAACACAAAAAAAATCAGATAATTATTAGGTCTGGATGTTGTAGACTTTGATTTTTACTGGCCATGGAAATGTGCAAAGTGTTTATTCTGAAATGTGGTCGTCTGGGTGGAAAAATCCAAGGTGTCGCAAAACAGCCGGGGTCTCTGCAGCGGAGGGCAGTATCAGAGGTGTGTTTTACCTCATTTACATCGACAAAGGGCAAATGGAGGCTTTCAGGTTGAGTCAGAGTTTGAATGTGACAGATAATGGGCTGACACACTTCGCTCAGTCTCTGCTCAGAGGGTCCAGGTCTCATCACCAGCAAGGTAAGTGTTCAAACTGACAGAGACTCGAGGGAATTATACAGAAAAACTTTATTCTGCTTCTTAAAAATGTGCATTCTTTTGATACCAAGTTGTCTTGATTGTCCTGAGATAGCGCATTAATCTAACAAGGAAGACCAGCAAGAAAAAATACTAAAGATTTGGGAAAAAAAAGAAAAAAATCGATCTTGCTTTGTGTGAAATATGACAGTGTACTGCTCTCAACAGTTCTGTCGAGACTTTAGTCCATTACAGGTGTTTATGCTGCTCAAAAATGCATTGAAAACACATTTTTCCAGTGGGCGGGGCAGCTTCTCCACAGATCTGACCTGTAACTTGGTTTGGAGAAAATCACAGCAGCAAAGAAAATCTCTGACATGTTAGAGCCACAAAAACTATCACTCTCTGAGGACTAAACCAGGACTAAACAAGGACTAAACCAGGACTAAACCAGGATTAAACAAGGACTAAACCAGGACTAAACCAGGATTAAACAAGGACTAAACCAGGACTAAACCAGGACTAAACAGGACTAAAACAAGGACTAAACCAGGACTAAACCAGGACTAAACCAGGACAAAAACCAGACAAAACCAGGACTAAACCAGGACTAAACCAGGACAAAACCAGGACTAAAAACTAGGACTAAACAAGGACTAAACCAGGACTAAACAAGGTCTAAACCAGGACTAAACAAGGACTAAACCAGGACTAAACAAGGACTAAACCAGAACAAAACCAGGACTAAACAAGGACTAAACCAGGACTAAACCAGGACAAAACCAGGACTAAACTAGGACAAAAACAGGACTAAACCAGGACTAAACTAGGACTAAACCAGAACAAAACCGGGACAAAACCAGGACAAAACCAGGTCTAAACCAGGACAAAAACAGGACTAAATCAGGACTAAACCAGGACTAAACCAGGACTAAATCAGGACTAAACCAGGACTAAACCAGGACTAAACCAGGACTAAACCAGGACTAAACCAGGACTAAACCAGGACTAAACCAGGTCTAAACCTGGTGAATCAGTGTTTGAGTTTTTTTCAGGTAAAACCTGGAACATTCTTCCTGAAGATGTGACACAGTCTCGACTTTGACCGTGTTTAAATCCAGGCTCAGTTCTGTTAAGCTGCTTGTGACTGAAAGAGTTTTATTCTGCACTTTTCTCCTTTACAGTTAATTTTATGATGGTCATTTATGTTTAGATGTGCTGTTTGTGATTTTAATGTCTTTCTTATTCTGTAAAACACTGAATTATTTTGTGGTGCAGTTGCGCTGTACAGATAAAGTCACTTTGCTTCCTGTTTGCTTATCTTCAAGGAGACAGATAAGTTTAAACCCATAAGTAAAACAGGCAGTTTGAGAGACGAGCAGGTGGCAGATCCTGCACCGGAGAAGTGACACAGTGCAGCTTTAATGCTCCAGGGATCTGACGTCTGTTCTGTGTGTCTTACAGATGGATTGTTGTAGCTTCACCACTTTGACTGTGCTGTGTCTTGTCCCGTTCTTGGACCTCGTGCTGTGTCTCGAGTGCAGCTCCACCCAGTATCCATGGCCAAACGGGAACCCTCAGTTCTGCTGCGAGAAGTGCGAACCAGGTAAATAATAGATTTATTTCATTTCATTTGAACAAGTACTAAAGATGCAATGGTTTTTTTTAAACTTTAGATACGTGACGTTGACAGAAAATAATTGAAACGCCCTGTATTACACAAAACTGACCTTTGTGAGCTTTGAGTCATGTTATAATGTTGTTACCGCCTCAAAAACAGACCTGGAGTTGTGTTTTGTAACTCTTTATTATTAGTCTGTCAGCTCAAAATGCTCCGTTCCACCTTGTGATGTCATGAAGTGGTAGTTTTTTCACATTACCAGCTCCTTTTACCTTTAGTTCAGTAGTACATTGACAATTCCAGGGCTGAAATGATCCAAATGATGCTAGAAATGAAGGTGTGTGGAGTTTGAAAACACAGTGGAGCACTTCCTGTATTGCCACATGATGACATCACAAGGTGGAACTGAGTGTTTTCAGTTTGAGAGAAGCGCTCAGGCTAAATATGCAGGTTTGTGTGTTAAACATGTGAGAATGAAACAAAAAAAACAACTCCAAGTCTGTTTGTGACAAGGAAACATCCGAAAATAGTTTAATATGAGGCTTTTAAACAATTTTGTATGAAAATTCTCACACAGGAAAATACATGAAAACACGTGATAAGACGATTTGTGACACCGTCTGTGGGCCCTGCACTGGAAACCGCTACTCAGACACTTACAACGCCAGGGAATGCAAATTCTGTGGTGACTGTAACAAGGGTGAGTGTTAAACCTGATTATTTCTGTTGTTTTGTTAGAACTGAAAGTGTAGTATCAGTCATTTTATTTCTTTATCCTTTATTAGTCAGGATGTGTTACATTTACATCATGACCATTCTGCAATCTGCATCATTCATGTACTGTCCACTCTCACGGTGGTAAGACACGTGTAGCCACAGCTGCCCCGAGTTTAGAACGACCCGAGTGTGACGGCCGATCTGTGTCTGTGGCCCCTCCCCCAGTCTCCACATTCACTCACACGACTTGTATATGGACAGTTTCACCTGGTTAAGTCCTGGTTTGAGCCCAGTTTAGTCCTGATCTCGACTTTTCTAGAGTGTAGGAATAGTCCTGGTTTAGTCCTGGTTTAGTCCGGGCTTACATCCAAGTTTAGACCCAATTTTGATGTGGTGGGTTTAGTATTTGGGACTGAAATCTGTAAACACTCAACAAAAACTAAAGTAGGACTAAAGCAGGACTAAACCAGGACGAAACCAGGACTAAAGCAGGACTAAAACAGGAATAAAGCAGGACTAAAGCAGGACTAAACCAGGACTAAAGCGGGACTTAAGCAGGACTAAACCAAAACTAAAGCAGGACTAAACCAGGACTAAAGCAGGACTACTAAAGCAGGACTAAAGCAGGACTAAACAAGGACTAAAAGGACAAAACCAGGACTAAACCAGGACTAAAGCAGGACTAAAGCAGGACTAAAGCAGGACTAAAGCAGGACTAAACCAGGAGTAAAACCAGGACTAAACCAGGACTAAAGCAGGACTAAACCAGGACAAAACCAGGACCAGGACTAAAAAAACCAGGACTAAACCAGGACTAAAGCAGGACTAAACAGGACTAAAGCAGGACTAAACCAGACTAAAACAGGACTAAACCAGGACTAAACCAGGACTAAACCAGGACTAAAGCAGGACTAAAGCAGGACTAAAGCAGGACTAAAGCAGACTAAAGCAGGACTAAAGCAGGACTAAACCAGGACTAAAGCAGGACAGGAAGCCAGGACTAAACCAGGACTAAAGCAGGACTAAAGCAGGACTAAAGCAGGACTAAACCAGGACTAAAGCAGGACTAAACCAGGACTAAAGCAGGACTAAAGCAGGACTAAAGCAGAACTAAACAAGGACTAAAGCAGGACTAAAGCAGGACTAAAGCAGGACTAAAGCAGGACTAAAGCAGGACTAAAGCAGGACTAAAGCAGGACTAAAGCAGGACTTAACCAGGACTCATCAAAAATCAGGTATAAATCCTTTATTATTAGATCAGCAGCTTGACTTAAAGGATCCAGGCGAAAAACTTCTCAAAATGTTGAATATGAGTCAAAGTTGAAGCCCATGGGCAGATTTGGGAGAGGACTGGGTCAGGTTAGGGTTACGGTTAAGGTTAGCCATGTAGGAGCTATGGTTACGGTTAGGTCAACAGGAAACAAATATGTGTCAGTGTAAGATAAAGAAAGAGTTCATTTTGACGCCGAAGCAGCTCCTGTAATGAAATACTTGAGCGTTTCAGGTCTTGTGTGTTTACTACAGTTCTTGTGAAATACATCTGCAGATATCAGGAGGATGTTGTTGTCTGAATCATCATTTTACACTGTCACAAAGATTCGATTCATCCGGGTAAAAGAGCCGTAAGTCAGTGTGTCTAACTGTCAATCATTTCTCGAGTTTACCAGAAGTCGGGGGGCTTTCCCGTTCAGGTTCTCAGGGTGGGAGCGAGTCAGAAAGAGCAGCTCGGCGGCTAACATGTGGTTCACGTGCTTCCTCCGGTGGTACTCGGGGTCGTGAGTTTGTTAATTTGGCAGATATTGTTTTCTTTTAGGTTAGTCCAAGTTCACCGCCGCTTAAACGGGTTGCACCTGATCTTTACTCTGCCAAAAATGAGAAAAACATGACCTAATTCAGCTTAAACTGTTTGCACTAGTCCAGCGTTTGAGTTTGTAAGTGCGTTTCACATTCGGATGACAACTGGCATGCTAACTGCGCACTTACTGATTATTGCAGTAGATCACAAGTCCGATTATCTTCAAATTTGCCTGGTCGCAGTGCAGATTTGTACTAAAAGCAGGTCAAAATACATCCGCTGTGTCCTGTCTGCAGCGTTTTTTATCAGAGAAACAGTTAGTGCACAGTTTGCATGCTGTTTTTTTTACTATGACGCCACCGAAAGCTGCGATAAGCTTGTACAAACTCATCAAGGTGAATACTTAGGATGTTCTGAATGCTTTAGTTAAGTCAGGAGTAACTTTTTTTAATGAAGTAGCTCTGTTTTTCACTTTTTAAGCACAAATCTGGTGCAAGATAAACTTATTCAGTTTGTTTTATGGAGCGTTTTTGGACCAGCGCTCGAGTTTAGTCAATTAAAGTCAGTTTTTCTGAGTTTGTAGTTGGTTTGAAGCGTAAGAGCCATCACATGTAAAGAGGAAACCACACTTAATGAACCACAAACAATGGAAATAACATGTTTTTGAGTTTAACATTTATAAATGTCACATAACCGAGGCTGTGTTCGTCTGAATTGTTTGATCTCAGCACGAGCTCAAAGCCTGAGCGTCCTATTTAAACCAAAGCCCTGTACACCTGGGACCCGCACAACAGAGGCGCCCACTGAAAACCACAGCGAAAAAAGACCAGAACGCTCAAACGTGCTTTAATAAAACACTTCTACCATGTTAAAGCGGAGGTGTTATGCAAAATCGACGTTTTAGAGCGTTCAACCCTCATCAAAAACATATTTAAACAGGTTCTAGATGTTATTAGTGCATATTTTTATCCTTATCGTGAGCTATGGTTCGATTCTGTGCAAAGCTCCGCCCACAAACCTATGTCACCCATGTTCCCACGCCACGGTTTTACATAAATCTACAAAAACATGATACAAGACGCCACACTACGACTTCACAAACCTGATGTGATGTGCAGTAGTTTGATTATGGCGATCTGAAGGGGGAGTCACTCAGCGCAGAGAGCAAAGGGAGAGCGTCAAAAACTAAAGTGCAACGATTTTAAACATGTTATTACGATGTTTTGGGCAAATACAGTATTTTCAAAACAACAAAAAGTAACAGTGATATAAATATGTGTGTGAGCAGTTAATGCCCCACAGGAGTAAAATACCTCCACTTTAATCCCCCATAGACATAAAATACCCTCTTTAATGCCCCATAATAGAGGTAAAATGCCCTCTCTTTAATACCCCATAACAGACATAAAACACCACCTCTTTAATGCCCCATAGAAGTAAAATACCTCCTCTTTAATACCCCATAACAGACATAAAACACCTCCTCTTTAATGCCCCATAACAGACATAAAACACCTCCTCTTTAATGCCCCATAACAGACATAAAACACCTCCACTTTAATCCCTATAATAGAAGTAAAACACCTCCTCTTTAATACCCCGTAGACGTAAAATACTCCTTCTTTAATACCCCATAGAACGTAGACAAAAATACTCCTCTTTAAAATACAGTAAAACACCTCCTCTTTAATACCCTGTAGACGTAAAATACTCCTTCTTTAATACCCCATAACAGACATAAAACACCTCCTCTTTAATACCCCGTAGACGTAAAATACTCCCTCTTTAATACCCCATAACAGAAGTAAACTGCCCTCTCTTTAATCCCCATAATAGAAGTAAAACACCTCCTCCTTAATACCCCGTAGAAGTAAAATACTCCCTCTTTAATACCCCATAATAGACATAAAACACCTCCTCTTTAATCCCCATAATAGAAGTAAAACACCTCCTCCTTAATACCCCGTAGAAGTAAAATACTCCCTCTTTAATACCCCATAATAGACATAAAACACCTCCTCTTTAATGCCCCATAGACATAAAATACCCTCTTTAATGCCCCATAATAGAGGTAAAATGCCCTCTCTTTAATACCCCGTAATAGACATAAAATACCTCCTTTTTAATACCCCATAATAAACGTAAAACACCCTTTTTAATACCCCATAGAAGTAAAACACCTCCTTCTTTAATGCCCCATAACAGACATAAAACACCTCCTCTTTAATGCCCCATAACAGACATAAAACACCTCCTCTTTAATGCCCCATAAACAGACATAAAAAACACCTCCTCTTTAATGCCCCATAACAGACATAAAACACCTCCTCTTTAATGCCCCATACACAGACATAAAAAACACCTCCTCTTAATACCCCGTAAGAGACATAAAACACCTCCTCTTTAATACCCCATAACAGACATAAAACACCTCCTCTTTAATGCCCCATAAGAGACATAAAACACCTCCTCTTTAATACCCCATAAGAGACATAAAACACCTCCTCTTTAATGCCCCATAACAGACATAAAACACCTCCTCTTTAATGCCCCATAAGAGACATAAAACACCTCCTCTTTAATACCCCATAACAGACAGACAAAACACCTCCTCTTTAATGCCCCATAGACATAAAAAACCCTCCTCTTTAATGCCCCATAGACATAGACTAAAACACCTCCTCTTTAATACCCCATAAGAGACATAAAACACCTCCTCTTTAATACCCCATAGAAGTAAAACACCTCCTCTTTAATACCCCATAAGAGACATAAAACACCTCCTCTTTAATGCCCCATAACAGACATAAAACACCTCCTCTTTAATGCCCCATAAGAGACATAAAACACCTCCTCTTTAATACCCCATAACAGACATAAAACACCTCCTCTTTAATGCCCCATAGACATAAAACACCTCCTCTTTAATACCCCATAACAGACATAAAACACCTCCTCTTTAAGTGCAGACTTGAGGCTGTTTGCCTCAGAGAACCACATGTCTCAAAGTGAAAAATCTTTCTTACAGAGCGATAACAGCTGTCAGAGCGTTTCTCTTAAGGTAAAACTGGAGTCGTGCTTTTACCGGCGAAGCCTCGGCTCTGACTCATTTCTGGAGAAGCTGAATCATGATCTTAAGTGAAACAGTCAGAACTTAATGAGCGACGTCCAAACTGCACCAGGGCGCGGCACAACAGAACCTCTGAAACACGTCCAAACCTGGTTCTATCTGTCGCAGTCGAGAGTCAGACACTGCACCTGCGCATGTTCCTCTGTCTGGAATGTTACACAGTGCGACTTTAAACTTACATATCTCCATGGAGACAAGCACCAGGTCAAGATGCAGTGTGAACTATTTAAAGTCTTTGAACTGATTCTACACTGAGAAAATACAGTGAGTTTTTGTTTTGTGCAGTGGCTCTAGTGGAAGCTGTGGTTGTGTCTTTAGGCAAGACACTTCAGAGTGAATGTGGAGTGAATGGATTATGTAATGTAAAGTGACTGAGACTAAGCCAGGACTAAACCGGGATGAAACTGGGACTAAAGCAGGACTAAAGCAGGACTGAACCGGGACTAAACTGGGACTAAAGCAGGACTAAAGCAGGACTGAACCGGGACTAAATCAGGACTAAACCAGGACAAAACCAGGACAAAACCAGGACAAAACCAGGACTAAACCAGGACTAAACCAGGACTAAACCAGGACTAAAGCAGGACTGAACCGGGACTAAAAATCAGGACTGGGACTAAACCAGGGACTAAACCAGGACTAAAAACTAAACCAGGAGGACTAAACAGAACACCAGGACTAAACCAGGACTAAAGCAGACTGACTGAGGACGGGACTAAATCAGGACTAAACCAGCACTAAAGCAGGACAAAACCAGGACAAAACCAGGACTAAACCAGGACGAAACCAGGACTAAACATGTTGAATCAGTATTTCAGTTTTGTTCAGTTAAAACCTGGAACATTCTTCCTGAAGATGTGACACAGTCTCGACTTTGACCGTGTTCAGGCTCAGTTCTGTTTCGCGAGTTTTATTCTGCACTTTTCTCTTTTAATGTTAATTTCATGATGATTATTTACAGATGTACAGATGATGACTGTAATTTTAATGTCTTTCTTCTTCTGTAAAGCTCTTTGAATGACTTTGTGGGCCAGTTGTGCTGTACAAATAAACTCGTGTTGCCATAAACCTGGGCAGGATTCGAACCATCAACCTGCAGATCAGTGGCCACACGCTGAATGACTCTGTATTTGTATATTTTGTATTTTGCAGAAAACATGGAGGAGGTTTCTCCCTGTGCAGCCCCACTCACGACGTCGTGTGCCGGTGCAAAGCAGGATTTAAATGCGGAGACGACGCCTGCAGCTACTGTGAAGAGTCCCCAGCCACAACAGCGCCCCCTACGACCACCAGAGGAACTACAGGTGCGGCATTTATCCAGATCACGCAGAAAACAAGGATGGACAAGCACACAACTGACTTATTTTCTTTTGCAGCTGCCTCTACACAGCCCATCCAAGGTATTCTGAATAAGTGAATGATTTTTATTCGAGTAAACCACGAGCGAGTCTTTATCTCGAGTTTGTCGTTGCAGATACCGTCTGGTTCATGATCATCATCTGCCTCTTGTGTTTGGGCATCGCTCTGGTGATTGTGACAAAGATGAAGAAACTGCTCCTCTGCTTCTCAAACAGCAAAAGTACGTGCACTAAGAATTATTAAGATGTGATTTTACTCTCTGAAACTTTAAAATCCACTTTTTTATCCTTCGTTTTGTAGCAGATGTTGAAGTTAAAACACAAATGAATCTATAAAATGTATTTATAAAGGATTAAGATGATAAACTACTCAATATTTCACCTGTTTGTTGAACTTTGATACAGGAACATTTAATATGAGATTTCATGATGGTCTATGGTTAAAAACTGAGCAATAGAGAGAAGGAGAGAGGGAGGAAGAGAGAGGAGAGGATAAGAGGAGGAGAGAGAGGAAGAGAGAGGGAGTGAGAGAGAAAGGGAAGAGGAGAGGGAGAGAGAGGAGGAGAGAGGGAGTGAGAGGAGGAAAGAGAATGTGGAAAGGATAAGAGGAGGAGAAGAGGGAGAGAGAGAAGGAGGAGAGGGAGTGAGAGGAGGAGAGAGAATGAGGAAAGGATAAGAGAGGAGGAGAAGAGGGAGGAGGAGAGGATAAGAGAGGAGGAGAGAGGGAGTGAGAGAGAAAGAAGAGGAGAGGAGTGAAAAGAGGAGGAGAAGAGGGAGGAGGAGAGGATAAGAGAGGAGGAGAGAGGGAGTGAAAGAGAAAGAAGAGGAGAGGGAGTGAAAAGAGGAGAGAGAACGAGGAAAGGATAAGCGGCGGACAGAGGGGCTGAGAGGGACAGAGAGGAGAAGAGAGAGAGAGAGGAGGAGAGGATAAGCGAGGGAGAGAGGGGGAGAGAGAGGATAAGAGAGAAGGAAAGAGGAGAGGAGGAGAGAGAACAAGGAGAGGAGGAGAGGGAGAGGGAGGGAGTGAGAGGAAGAGATAGGGGGACAGGAGACGAGGAGAGAGGAAGGGGTGAAGTTATGAACCAGATGAAGCTGCCCTTTCACGGTTTGGTCTTTTGTTCTAATCCTCAGGTTACTGCATCCCACCAAAACCTGTGTCAGTGCCAGTGTTCATCCAGGAAGAGGAGGTGAAGGACGAGGAGGAAAAGGAGGAGCCCTGTACCCCCGTCCAGGAGGTGTGCGGCAAGTGTGACCAGCTCATCGACGTCTGAGACACAAGTGTGACCAGCCCAACGAGTGTGACACAAAACTAAACCATGACTCAAACAGCGGAGATAAAAGAAGATCTGAAATGACTTTGAAAACTGAAGCTGTATCTGAAGAAAACTGCAGCTTCCTAAGAGGAAGCAGAACACTGCACCTCAAAGTATAACGTCATGTTACTGTGCACTAAAGTACACTTTGTACATAGTAACATGTACTAAAGTGCACTTTGTACATAGTAACATGTACTAAAGTACACTTTGTACATAGTAACATGTACTAAAGTGCACTTTGTACATAGTAACATGTGCTTAAGTACACTTTACTTTACTATGTACTGTAGTACACTTTACTATGTACTGTAGTACACTTTACTTTGATATGTACTCTAGTACACTTTACTTTAATATGTACTCTACTACACTTTACTTTGATATGTACTGTAGTACATTTTACTTTAATATGTACTGTAGTACACTTTACTTTGATATGTACTGTAGTACACTTTACTATGTACTGTAGTACACTTTACTTTAATATGTACTGTAGTACACTTTACTTTGATCCGTACTGTAGTACACTTTACTTTAATATGTACTGTAGTACACTTTACTTTGATATGTACTGTAGTACACTTTACTTTAATATGTACTGTAGTACACTTTACTTTAATATGTACTGTAGTACACTTTACTTTGATATGTACTGTAGTACACTTTACTTTAATATGTACTGTAGTACACTTTACTTTAATATGTACTGTAGTACACTTTACTTTGATATGTACTGTAGTACACTTTACTTTGATATGTACTGTAGTACACTTTACTTTGATATGTACTGTAGTACACTTTACTTTGATATGTACTGTAGTACACTTTACTTTGATATGTACTGTAGTACACTTTACTTTGATATGTACTCTAGTACACTTTACTTTACTGTGTACTGTAGTACACTTTACTTTGATACTGTAGTAGTGTCGTGTGTGAGGTTCATGAGGCTCTGATGTCGTCACAATCAGATTTACAAACATATAAACCAGGCGTCAGAACATTTAAAATAATTTCAAAATAAAAGTTCTGAAGTCCGTCTGAAATAGCTCTAATAGTATGAAATAAAAAGCTGGTTTTATATAGTTTTTTATCCTTATTCTGTTTCCCCAATTTTCATGGACTGAAGTCATTCAGTTTCTTACCATTTTGTCCGTCTCTGTTTGAAAAGTCGAGTCTTTGTCCCGTCGTCTGGAGCAAACCATTTAGCTCCTTTAGCGTTGGTCCTTTAATTCTAACCTCCTGCTTCGACCCAAAGTCCAGTTTAGAAAAATGAGCTTTAATATGTATCTTCCTCCATTTAAAAAGTAGAACAGACAAGAAGAAAAAAGTGAATTGCTAAACTTGACTTGCTAACTCTAAATTGTAGTTTACTGTCACTATTCTGTGTTACAAGAATCCCTGGGCTCACGAGCGCCCCCTAACATGAGGCAGGGTAACTGCGTGCCTCACCCGGAGCCTTTTAAAGTAAAAAAAATAATAAAATTGCAAAGTTAAATAGAAAATAACTTTATACAGCAAATCATTGGATAAATACAACCATTTCATTTATTTTTTCTCTGTGATGACTCACCTGACCACACGTCACTGACTGTAGTACACTTTACTATAATGTACACTGTACTTCAGTATGTACTATAGTATGTACTATAGTACATTTACATGTTTTTACTGTTGTATATAAAAGAGTGAGATCCAAATATGTTAAACTTTGTACAGACTCAGAGGTTTGTACGTTTTACTTCATAATAAAAGTACATGTGTCTGAATCACGGTGGTTTCTGTTGATGACCTGCCATTTTGAGGACTTCAGCCATTTAAAAGTCATAACATTCAGTTCTGACTGACGCTGTGGCGACAGTCCGACATGTTCATCATGGACCTTTAGGCTCATTAATAATGACGTTATGTAAAATGTTCTTTGGCTCAAAGTGACGTCATGTTTAGACATAAAGTACAAATACTTTTTATTCTGACACATTTTAAACAATAGTTTGTTCAGTATTTGTGCATTTCTCTTGAACATTTAAATATTTTCAGATTCTCCACGGAGCTGTTATTGCTCTTTCTGCAATGTTCCACAATATGGCTTTAAAGTATCTATCTCAACTGCACCAGGCAAGTGATGCCACTCGGAGAAGTTACAGGTCAGATCTGTGGAGAAGTGACCCCCCCTCACAGTAAGAATACACGTTTTTAGAGTTTTGTTTTTTTACTATTAAAGCACCTGTGATTGAATAAAGGTGAGAGAGTTTAATGTGATACTGTGGAACATTCCAGGCCACCATTCGCCTTACTAAAAAGTTACATAGTGCACCTTTAAAGCAGCCCTACTGTGCTCGTGTCGCTCGACAGTTATAATCTACGATCTGTGCATTTTAAATCACAATATTCACCTAAAACGAGCCGCTGACCTGAGCGTTGTAAACCTGCGGTGTCCAGTGGAGCTGACGTCGCCGTAAACATCACCACAAAGAGATTAAAGAGTAAACGTCGAGGGGAAACGACGGTAACACGATTAAAAGCTTTGAAAAGTCCAGTTTGCATAATAGGTCTGCTTTAAGATAAACCTGTAGCACGAGTTCACTTCTTCACAGTTTCATTTGGCCGATAACAAACAAATAAAACAGTTTTCGTGTTTTTAGTGGAGCCTCGTCCCGTCCGCTCTCACATCGTGCAGGTCGAGTCATACCTGGAAGCCCCTCCCCCTCCGCGCACCAAGCCAGACTCAGAAGTATTTATTTCAGTGACGCATGTGAAACAAAGGAGGTCACTCATAATCTGAAAATCAAACTTGTCTCACCTTCAAATTTTGTGCTTCTCTCACCTCATTTTTCAGTCCCTGTGATACTTTTTTCCTTTTTGTTTTGTTCCTTGTGAGCTGCCATATTAGTTTTGATGCGGACAGACCACGCACGTCCCTGATTGGCTCATCCACCTGTCAGTCAAATCCATCTGAAGTCGGGGAAACGCACGGCGACCTCACTCGTGTCTCGTTCTTCGTTCTCGTTAAAAGCGTCACAGCTGCTCCTCCATAGACACGCGGCTGTCCTTGCCCTGCTCCTGAGACGGGAAAAAGGAGCAGTGCACCTCCTCCGGGCGCTCCTCCTCCTCCGGGTGCTCCTCCTCGGACAGGGGGAGGGTGGGAGAGGGGGAGGGATGACATACGGCGCAGTACTCTTCGTCTCCACTAGGTTGTGTCACGTCTGGTTTTTCTTCTTTCGTTTCTCCGATCTGTCCCGTGAACTCACCGAGAAGACTGAAGATAACTGTGCCGGGGTTGTGGACATGCACTGGACCTAAAAGAAATAATAAAAAGTTAAAATATAACTTAGGAACTGCCTGTAGAATTTACAATCTACAGCGACAATACAACTGAGAAAAATACATGAATTAAATCGCTCATATGACGCTATTTTCTGATGTTCTTGTGTCGTTTCCTCGTCACAAACAGACCTGGAGTTGTGTTTTTTTGTTTCATTCTCACATGTTTAACTCACAAACCTGCAGATTTAGGCTGAGTTCTTCTCTCAAACAGAAAACACTCTGTTCCACCTTGTGATGTCATCATGTGGTGATACAGGAAGTGCTCCACTGTGTTTTTAACCCTTTAAGGACTGAGCTTTCTTTTTTTAGCTATGAAAATCATGTTAAAGGAAGTATCAGCATGAAGTTTTGCCTTTTTTCACATAACTATGTCTATTTTACACCTCTATCCATCCTTTTTTCCCAGCGGTACCTGCGCTCTGATTGGTCGTCTTCGAGGGACGACGTAAGCACATTACCGTAATGACAGTAACATATTTAAACGCTAAAGAGTTAACCTCCACACACCTTCACTAGAATCACTTGGATGATTTTAGCTCTGGAACTGTCAATCTACTACTGAACTAAAGGTAAAATGCAGCCGTTAACTTGAAAATAACCACTTGATGACATCACAAGGGGGAACAGAGCATTTTGAGCTTTGGAGATGTTATAGACTAATAATAGTGTGACTCAAACATGTGAGAATGAAACAAACACAACTCCAGGTCTGTTTTTGAGGAGGAAACAGCATTAGAACATGACTTAAAGCTACAAGAGTCAGTTTTGTGTAATATAGAACCTTTAAATTTAAAGATTTTTTAAAAAGTTCTCAAAGTTTGGTTGCCAAGGTCAGGGAAAAGTAGTAAACTAGCATCACTCCCTCAATATTTCGCTTCCTAAACACCACGAGGGCTGGTTTAAGTTTACAAACTGGTGAAAAGTAAAGATAAACTGTAGATTTAAGCCTCCAAAAGACCCATTTTCAATCAAATCGGTCTGAAATGTGTACAAACTGGAGAGTACCACTAGAGGTCGCTGTTTTCTGGTGGTACATTTGCAAATATTGGAGAAACACTTCTTAAGGACTTACAGGGAGTTGGTGCCATTGTGCATCTTTCAAACAGCTTTTCTTTGTTTTTTAAAAATGTTTTCTTTGGGTTTTACATTATTTTACGATGGCAGAAGGGCGTTTTGTCCCGTCTGGCAAAAAACACTCGTTTATGTCACAATAAAATCTGTCAGTTTGAAGAAATCTATAAACAATAAGCTACAAAACAGCTACAACTGACTCTGACGGAGAAAATATTAAGTAATCGTCCCATTAAAATAAAAATGGATTGATGTAAAGACCATTTGATTGTTTTTACGTGTAGATTATTTCAGTTTGAGGTGTTATTTTATTACTTTTATGCCTCATAATTAGCACGAGCGTTAGCATTGGCACACGAACACCTGCCTTTCTAAACACAAAGGTTTTTATTCCATTTGTTTAGTCTTCAACATGTTTTCAGAGACAGAACTGGACAGGACGTAGTGAAGCTCACACTGAGGCCAGGCGCTAATGTGAACAGTCACTTATTTTATTATTTTTAACCATAACATGCCGTTTTATTCTGCATTAGGCCTACCCATGTTGCTGTTGCCATGGGAACTGTCTGTTGCTTTTCACCCGTCGTCTCTCGTGTTATGTGTGCAGCGTCTTTAGTTTCCTGGAGAGAAAAAATGAACAAAATCAGCCATAAACACAACACACAGTCCAAATATGAGTCAAACTGAGGCGGCTTACCCCAGTGCACAGCTTCTTCACGGCTGAAAAAGATTTATCATGTCACTTTTCTTTGCTCGTGTATGAAAAACATGCTCTAAATGTGGAAACTTACTTTGCTTGAATCGTGTCTCGTGTCCAGGGCATCCCAAACAAAACAGGACCACCAAAGTTATGCCTCCGACAGCCAGCAGAGGACAAAGGATGACGAGCAGACGCTTGGTGGATTTGGCTGGAAAAAAAATTAATTAAAAAAAAAAAGAAATTTAAAGAAATTAAAGAAATAAAAAATAAATAAATGAATAAATAAATAAATAAATAAATAGATAAATTGTTAAATAAATGGATAGATAAATAAATAAATAGATAGATAAATGAATAAATAAATAGATAAATAAATGGATAAATAAATAGATAAATAAATGAATAAATAGATAGATAAATAAATAAATGGATAAATAAATAGATAAATAAATGAATAAATAGATAGATAGATAGATAGATAGATAGATACATAAATGGATAAATAAATAGATAAATAAATAAATAGATAAATAAATGGATAAATAAAAAATAAATAAATAGATAGATAAATAAATGAATAAATAAATAAATGAATAAATAAATAAATGAATAAATAAATAAATGGATGAATAAATAAACAGATACATAAATGAATAGATAAATAAATACATTATAAATAATTAAATAAATAAATAAATGAATAAATAAATAGATAGATAGATAAATTAAATTACATTACATTTTAAAAAAAGTATAAATAAATAAATAAATAATAATGAGGACTTTTAGATCTTTCATTTGTCTTTCATTTGACTTAAAATCTACCATGAGCGACACCTCCAGCGTCACACAGAATGTTCTCGTACCTGTCTCGTGATCTGTTGTGTTTCCTGAGATGGGCTCTGAGCAGCGCCTACTGATGAAATAAAAAAGAAAAAATATTCTGTGCAATAATCTGTACAAGCACTGTCTAACAACATACTATTCTGTTTCAGTTCTTGGTATTTCACAGTTTTAAAGGTGCATAATGTAACTTTTTTGCCACCTGCTTGTCTCCATGGAGATGTTTCTTTGTGAAAACTATTTATAAAATTCAAACATCTGACCTGTCTCACAACGCTCCACTGTGGAACATTTAAGGCAAAGCAATAACGAATCCATGGAGACGAGCACGCAGTGGAAAAGTTACTTTGTGCAGCTTTAAATATTACACAAAATTGACTCTTGTAGCTTTGAGTCATGTTATAACACTGTTTCCTCCTCAAAAACAGACCTGGAGTTGTGTTTTGTTTCATTCACATGTTTGAGTAACTTTATTCTTAGTCTGTAACATCTCCAAAGCTCAAAACGCTCTGTTCCACCTTGTGATGTCATGAAGTGGTAGTTTTCTATGGACCACAAGAACTAAATTTCTCATAAACTTTCTGGAAAAAATGATTTAAAAAAAAAAATGAGAAAAAAGTTAAAAGCTCAGGGCTGATCAGCTTTGCCACAAGAACTAGAATTTTATTTAAAACCTGTTTGTGAAACTTTATAAACCTCTATTTTATTAAAACACTTTGCTGAATCTTGCATTTTAAATTTGCTTTTTGGACTTTTTAGACCACATTATGGATATTAGTTCGCATGTACCTGGTTAGCCTCCGTGATAACTTTACACTTTAAATAATTGAATTTTCAAAAAGTCTATGGGAAAAATTAATGGAGAATTTACTTGTGGCACCGGAGCAGACGGCCCCTGCAGAGCTCCATTTAACAGATACTTGTTCATTTGAGTTCAATTGATTCTAGTGAAGGTGTGTGGAGTTTAAAAACACAGCGGAGCACCTCCTGTATCACCACATGATGACATCACAAAGTGTTTTCAGTTTGAGAGAAGAACTCAGCCTAAATCTGCAGGTTTGTGTGTTTAAACAAGTAAGAATGAAAAAAAAACCACAAGTCCAGGTCTGTTTG
This sequence comes from Periophthalmus modestus, assembly GCA_019594935.1. Taxonomy (NCBI): domain Eukaryota; kingdom Metazoa; phylum Chordata; class Actinopteri; order Gobiiformes; family Gobiidae; genus Periophthalmus; species Periophthalmus modestus. Next base: position 3,118,760 of record JAIEZT010000124.1, read on the forward strand.
TGACGAGGAAACGACATAATAACATAGATAGAACCTAATGACATCACAAGGTGGAATGAAGCACAAAAAGCTAAATATACAGGATTTCTATGACATGTAAGAAAAAAACCATAAAGCACTCACTTGGGAGTGGTCCAGGGCAGTGTCCGCTCTCCGCTCGGGGCTGTGGAAGCAACAGAATGAAAACGAAAGAAAAGAAAGACACTTTTTTTAATGCTTTGGCTTGGACGTCATGGACAATGCCACAGGATCATGATGAGTGTTTGGGGCCCTCTACTGGTGAACATAGAGCAGTTCAACCAGGACTGAAACTGACACACAAGAAAACCAGCTTCCTCCCATCACAAAACTGCAAAAATGCTTCAGTTTGTAGATTAAACCAGTGATGTTTTATCCTTTACCTGTTCTTAGACAGTCGGCTCGGTCTTTAACGACATTCAGCCAGTGGTGGAAGAAGTAAAATAAGTCAATTTTGTTACTTAAGCAAAAGTACAAACACCGGGGTGAAAAAGTAAAAGTATCACATGAAAGAAATCTACTTAAAGTATTAAAGTAACTGTTTAAGAATGTACTTAAAGAGTAAAAAGTCAAATATTTTGTGTAGATTCTGAGTCTTTAATCTACAAACTGAAACATTTTTGCAGTTTTGTGATGGGATGAAGCTGGTTTTCTTTTTAAGTACAGATACTGCTCTCAAATGTAGTGAAGTAAACGTATTTTTTTATTCCACAGAACACATATTTCACTTCAGGATGTGTGCGCAGGAGTTTGAAGTGGAAGGTAACAAGTAAAAGTACATTTTTTTCATGTGATACTTTTACTTGAGTAACTTTTTAAACTTTGTATCTGTACTTTTACCTAAATGAACAAATGTGAGTGCAGTATTTCATCCCCCGCCTGTGTTTCTCTCGTGTGCAGCTCGTGTACAGGTGTGTTACCGGTTGTGGTTGGAGTCTGGTTGGGTCGACATTCTACGCAGTTTCCTGAGCTGTCCTGTGAAACGCAGTGAAAACCCTCCTCACAAACGCAGCGCTCGTCTGACGTTCTGCTGCAGTTCACCACCACCTTCAAATGAAAACCTGTGACAAAAAGGAAACAGTGAGAAGGCACCGGGTTTCACCACATGGCATAACTCATTCATTCCACAATCTGTGATGTAAGATTCTGCCATAGCCACAGCTGCCCTGGGACAGAAGCATCCGAACAGGACATGCCCTCGCCCTCATGACTACACTATTAAAAGTAATACAGGGTGGCCCAAAAGTCACTGACAGTTGAAAAAAATCCATAACTCTGTTGTTTCTAAATATTTATCTTTTATTTTTTCAGAGCATTTAGAACGACTCTTCCCACATTAATCTGAGCAAATACAGCACCGAGGAACAAACCCTCATTGTACAGTGGTACTTTGAGTCACATGGGTCAAATTCACAAACCCAGCTGTGTTACCGTCGGCATTTTAATACTAGAGATGCCCCAAGTGTAAATGCCATTAAAGGAATAATAAGTGTTTTTCAAAGACAGGGGGCAGTATGTGATCTCCACAGACCTGACTAGTCCTGATTTCTTCCTGTGGGTCTATCTTAAAGAAAAGGTGTTTGTGAATAAACCTCAGACAATAAACGACTTAAAACGTAACATCGAGGATCAAATAAGAGACATAAGCCCAGAAATACTTTAAATGTTCTGTAAAGTGTGTTGGATCAGGCTGTTCAGAGACAAACACAAAATGGTGGACACTTAAAAAACATTATTTTAACAATTAGGTCATTTTTACTTCCCCTAGTTTAAGTAGTGATAAGTTTCAAGTGTAAGTGAACACATTATAACCGTATATATTGCCAAAAAATCTGGAAGGTTCAGTTTATCTACTGCTAAAATTTGGTGAGTATAACTTAAGAATTAAAGGAGCTACTGAAGATTTAAAAGTGTCAGTGACTTTTGGGCCACCCTGTAGTATCGACAGTACACTCAATATTCAAATTTTGCACATCACCAAAACAAGTATTCCAATATAGTAACGTTTTCGACAGAACTCCTGTATTTACTTTTACTTCTGCTGTAATTTTTTGTAAAGTATTTGACTAAGGATGTAGTAAAAACATTCTGGACCCGAGTGCAAATCACCTCTGTGGCTTGTATTATTTATTCTCTATATGAAAACTGCATATTACAGGTTTTTTGATGGGCCCTTCCTGCTCTGGACCCCTGTTGGCTGCTGTAGGGCCCCGAGGCCAGCAGAGGGCCCCCAAGAGCCCATACATTTATACTGAAAATAATATAATATATCAAGTTTTATTGGACACAGGGCTTGTGTGTTTACAGCAGCCTAAATATCCCTTTAAAACAATTACATTTGTTTTATATCCATAGTAAAATCTCTGCTGCCAACTGGAAAACATTAAAATCCACCAGATATTCGTCTAGAATTTAAAAAATCTTCAAAAAGTCCCCTTATATGTTTGTGTTCTGTTCTTGTGACTGTCGTAGTTGTAACGTTCTGGATGTTTTCAGTCTGATGTTGGTCATAAAAACACAAATAAAACTGGTCAAAGTGACGAGAGCAGAGTAAGAATGTGTCAAATGTGAATCTGAGGCAGGATACATCCTCTGTCGGAGGCTCCAGAGACAAATTCAGCTTAGGGCCCCCTGAAAGCTAGAGCCGGCCCTGTCTGTACCTTCCTGTGGCCTAAATATAGCTAATAAACATTTCTATTTTCAGAAATAGTGTTGCACCTGGTTTGCAGTCGCCGAAGCAACTAATACAGCTCTTATCACAGTTTCTTTGAGACTTGAAGCTTCCAGTGGGGCAGGGTGCACAGCTGCATGATATCAGGTACTCTCCTACAACACAGACAGAGACACACACAGGTCACAGTTCAGTCGAGTCTTTTTCATCCCTGACATTTTGGACTGCTCACTAGCGCCTCAGAGTGGTCACGTGATGTTGCTGTGAAATGTCCAGTCAACTGATGTAAGCAAGTCGCTGTCTTCCTACCGATGGAGGCAGGACGACAGCGTTATGTAGTCCGGCTTCTTCCGAGTTCGAGTAAAAAAACCCTAGTCCATAAGGAGTTCTCTCTTTTTGTTTATATCTTTATTCTTATTTGACACTTTATTCTTATTGCACGAATTTTTATTGACACTTTATTCTTATTGCACGAATTTTTATTGACACTTTATTCTTATTGCACGAATTTTTATTCTTATTTAAATGACTTTTTATTCTTATTCTTATTCTTATACTTCTATCCTTTGGTTGTGGCATCTGTTAACTAAGAGAATTTCACTTCGGGGATCAATAAAAGTGATTCTGATTCTGATTCTGATTCTTTTGCATTGGTCAGAAATGTCTGATTTGAGTTGTTCCTGCTTCCGATTTTGTTGCTCGTGTGCACGTCTTCGCTGTTTCCTTCTCACATTGTGCACCGAAAGCCCTCCCTGTTTCCCCGATGTATGTTATATTGTCGTACTGCCTCTACCGGTTGGAAGACGGCGCCAAAACATGTTTAAATCAGCTGATTGGACACGTTGCAGTAACATCATGTGGCCACTCTGAGGAAGAGCGCTAGTGAGTCGTTCAAACTCTGTAACTGCTGCTGTCAGACTCGTCATTTTGGTTTTAAATGTTCGTATTAACCCTCTACATGATCCTGAGGAGTTTATTTCACTATTGTGTCTGTAAATCAAGATATGAACATTAATAACAGATAAATGGTCGCTCCCGATAGCGTTAGCAACAGGTTTGATTGACAGAGTTGCTAAGCCAGCGTCAAAACTCCTGTACTAGATCGTGTACTAGCCCTGTAACCTGTGGCCTGTAAACCTGTGCCAGATCAGGACTGTCTCACTTTTGGTTCACTTTTATTCACACAACGTTTCAGTTCCGGCGCTTGACGTTTCAGTGACCTTCTGAAATGTCAAGTGCTTCTTCTCTGACGCACCTGTCGCCCAGTCAGGTGTGCAAAGTGTTACCTTCATCAGCCTCACAGCAATTATTTCAAACTCGATTCTAATACGAGAGAAATTAGATTTTTGACACTACACCGATAATGAAATACACATATTTTTAAAACAACTGAATGTAAATACTTCATAATAGTTTCTTTAATCGACCATTTGAAAACTATTCGGGGAAGATACAACTTTCAAGTATGAATACCTGCTGAGATTAGTGTGTTTTGATAGTTTTAGTTTTTGATATTGCATTTTTGACCAATCTACAAATTGCATTTTCACTAAAGCTCCTATATGACGCAAAATTGACTCTTGTGAGCGTTAAGCTTTGGTATATCGTCCTCACTTTGGATTTAAATGTGCTTCAGTCTCACTTTAGGCCCGGTTAAGTCTTGTTTCTTGACCTTCAGTGAATAACAGCACAATGAATATAATACTTAAAGGTCCTGTATTACACAAAACTGACTCTTGTAGCTTTGATCCATGTTCTAATGCTGTTACTTCCTCAAAAACAGACCTGGAGTTGTGTTTTGTTTCATTCTCATGTTTGAGTCACACTTTATTATTAGTCTGTAACATCTCCAAAGCTCAAAATGCACTGTTCTACCTCGTGATGTCATGAAGTGGTAGTTTACTAGTTCCTTTTACCTTTAGTTCAGTCGAGATTGGCAATTCCAGAGCTGAAATCAGGTGTATAGAGTTTAAAAACACAGTGGAGCAGTTTGAGAGAAGAACTAAGAAGCTTAAATATGCAGGTTTGTTTGTGTGTTAAACATGTGTGAATGAAACAAAAAAAAAACACAACTCCAGGTCTGTTTGTGATGAGGAAACAACATTAGCACAGATCAGAAAACAGTGTAATACCTTTAACTTCCCCACATCTGCATCGAGACGCCGCATCACACCCGACCATACAGCTCTAATCTGTCCTCCATCTCGGAGTTAAACTAGGTTCTGGGTAGTGCATCCTCCCCAGTACACATGCATACTGTATATTAATAAAGGATGTGGTCTGGTGCTGGAGAACTTGCAGTACTTTCTCGTAAACTATGCTACTTAAGAAGGCATCATCGAGAGCTAAAACTACAGCTGCGTTCACATTAAATTCAAGACTGAACCACAAAACTAAACCTGTACTAGATCAGGACTAAACAAGCACTAAACAGAACCAAACGGGTCCAAAACTTCAACAGCATGTCACACATATCAAAAAGTAATTATTTTCTTACCTGGGCCACACTTCGGGCAGTTCTGGCCTCTCCACCTGCACGTGTCCTTCTGCAGGAGAAGTATTTGTAAGATTTGCGTCCCATTTGCAGTGGAAAATGTGAAAACGTAAATAGATTTGGTATTTGATCTTGGAAAGCATCTTACCAGGGCAGAGGTCAGGACCACATTGACACCCAGTAACCACAGTAAGAGCATCACGAGTCCCATCACGTTTTGTAGTTTTTCCTTTAGTTTAGTGGTGAAGAAGTGCACAAAATCAACCCAAATTTGCACTTAAGCTGTAAAAAACACCACGATTGCATCAATTTACTTAACAGCTCTTGACTTTTTCATGTGGTTTAAGTTATTTTGCCTTATCTCAAGCGATGTTATCTAGTTTTGAGTTAAGGCGGCTGCACTTATAGAGTTTTCTGGTAAGTACTTGAGGTAGTAGTACATCAACTGGTAAGTACTTAAGGTAGTAGTACATCAACAGATCAACAAATCTTAAGTAGCTAAAACTCCGAAAGTAGGATAGTAAGTCTGAAAAAGTCTGGTTACTTCATAAATTTTCTGTTGTGTATGTGCAAAATTGGCGTTAGTACAACCTCACAAGTTTATCTAATTAATACATATGTAAAACACCAGTATATTCACTTAAAAAATCAAGATATTAAGATGTACCTCGGTCTGTGTGGTCCTGGGACTTGTTATATCTTGTTGTTTTTAAGTCTCTCTGTTTGCGTCTGCCACCAGCTCGATGAGTACCACAGTTTCCTTACATTTCTTTAAGTTTCCTGTCTTGAGCACTGCCTCTGCTCGTGCGCACCTCATCATACACAGCTCTGACTAATATTTACACCTAAACCAACTTTTTCCACACCACCCATAAAATTTGCATCACTATTTTGGTGCAGGTTTCTCCAGAAGACACATCACGGGAGATGTTTTCTTTAGCGGTTTCTTTATTACCTTTCCCATACAGTACAGTACAGTTTAATCTGCACTTTTTTACATTATGTCTTATTTCAAGTTCTCGTAAAGGGCAAGAAAATGAGGCACCATTTCTGTCCTTTTACAAAGAAGCAACATTCATTTATGCAAACTCTAAAACAGAGGTGTCCAAGCTTTTTAGCCTGAAAAATATCCGGGGAAAAACAAAAATGATATCGACATGAAAATGACTTGAAATCAGACAATGTTTTTTGTTTTGACTGGGACTGATTGACTAATGGCACCTACACTTTGTTGTTTCAAGTTGTTACATAATTTTTTCCATAATTTGGGCAAAGTGAGGAGGAAGCCTGTGTCTGCGGTGTTGGGGTTGTGTTCTTGAGAAGTGCCACAAACACGAAGAGTCGACCAGTTCACAGGTAAAACACGTGGATCTGGGACCTCCAAACTGCTCCAGGACAGTCTGAACTTCTTGCCAAATGCTTTGTTACTCTGATCTAGGGGTAAGGGTCAACCAAAACTCTCCCGATGGCAGAAGACCACAGTTTGATCTAGCCTGGATAACCAGACTTTGCTCTACAGAGGGTCTCGGGTTGGAAACTTTATCGTCTACCTGTTGGGGTTTTCTCATCAAGCCCAAAAGTGTTGTGCATCACGTTCATTCATGGGCGAAACACACGAGTTAACTAAGATGGCACCTAGTTTGCTCCACTGATGTTTTCATTTTGCTCTTTATTCACGCTACATTATTTAACATTTAAACTTAAGTAAAAGAAAAATCAAATCTGCCAACTGGACAAAAAGTTGTAGGAGTGAAGATGCTTTGCTGCCTTAAATCTATTTGAAACGAGGAGCGAACTGCACTGAAACTCCCTTCAGACAGATATAAGGCACTAATCTGACCAGAACTGAAGAACTTGGATGAGCAGGGAAACGTCTTCACTCCAATGACTTTTTGTTCATTTGACAGATTGGAATTTTCTTTTACTATGGATCAAACCTGGACGACTGAGGGACTACACAGACATTTAAACTTAAACCATATCTGCTACTTTCCTGCTACGTTTATAATAATAATAATAATGTTAGTTTTATATAGAGCTTGTCCAGAACTGTCGTGAGAGCTCCTCAGGACCCCAGTCTGCTGTACATCTCCATCTCAAAGACACTAACCACTGCTGTGAAGAAAGTGAAGTTCAGATCTGAAAAGAAATGGCTTGAGAGGGGAGATAAAGAAGCTTTTTTTTGTTAGGAAAGACAATCCTTCCTTAAACAGGACATAATCTCTCACCGATCTACAACTCTGTCCTCAGACCCAAAGCAAACAGGAACAAAGAGAACCGAAGAAGCGGCTTGGGCGAGCAACGAAACGTCTTCATTCCTACATTGATTTGTCCAGTTGACGGATTTGAATTTTGTCTTTTGCTTGTCCAAACGCTCAAAAGTCGCTTTGCATTATTCATTTACAGATGATGGTAAAATGGTAAGATGCTAAGATGCTAACGTAGCCACAGCTGTCCTGGAGCAAACTGACAGACACAAGGCTACGAATCTGTGCCATCGCTTCCTTCAACCACCAACAATTACGCTGTCTTCCTACCGGTGGAGGCAGGACGACAATAAAACAAACTGGGGAAACAGGGAGGGCTTTCGGTACATGAAAAAAGAAACATAAGATGAACTCAAAAGGGAGAACTTCCTTGACCACCACCAACACTCACATCCCACTTTCATATTAGACAATGTGGGCGAAGTGTCTTGCTGATATTCCCGGCGGTTTCTGGCTCCGTTTAGCTTTAGAAACAAGGAGGTTTGTGCACAGTTTACTCCATGTACGTCCAAAAGAAATTCAGTAGCTCGACGGAGATCCCAGGTTGGCGTTGGACAAAGTTTGGACACCTCTGCTCTAAAGGCACGACAATAACCTACGACAAAAAGCATCAAAGCTGAAACAAAGGCTTACAACAGAAATAACCTTCATTTAAAAGTCTATTGCTTCACACTGAAAACCTTTGATAACATTTTTCCAAGCGGTGAATTTATGACATACTTGAAGACATCATATTGTATTGTATCGGTGCTGAAGCTTCTGCAGTTCCAGTTTTATAGTTACGGACACAAAGTGAACATTGTTAGAGCTGTATAAGTGAAGAATGGCTGGTTAATAAACGTAACACCAGAATCACAGAAAAAAAACACTGCAAACAATAAATATCTAAGTTAAAATTACACGAAATCGGTTCATTTACTTCAAATTTGCTTAATATAAGTCTGAATTATTCAACTTGTTTTAAAGTATATGTAAAAGTATATGTAACTTGAGTATATTTATTTCTTTAGTTGAAGCATAATTGCCATTTCGAGTAAGAACACTGCAATCCACAACAAAAATCGAAACTCTCCGGGCTTAAAATCACAAAAATATAAAGATTATGACCCAAGTTAAATAAAAAGAACAGGTGATAAAAGGGGAACTTTGGCGGAGTCGGACAAGCGCCGGAACAGGTCTGACTAATCCACATTCTTTAAGTAATTTTAACTCTTGAGTATATTTATTCTTTGCAGTGAATGTATTTGAGATAATTGCTTTATATATTATACATTTACCTAAGTTCAAGTCTTATTTAAATCTTCTACGCCCCAGACACACGCCCTGACACATGCTTACATTAGATTCAACCAGTGCATAAAGACTAAATAGATACGCCGCAAAAGGTTTTATCTGTGCAGAAGTTAAACTGACCTGAATTCAGATCTGGATTTGAGTTTTCTTGGCTTAAAACTACTTAAAACTAACATCCAGAAGTTAGATTTATTTTTTTTAACCAGTAGATGGCAGATGTGAAACCTGACAGCCTTCTCCCCTCACCTGGCCCCTCCCCTCCCCCTCACCTGGGCCGTCCCCTCACCTGGGCCGTCCCCTCACCTGGGCTGTCCCCTCACCTGGGCCGTCTGCTCACCTGGGCCCTCCCCTCACCTGGACCGTCCCCTCACCTGGGCTGTCCCCTCACCTGGGCCTTCCCCTCACCTGGGCCTTCCCCTCACCTGGACCTTCCCCTCACCTGGGCCTTCCCTTTACCTGGGCCCTCCCCTCACCTGGACCGTCCCCTCACCTGGACTGTCCCCTCACCTGGGCTTTCCCCTCACCTGAACCGTCCCCTCACCTGACTCCTCCCCTCACCTGGCCACTCCCCCACCTCACCTGTCCCCACCCCTCCCTTCACCTGGTCTTTGTTCAGACTCACCTGTGCTCTCTGGTCTTCTTCTTTCAGACAAAATCTGGCACACAATGGAAAAATTATCTGCCAATATATTACGTATTTCATTTTTTTTTCAAGTAATATTCAGTGAGAACAATGCACTTTGTTGGTATTTTAATTTCGCAATAATTTTGCTTTGAATTTGGAAACATTTTTGAAATATCCTGAAACATCTGAACTGGCCAAAACTCAAATTTAAGATGAATATTTTTGAAGTCAAGTCAGTTTAAACTTCTGCACAAATGTCTTTTCACAGAGTAGAAGTGCTCCCAAATTTCCCTCAAGCAAAACATCTGGATCAAAGTTTAATGATCCAAAAGCGGCACATGCACCGTTTTAAAGCTCTACATGATCCGTCTGTCTTCACACGACTTATTTCATGGACCTCAGTCGTTTTTACAAAGTCCAGCCATTGTACACTGCAAGAAACAGTCTTCACATGACTGAAAATGACTCGTTTTCGTAATAATCTTGTCTTTTTTACCATTTTAATTTAATTTAACTGTGCATAAATTATTACAAACGCTTGGCCAATGAGCAATTAGTCAAATATACAAGATCGACACATAATTTGGAGTTGAAGTCATTTTGTTTTTTGCAGCGTAAAGTTCTGTTTTTCATTCATTAATTCAGTTATAATCCTAAGCATTTATTTACAAGCTCAACAACAGGTTTCGTTATTTACATGAAGCACCTCGGTGGAACAGCTCGGGCCACAGCTGTGACCGTCAGAAACAAGCCAGTGGATCTTGAGTTTGGCACTAAAATGTGGCTGTACAATCGGGTCTGTCCGATCGTTTAAATCTGGCACCGCTGAGTCTGTAAAGTTCACGTCCAGATCCTGATCATGTGACCCAAAGCGTTAAAAATAAACATCTGACTCAGTGCGAACTCTGAGGGTCGGCAGCGTTTAGTGCGGCTCGGCCATTTCTCTTAAAGATGCACTGTGGGACTTTTCAATAGATCTGAGCTCAGTTATTTGGATTTGTTTGTCAGTTTTCAACGGCGTTAAGCGTTTTCTGTCCTTCCTCGGTTCAAATGTGCACCACAGTAGCTCTATAAGCAATAACTTAATATTTTTGGTTGTAAAGTTGTGAAATATTTACACTGGCTGTACATTATAATCTGTGTTATTTACAAATACATCTGTTTAACAAAAGAGATGCATTTCTAACTACCCACGATGCACCTGCCTCGTACAAGAGTCTGTCGAGCTGCACAGACGATCACAACTGAAACCAAATCATCATCATCAGAATAAAAATACTCCTCCACAAAGTCATGGGATTCTTGACTTAGTTTATGAGTCGTCTCTAAAATGTTATTGCTCCTGGACTTGTTTCTTAGGTCAGGTTTTTAAAAAAAAAATGTGCAGCCCTGATTGTGTCGACTCTGTAATCAGAGTTTGTCAAACTGAGGTGTGTGTACCTCTGGTGATACGTGAGTCTGTGGGTCCAGTGGAAATAGTGTAGTCCACTTTTAGACTTTGTTTAGTTCTAGATCAGACCTGGAATAGTCCTGTTATAGACCTGGTTTAGTCCTGGTTTAGTCCTGGTTTAGTCCTGGTTTAGTCCTGGTTTAGTCCTAGTTTAGTCCTGGTTTAGTCCTGGTTTAGTCCTGTTATAGACCTGGTTTAGTCCTGGATTAGTCCTAGATTAGTCCTGGTTTAGTCCTGGTTTAGTCCTGGATTAGTCCTGGTTTAGTCCTGGTTTAGTCCTAGATTAGTCCTGTTATAGACCTGGTTTAGTCCTGAATTAGTCCTAGATTAGTCCTGGTTTAGTCCTGGATTAGTCCTGGTTTAGTCCTGGTTTAGTCCTGTTATAGACCTGGTTTAATCCTGGTTTAGTCCTGGTTTAGTCCTGGATTAGTCCTGGTTTAGTCCTGGTTTAGTCCTAGATTAGTCCTGGTTTAGTCCTGGTTTAGTCCTGGTTTAGTCCTGGATTAGTCCTGGTTTAGTCCTGTTATAGACCTGGTTTAATCCTGGTTTAGTCCTGGTTTAGTCCTGGTTTAGTCCTGGTTTAGTCCTAGATTAGTCCTGGTTTAGTCCTGGTTTGGTCCTGGTTTAGTCCTGGCTTAGTCTTGTTTTAGTCCTGTTACAGACCTGGTTTAGTCCTATTTTAGTCCTGGTTTAGTCCTGGTTTAGTCCTGTTACAGACCTGGTTTAGTCCTGGTTTAATCCTGGTTTAGTCCTGTTACAGACCTGGTTTAGATCTGTGGTCCTCTTCAGTGGTTCAGGTTTAGGGTTAAAGTGTGTCCCATGTCTATGTGCTGTAGGTACTTTATGGTTTGATTTATTACACAAACCATGTACATACCATAGGCCCAGTGCATCATGGGTAGTATAAAACAAAGCCTTACCTCAGCTGAATGACAAACTGACAGACAACGAACTCAGTCACCTTTTTGCAACAGTTATTCCAGTGCAAAACGTGCACATTATATTAACCTGTTTAAGACAATGATGCTCTGAAGCTAAAGTGTTAAGGCTTTTAAACTATATCATGACATCGTTTTCCTCTCGTTTACTCCACGACAAGAGCCAATATTATTTTTGTCACAGAGAATTGGACTTATTTAGATTTTATAGTCTCAACGCCGCAGGGGAGCACCAGAGGGGTCGCAATCCATGACTCGAGGGATCGCCGAAGTTATCGATAATCCCAGAAACTGTCCCTCCTCTCCTGACCACTGCAACCACTTCACATATTTTAAAGAGACGGTACTTAACGCTGCAGTATGTAACTTTTCGGGAAGGTGGTACGTCACTTTCTTGTCTCTTGCTTTGCCTGGAATGTTCCACTCTACGGCATTAAATGTGTCTATCTCCATGGACACAAACGAACGAGGAGATGCAACCCTGCTCACAGTAAGAATGCAGTTTTTCAAGGTGTTTTTGCAAATAAAAACACCTCAAACTGAATGAATCTGAGGTAGAACAGTTCAATGTCGTGCTGTGGAACATCAGGCAAAGCAGTAATCCCCCAGAAAAGTTACATCGTGCAGCTTTAAGACCTCGTTCACACCAGTCCTGGTTTGATCCTGGTTTAGTCCTGATGTAGACTTGGTTTGGTCCTGTTCTAGTCCTGGTTTAGTCCCGGTCTAGTCCAGGTTTAGCTCCGAGTTTAGTCCCAGTTGTGACGTGGTGTGCGAGTGTGAACATAGCTATAATCTTAGTTTCCGGGGTCTCTTGCGTTTGGTGATTTACGGTAGTGAAGGTGATTGTTGGACAGTCCTGGTTTGGTGATGAGGAGGTGTCAGGACTTTCCCGAGGTGGAGGAGGGAGAGGCGGAGGAGCGCTCGCTGTTGTTCTGATCGCTGTCGTCAGAGGAGACAGGGCCCTGGGTGTTACTGCAAACAAAAAGAAAGAAGGTTCACGGTCACATGTTTATACAGCGTTTTTCCACCTTCCAATCGCTTTACATCAAGGAACCACTCGAAACCTTCGGATCAGTGGACAAACGCTCTGAGCTACTGTCGCCCAGTTAAAGTAAAGTGCCTGTATCTGATTTAATTTAACCTTGTCAGATGCTCTATGCTCTTTACATCATGCATTGTCAGGTAAAAGCTGCTAAATGAGAATAAAATGCGACTGTAAAAATATAATCTAATTCATTTTACATGGTATTTTCTCAGGTGCTAACTAATACAGAAGCTTCGGGTTGGTTATGGGAAGCTAACAAAAAGTCCTAGACACTCAATTCTTTGTCCTGGTGCATTTTTAAAAGTGACAAAAAGACAGATAGTTGGCAGAGATTCAAGAACTATAAGGAAACAGCTACATGAGACTATCCCAGGCAGTTCTGTGTCATGGCGCAGTGTCACAGAAAGTGGACGAGACTAAAAGTTCAGACTAAAGCTTGTCCCTGAGTCATGGTTTGAAATCAGATACAGACGCTTTAAATAACCGATACAGGACGGGCATGGAGTAACACAATAGAGGCTTGAGATTAGCACTTAGCCAACTGGACAAACAGCTGCTGCGACACGACTGCGGTGAGTACAGACAGGTCTCTGCTCCGGGATCAACACGAGTATCAGTGTAAACTCTGAGTGGAGGGACGAGGGCTGCAGCAGAGACAGAGGAAGCGTCTCCTCCTCCTCCTCTCCTGCTTCTCTGTTCATACACTCGATAATAACACGCTTAAACTACTGCTTTTCCTCTCCACACACAGCCTCACACCATGTTTTGTTTTTCGCATTGTCCCTGCCAAATAAATACAGTATTTCCGGCCTATAAGTTTCGTAGCTTGGCCAGGGGTGCGACTTATACTCCAACATGACTTCATTATTTTACATTTTTTGGCTGGTGCGACTTGGAAAATATGATACATAAAGCAATAAATACTCCAGAGTTGTGTTAAAGCTGTTTTAAAGGCACATTAGTTAATATTATGTATGCATTTGTATTATTAAAATCATTTATTTTGTGGATTTTTGTTGATTTTTGTTTATTTTTTCAGTAGATTAACAGAATATTAAGAAGAATATAGACATACAGTTTGAAAAAGACAGAGTTTCAGACATTAACATCAACGCAGCGGCTAACATTTTCGCTGTGTGCATTTGTACTTCCAGTCTGTGTTTCAGATCGTCACCTGTCTCCGCTCTGAGTGATGAGTCTCCTGCAGGTCTCCATCTGCACGTCCAGGCCTCTCTTCATGGAGCACATCTCCATGTACTCGTGCAGGTGTCGGTTCATGTCGCTCTTCGCTGTGGCCAGTTCAAGCTACGCACAGACACACAGTTTAACAGTGAGTAACAGGAATATGTATGGTTAAAGGTACACTATGTAACTTTTATCCTCGGGTTTCTGCAGCTTGAGATACTATTGCTTTGCCTGGAATGTCACACAATGCCATTCCACTGAACTTTTATTGCTCAAATTAGTTCTTGTCAGGTCCTGCTAAATTAGAGGTGCCCAAACTTTTATTTTTTATCAAGGTCACATCTCAAAACATACTTGAAGCAGAGGGCCACAGACCGGTGATAAATACAATGTGGTGCTTTATACACAGCTTTGACAGAGTCGCTGTGGATCAATAAGGCTTGAAACACTTTTATTTTAGGTCTGTCACTGCAATGTGATGTTTGAGGATATAGTGGTAGAAATAGTTTAATTTGCTGTTAAAAGTTCTGCTGTAATTGGCTCCGTCTTCAGTTAATTAGAACATTTTACAGCAAAAAAACAAAATAAAAAATGTCCCAGTCATTTTACGGACATAGGCAGTCTACTGTTGTACCTTAACAATTTTATTTCTATAATTATAGTCATTTACATTTCTAAAAAGAGCTTGAAAAACAAGTATTCTTACTTTATCCAGTAGGGCTAAGTATTGCCGAGTACCTACAGTAATTCCAGCCTCCATTTTAAACAGGTTCTTTGTATGACGTCATGTGAATGCAGCCAATTAAAAACCCATAAAACTGCAAAAACACAATCTATAGTAGGAAAAAGCAGCGTCTGACCTCGATCTGGTCGATGGTCTCCTGGTACTCCTTCTCCCGAGACTTGAACAGACACTCTGTGTCATTAATCACCTTCTCCAGGCAGTCCTCCTGAAGGACACAGACACAATGGGGACACATGTTATACAAGGGATGTGCAATGCAATTATTTCACATTTTTTTATTTATTTTACAATAGCAATATGAGCATTTTGAGCTTGTGTCTAAGTAATTCCCCTCATGAACCAGTTAAGTTTGTGTGTTTAATTCTATAAACATTACAGGTGGAAGATAAAATACACGTCCTGTTACATTAAGTTGAGACCATAGCCTCTGTAAAGAAGTGGACGAGTGTGACGTCACCCACAGCGCTCAGCTCCAGTCAAATGAAGCTCATCGAGGCTGGATGTTACAGGGGGGAATTTGGAGCCGAGTACTAACCACGAGTATCATTACAACCAAAGAGCAAATCGGCCACTTCCTGCTTAGCAACACTGTCAATCAAGAAAGAAAGACGTCACCTGATTTGTCTGTTATTAATGTTGTGAGGTTTTTCTAGCAGTGCAGCACTACATCTTAATTTACTAACGCTAAGGTAGATAATACTTGTCCACCAGGGGGCGCAGACCTATGGAATGCACCAGAACTCATGAAGATGTTGTGCAGACCAGTGTGAGTCTTACGAGGACGCCATGCAAACCAGAAGAAAGACCCTCGTCATACACATCATGCACACACACACAGACACTATAAAAATTCATCTCAGGACTCCCTTCTGTCCTTTCCTGAGAGTCCGCTGCTTCATTGTTCATTTTACCTCTGTGGAACTCATTAAACCTTCTGACTTTATGTTTCAGACTCTTGTTCCTCTTTGACGCTTACACCAGAAACAAACCAACAAAATGACAAGTCTGACAGCAGCAGTTACAGAGAGAGATGCGACAGTGACCCTGCATTATCTTATCGACTTCTGTTTATCGCAGTAAGGCTCAAATACATCATGCTATTTCCTTTTCTGAACACACTCCTCGTTTTGCTCAGCCTTAGTCATGCTCTGAGTGAGTGACAGGTGAATTTAACCAATCAGAGGGAAGAAACAGAGCATTTTAAGGTAAGTTCAAACTTGCACACATACCACATCAAAACTGAGACTTAACTGGAACTAAACCCAGAACTAAACCTAGACTAAACCAGGACCAGACCAGAACAAGACTGAAACAAAGCCTCAACAAGATTCAGTTCAGGAAAAAAAAAAAAAACAGGAGAAGTGTAACCCTGTCATGATCCACGTGTTCCTGCTCCTCGTTTTGCCTCCTGTGTTCTCCTTCCCCTCCTTCACCTGCCTGAGTCTGAAGCTGGGCGGAGTTCCTGGCTCCTCTCGTGCGCACCTGGAAACCATCAGTGCAATCATCGCCACCTGCCGCGGATAAGAGGAGCCAGGAACTAACGCTCGGGGTCAGATTGTCCTCGTGTCAAACATTCCTGCTCTCTGGACCATCCCTGCTCCTTCGTCTCTGGCTCCATCCCTGACCCTGCCTCCCCGCTCCGGTATTGTCTGTTCCTGTCCTTGTCTCCACGTTACGCTCTGGACGCTGGCTCGCACCTCGCTCCCTGCTCCGACTCCTGCTCCCTGGATCATCCCTGCTCCTCGTCTCTGGCTCCGTTCCTGACCCTGCCTCCTCGTCCCGGTACCGTCCTCTCCACATCACGTCCCGGATCCCGGCCCGCACTTCGCTTCCCGCTCCGGCACCTCCTCCTCCTGCTCCTGCACTTCACGACCTGCCCTGGACTCTGCTCCCTCCCTGCTCCTCGCCCGGTCTACCATCATTTGTGTGTTTAATATTCACTTTTTGTAAAAAAACACCGTTAAACCTTCCCGAGTTCTGCATTTTTGGTCCTCCAGTCTGAACTTTACGACAAATTAAACAAATCAATATGGTGATCCACACTGTAGGACTTTTAAAATGTATCCTATTTTCTTCACCTACACAATTTAAAATGAAGTCATATTAATACAACACAGAACTGCTGAGATAGGCACTTGTTAAAACACGCACACACACACACACACACACACACACTCACACACACACACACACACACACTGGGGCGTCAAACAGCTGATGACCAAAAATAACTGCAAACATTCTTGTAAACGAATCCACTCGATACAGCCTTCATAATGTTTGTGAAGTGCACTTGTGTTGTCCTGAAAAAGCCCTGGACCAGGAGGGGGCGCTCAAGATCAATGCACCGGTCTGGACTCTGGATCAGTTTGCAGCAAAGAAGAGAGAAAACGTTAAAAATGCAATCCTGTTATGCTTCAGCAGTATGTCAGTTTCTCTGGTAGGAGGTTCGTTCCTGCTTAACAGCTTTGGTTGAAATGTTCCGGAGTAATGCATTATTGTTTATCGCCATGGAGACCAGCAAGAGACAGAAGTGTAGGAGAAACATTAACATCTCCATGGTCACAAACAAAGGGGTGAATTACACAGTGTTCAGCTCCAGTGTCTCTGCTCTTGTAAAGTTTGTGTTTCTGTGTCGTTCCCTTTGACATAAATGTTCCAGGTTAATTCTTTCTAGAGAAACTGAGCCTGTACATCTCAGCTAACAGCAAACAAAATATCACATGCCCAGATTCTGTTTCAAATGTGCCGGTTTCGCTCTGAAGCTTCTCACACGGAGCTTTTAATGGAACTTAAGTCAATGCTGCAGCTTCACATGTGCAATAACTGTAGCTGTAGTTGGTTATTTCTTACTGAACTTGCGGCTTATAAGCGAAGAACTAGAGACTCTGGGATTGATTTTGCAAATTAGATCAAACCTTCACTATATCGCGGTTCACGTTTCGCTGTCTCAGATTTTTTTGTGTGTGCAATTTTACATGCTTTTTTTTTTACAGTATATGAACGTGGGTGTTCTGCGTCCTGATTGGCTAAAGGACTGTAGACCTTTGTGTTCTGCGTCCTGATTGGCTGAGGGACTGTAGACCATTGTGTTCTGCGTCCTGATTGGCTAAGAGACTGTAGACCATTGTGTTCTGCGTCCTGATTGGCTAAGAGACTGTAGATCATTGTGTTCTGTGTCCTGATTGGCTAAAGGATTGTAGACCATTGTGTTCTGCGTCTTGATTGGCTGAGGGACTGTACTGTAGACCATTGTCCATCAGTCTCTCCTCCTCCGTGTCTCCTGTACAGTACAGAATGTGTCAGACAAATTTACATAAATGTTGGATCAGTGTGACTCTGAAGTGCTGTATGTTTGCAAGTTTTCTCCCCGACAAAACCCACAATGTCGATGAAACGTTCTGCACCGACAAAGGCACCGACGAAGGTTTGAACTTTGTGTTTAAACAAGAGAGAAATGTAAGAAAATGTTAATGCCTGTGTGAGAAAAGTGTATAAAGTGTGTGGTGAGGAGTTTTACAGACAAGAAACATAGAGAATAACTGTAAAAAATAAAGCTGATACTTCGCAGATTTCGCTTATTGTGGGTTATTTTTAGAACATAGACCAGGGACCACTGTATTTTCAAAGACAGACTATAAAATATAAATAAAACAATTAAAATCTGAAGAAGTGGTGCAAGAAAGACGAATGTTGAAATCTTTTTGTATCGTCAGCATTAAGCTCGTGTCACTTGAGTCCAAAAATAGTGAGAGTTACACTGATTATTCCATTAAAACGTGACTCAAGTAGATGTAACTTCAGGTTTTAAATGCAGAAATGTTTTAAGTTTAAAACAGTTTACACAGAAGAGCCTTATAGATACTGTATGTGCCGTGTGGCTGTCACCTCTCCTGGTGGATGGGCCGGATCCGGAGGCAGAGTGCATCCTGGGAAATCCTCCCAGAGCAGCAGAGTTTCCTCGTTCTCCTCCCAGGCCAAACTGTCGCAGTCGTCTTCAAACTCACACTCACGCCTGCAGCACACAAGACATGAGTCAGTCTGGAGCAAATCTGTTAGTGTTATGACTCAAAAGTGGAACAAAAGGGCACAGGAAACAAAGAAAAGCTTCAGTGGTATTTATTACTGCTTTAACTTTCTGGTTCTTATCATTTTTTTAAAAAGCCGTGCCCAAAAAAAGTAGCAAAGGTTCCTGGGCGTGAAACAAACGACCAGCAGCAAACTATGAAAAGAACATTTTGCTAAATATACACAAAAAATAGGGAAAAAAATATAGAAAAACTATAAATAACAAAAATACACAAGAAAAAATTGTATTAACTTGTGTGAAACTAGGAAAAATATCACAAAAATGCAGACAATTAAAAAAGCAGGGGAAAAAATGGCCAAATCTAACAATAATCTTACAATAATGCAATATAATATAATCAGATCTGACTATTTAAAGCTGCACTATGTAACTTTTGCAGTGGAAAGTCCAGTCCCTGCTTGTCTCTATGGAGATACTTTGCCTGGATGTGTCTGTGCAGCGTTTAGTCAGTTCCATGTGTTTTTATTGCTGATAAAACGATGTAATGTTGCGTAATGATTGACAGACACTCACAGCTGGTTGAGCATCCTCTGCATCTCCTCGTTGATCTGATTGGCTGAGGACCCGCAGTGTGGCTCCTCCTCTTTGGCCACGCCCCCGTCGCTCTCCGAGGTGCTGACCGGTTCGTCGCACTCGCTCCCGTTGTACGACAGAGGAGTGGGTTTACGGCGAATATTCAGCTGATTGTTTGGGACCTAGAATAAACAACATTACAGTGAATATATGAGGAAAAATCACTTATCGCTGTTTGTTTCGTTTAAAATGAGCCAGTTTTTGTCGTGACGTGGGTTTGGTTTGGGTTTAAACCTGGATTAGTCCCGATTCTAATGCTGTGAATGTACAAATATGTGTTTGGTCCTGGTTTGAGCCCAGTTTAGTCCAGATGTAGATACAGTTTGTTCACTTAGTCCAGGCGAGTCTTGGTCTGTCTGAAGCGAGAAAAAATCTTCACTCTACAACTTTTTGTCCAGTTACAGATTAGATTTTTTCTTTTACTAAGGATCAGACCTGCACGACTGAAGGATGACACAGACATCCTCCAGTTAAGATGTAATTTCGTTGTGGTACTGTACACGCACACGCCTTTAAATTCAGAATTACTTTTGACTAGTTATGAATGATTTAATGAGTAAGTAGTACAGTTAACTCATCTTTAACCCTTTAAGGCCTTTTTTAGCCAAAAAAATCATGTTAAAGGAAGTATCAGCTTGTACTTTTGCCTTTTTCACGCAGCTACTTCTTTTTTACACCTGTATCCATCCTTATTTTTCCTTTTAACGCATCAAATAACTGACTGTAAGAATCCCGGGGCGTCTGCGCTCTGATTGGTCGTCTTCGAGGGACGACATAAGCGCATTACCGTAATGACAGTAACATATTTAAAGAGCCCCATGCCTCTGCTTTGAGACGCACGTTTGAATTTACATGAAGCACAGCTGATTGCAGATTTACGGTAATGGAAAGTCCTCAACCACGAGTCTATCAGTGGCGATAGCATCCGGCGCTAAAGGGTTAAATACCACTGAGGCAGCTACTTTTTTTAAGCATATGATCCATCTGTCCTAAATATATCTAAACTATCTCTTATAAATCCAAGGTAATTTTAACCAATGTAGATATTACTCCCTGTTTTTGTTTTTTCTTTTGTTTGTTTTTTTGTGATATTTGAGACAATACAAACAATAAAAGACATATCACATTTTGATTTTCAGGTTTTTATGATAAGAATGGCATCTGTTCTTCTTATATGAGAGTGTATGGGTAGAAAACTAAGAAAATAAGAGGAAAAGGACGAAACATTACAAAAAAAAACTCCTTATATTACTCTGTATGATTACATGCACACTAAAATCTGATTACTATCTCATTTCTGCATCATACAAACTGCATAATCTAATGTGAGACCATGATCAGACAGAAATCTGATTACTCACATCAGATTTAGTTGTTTCCATGTCACTTTAATCAGATAATAATGTGATTTGGAGCGTGCAGTGAGCAGATACCTGGTACATCTGTATGACGTCCTCACAGTTCCTCTGCTGGGCCACGTCACACAGGCGGGTGGTGATCTCGATGCGGCGGCAGATGTCCATGTCCACCTTCATGGCCTTCTCCTGGATCTTACTGTCCAGATCTGACAGGTTCTGGAGCGAAAACAGTCAAAGCAAAAGGCGTTTATACCAGTGAGAGAAGTTTATATAAAGAAAACTTCTATAATTATCGACCTGATCATCTAAAAACACAGGTTTACTGTCAAAACCAGACTTAGACAGACTTATCCTGCATTTGTCTCCAGTAGGACTAAAGCAGGGTTAAACCAGGACTAAACCAGGACTAAACCAGGACTAAACCAGGACTAAGCCAGGACTAACTCAGGGCTAAACCAGAACTAAACAAGGACTAAACCAGGACTAAACCAGGACTAAATCGTGACTAACCCAGGACTAAACCAGGACGAAACCGGGACTAAACCAGGACTAAACCAGAACAAAACCAGGACTAACCCAGGACGAAACCGGGACTAAACCAGGACTAAACCAGAACAAAACCAGAACAAAACCAGGACTAAACCAGGACGAAACCGGGACTAAACCAGGACTAAACCAGGACTAAACCAGGACGAAACCGGGACTAAACCAGGACTAAACCAGGACTAAACCAGGAGTAAACCAGGACTAAACCAGGACTAACCCAGGACTAAACCAGGACTAAACCAGGACTAAACCAGGACTAAACCAGGACTAAACCAGGACTAAACCAGGACTAAACCTGGTGAATCAGTATTTGAGTTTTGTTAAAGCCTGTTAAAACCTGGAACATTCTTCCTGAAGATGTGACACAGTCTCGACTTTGACCGTGTTCAGGCTCAGTTCTGTTTCGCTGCTGTGACTGAAAGAGTTTTATTCTGAACTTTTCTCTTTTTTAATGTCCGATTCATGTTTATTTGAAAAAGAAATTGTGGTAAGTAATAGGAGCTGAGTCAAAGTATTAACAAAAGATGAACAGATCCCTCTTAACAGATTAAACCACATCATTTAACCCTTAACTGGAACAATGCCAGTCGTTTGATTCTTTTATCTGGAGGATGTGGGTCCAGTGACACACAACAGCCTCATTGTCCTGTACGATTATGAGCTTATGTAACTCAGAGTCTGAAAACACTCACGTTGCTCATGAGGCCTTTGAACAGCACCAGCTCCGCCTTCAGCTGCTGCACTCGGAGAGCCAGCTCATCCTGACAGCCCTCGCTCTCCTGCAGGTCCTGGAAACACAAGAAGTCAAGAAGTCAAGTCCTGGAAACACAAGAAGTCAAGAAATCAAGTCCTGGAAACACAAGAAGTCAAGAAATCAAGTCCCGGAAACACAAGAAGTCAACAAATCAAGTCTCGGGAACACAAGAAGTCAAGAAATCAAGTCCTGGAAACACAAGAAATCAAGTCCTAAAAACAACAGAAATCAAGTCCTGAAAACACAAGAAATCAAGTCTGGGAAGGACAAGAAATCATGTCATGGAAACAACAGAAATCAAGTCCGAAAAATACAAGAAATCAAGAAATCAAATCCTGAAAATAAAAGAAATCAAGTCCTGAAATCACAAAAAATCAAGTCCTGGAAACACATAAATCAAGCCCTGAAAATACAAGAAATCAAGTCCTGAAAAAAGAAAATTAATTTCTGAAAACAACAGAAACCAAGTCCTGAAAACACAAACAATCACGTCATGGAAACAACAGAAATCAAGTCCTAAAAATACAAGAAATCAAGTCTTGAAAAAAGAAGAAATCAAGTCTTGGAAACACAAGAAATCAAGTCCTGAAAATAAAAGAAATCAAGTTCTGAAAATAAAAGAAATCAAGTTCTGAAAATAAAAGAAATCAAGTCCTGAAAATAAAAGAAATCAAGTCCCGAAAATAAAAGAAATCAAGTCCTGAAGATAAAATAAATCAAGTCCTGAAAATAAAAGAAATCAAGTCCCGAAAATAAAAGAAATCAAGTCCTGAAGATAAAATAAATCAAGTCCTGAAAATAACAGAAATCAAGTCCTGAAAAAACAAAATAATCATTGTCCAATGAGGCTCGTCTAGTTTTCTGTAAATTAACCTTTAATAGTTTGATTTTGTCATTTAATGCAGCTGTTCATTTTCAGTGTTATGTTTTAATTGTTGAAAAATGGCTGTGTGACATTTCCAAACCTGACATGTCTGAGTCGGAGTTTAAATGTGTTGAATAATCACAGTAACATGGCAGTAGGGGCAGAGATGGGAGGGGATAGGGGGTAGGTGGAAACAGACATTTTCAGTCAACAGATTTGAACTTTTCTTTTACTATTGTTAAAACATTGTTAAACGCTCATAATTAAGTCAGAATTATACATGACGTCCTTTTTAATAAATCAAGAAACACAAAATATTTAAGTCACACTGAAGTAAAACTGTAAAAACGCAGCTACAATGACTAGAATTCTGAACAATTTTCCAGAATCTGACCCTTTTCCAGCAAAAATGATCATTCCAAGGTGTAAGTTTTTCTATAAATTACTTTTTTTTTACCCTTTTAATATGTTTTACTGTCACACCAAGCTCACAAAAGTCATTTAAACTAAGGTATATAAGGTGTATAAGGTAAGACAAACAGGGTGTTCTTACAGTTTAACATTTAATTACAAAGACGAGTGATAAGATATAGATTTATTCATTAGATTTGTTCTTCACGTCGCATTTTTGTGTTTCAGGCATCCATGTCTCCTCCTCCATGTTTCTCTGGGGCTGTGTTAAAGACGTCGTGAATCGGACAAAGAGACGGGACATTACTGAACTAAAACAAAAGATAAAAGACTGAAGTATTGATGAGGCTCTGCTGCAGCGAACAGCGAGAAATCCAGCCCCGTCCTGATGCTTCGAGTGTCTGTTAAATGAAGAAACACTTTGAAAACCACCAACAGAACACGTCTGATTAAAATATCTTATCAAGTGTCTTTGTAATACATTTGAAAAAGACTTTGTGGACTCGATTCATTCATGTAATTCATTCTCTGCACTGAAAACGATTAGAGTTTGATTGTCGGCCGCCGTTAGCATTGATTTACTCATTGTTAATTATTTATGTGTTGCAATCCTGGTCAAGTGCCTGCTCCGGGGCTCGTGGTCTCGGGTTGGAGTGGCGGCGTTTGCTAAATGGGTCAAAGCGCAGCACTTTACGGGTAGAAAACAGGAAGCAGCAGGGGCACGAGACGCCACAGCGAGCGAAATAAAGCCGCACGTGTGATCAGAAAGAGACAGTTACGACAGTTTACCAGCAAACATGAAGATGATGATTATTTTCCACGCTGGAAATATGTAGATTGGTGCAAATGAGTTAAATTCAGAATGTGTATCTTGATTTTAATGAATAAAAAAACATTGTTAAATCTGTTTATGTTTAAGTTTGTACATTATATTCAGTGTCCAGGGTGGCCCAAAAGTCACTGACAGTTGAAAAAAAGTCATAACTCTTTTCTTTCTAAATATTTTTATTTTATTTTTTCAGAGCATTTAGAACGACTCTTCCGACATTAATCTGAGCAAATACAGCACCGAGGAACGAACCCTCATTGTACAGTGGTACTTTGAGTCACATGGGTCAAATTCACAAACCCAGCAGTGTTACCGTCGACATTTTAATACCAGAGATGCCCCGAGTGTAAATGCCATTAAAGGAATAATAAGTGTTTTTCACAGACAGGGGGCAGTATGTGATCTCCACAGACCTGACTAGTCCTGATTTCTTCCTGTGGGTCTATCTTAAAGAACACACTGGACACTTAAAAAACATTATTAGGTCGTTTTTACTTCTCCTAGTTTAAGTCGTGATAAGTTCAAGTGTAAGTGAACAATTATAACTGTATATATTGCCAAAACTCTCTGAAGGTTCAGTTTATCTACTGCTAAAATTTGGTGAGTGTAACTTAAGAATTAAAGGAGCTACTGAAGATTTAAAAGTGTCAGTGACTTTTGGGCCGCCCTGTATAAAGTTTACGAAAATGTTACGTATGTGATATTTAAAGTTAAGTTTATGAGCTATAAAAATGTGTCGGGACTTTCAGAGATGAGACAGACGGGAATCAGAGTGAAACAAAGTAAAAAAGTAAATTTTAGGTATACTAAACTTTACTTAAGTACATTTTACAGTGGATACTTATACTTTTTACTACATTTGAGAGCAGTATTTGTACTTTTTACTCCACTACATTTTTAAACAGGACTGAAAATTAAAAGTATATTTTATTATAGTTTGAGGCCTGTTGAAAAGGCTGAGGGTTTATTTTTAACAAGTTTGAGCAAATAAAAATACACAAATTAAGCAGCTAGGAAAGAAAAAAACTATTGATTCAACGGTTTCTGTTGAAATTCAGCACAAAATCTTCAAAATCACTACATTTGAAGTGGTGTAAGACATCAAAATATGCACAAATACTGTTACTTTTTACTCTTATCTCACTTTTTAAACTTTAATACTTTTACTTAAGTAGATTTTTTTCATGTGATGCTTTTACTTTTTAGTATTTTTTGCTCCAGTATCTGTACTTTTACTTAACAAAAATGAGTTCTTCTTCCACCAAACTTCAACTTTTATTAAGAATTCCACATAAAGTTTGATAAATGAGACCTTTAACACAACATTTTTTGCCCTTTTTATAACTTATTATTATTTATTTTACCTTTATTCAACCAGGACGTAGTTATTTAAATGTATCTTGAAACGGTCACTGCCATAAACCTGGTTATAGATGATTATAGATGCAACAAACAAACATATCGATTTATATCTTTATCGATTTCTTTCAGCAGCACATTGTAATTTTCAGATTCTTGAATGTGATGACGTCTTACTCCCAGAGGGGGGCGCAAGAGACACTTTTCCCTGTTGATTACATTGCACTTTGCCATGAAATATCCACAAGGTAAATGCACAAATGTTGAACCTGATCATTTACTTTGGGTGACGTGAAACCAGAACTCGGTGTATCTCAACTAAATCAACTAAAACCTGCATTTTATCAGTATTTATTTCATCTCGCCCCTCGTCTGTGTTAAATATGATTTGTCCAGTAGATTGTAGTGATGTCATCTGAAACCCTGCAGTTATTTATGGTTTATTATAAGCTAGTGGCGGCCATGTTGGTTTCTTTGTGGGTTTGGTTTTGTTCGTAGTGATTGGAGGTCAGGCTGTAGCTGTAAATGTAACTGTACCTCCTGAAGGTCTGAGATCTTCTGCTGCAGGTCCATCCTCACGGTGCTCTCCTCCTCCCACCTGCACAAACAGACAAACACAGTCAGTCTGGATCATCGTCTGTGTAAAGAAACTGAACAAAACTGCTATTATTTTGTGATGAAACTTCAAATCTGCTCTATTTAAATGTCCGAAATTACACAAAACTGACTCTCGTGAGCTTTAAACCATGTTCTAATGTTGTTTCCTCCTCAAAAACAGACCTGCAGCTGTGTTTTGTTTCGTTCACACATGTTTGAGTAAGCTCCAAACCTCAAAATGCCCCGTTCCACCTTGTGATGTCATGAAGTGGTAGTTTTCAAGTCAAAAGCTACGTTTTTACCTTTAATTCCGTAGAGATTGGCAATTTCACAGCTGAAATGATCCAAATGTTTCTCGTAATGAAGGTGTGTGGAGTTTAAAAACACAGTGGAGCGCTTCCTGTATCACCACATGATGACATCACAAGGTGGAACAGTGTGTTTTCAGTTTGAGAGAAGAACTCAAAAAATCTGCAGCGTTTTTTTGTGTGTTAAATGTGTGAATGAGACAAAAAAACACAACTCCAGGTCTGATTGTGACGAGGAAACGACATTAGAACAGCTCAGAAAATGCATTTTATTATCATTATCTTGTTCTGCGCTTGTATTTTTTTTTGTTTTATCATTTCAAAGGTGAATAATGTGTCTCTAAAGTGCTTCGTTTGTAGATCAGACCCACACTTTTGTTCGTCATCTCTCTGGATTTCACAGGCCCGGTTGCTGCAGAGACTCGCCTCTTTACACTGACGCTGTTTAAGATGGAGCGGGCTGCAGGACATCGCCCCCTGTGGGACTTTTAAATCCGCGAGGCCCTGAGTCATGAGATCAGACTTGTTGTTGACAGGGAGGGCGATGTTCGATGAGGAAGGTGAGCGCCAGAGCCAAGAAACACACTGCGAAAAACCTATGTGTAACCTTGGTTAAAGGACGCACGTATACTCACTTTATAACACTTAATGAGCCACGTTTGCACTGCTTCTGACGCTGCTGTTGTATATATTTTCTACCTCTAAGTATTTTATTCTTAAGCATCTTTTTTAACTTTGTGCATGCCCTTACTTGTATTTATCCAGTGTGTTTTTATGTTGCACTTTATCACAGAAGTAAGTTCCTAGTCAATGGCAATAAAACTCTTCTGATCTATTAATACGACAGGAAACTTCTGCCACATCACAAGAGATTTTAGCTCAAACTACGGATTTAAAACTGTCAGTAAGTGCAATGTTCTAAATTATAGATTCGAATCAGCCAGAAACATGTGTGTGTGTCCCTCAGTCCAGGTCTGATCCACAGCAAAAGACGAAATTAAATCTGTAACTGGACAAAAAGTTGTAGGAGTGAAGACGTTTTGCTGCTTCTTCAGTTCTGGTCAGATCACTGCTGGACACTGACTTATATCTGTCTGAAGGAGGCGCTAACTGCACTGAAACTGGAAACAGCCTTTCGTCTCCAGTTTCAGCCTTAACAATCCCCTTTTCTGTTAGAAATGGTTTGAGACGGGAGTTAAAGAAGCTGTTTCTGTTGGAATATGCTGCAGAAAGACTGGAACTTGACAGAGTTGATTTCTTTGAACGCTTTTAAATCTAAACTGAGAGATCTCGACTCCACAACATGCTCTTGTTTTTCATAATCTGTTTGTCTTTTCCTGTTATCTTGTCTCTTTGTAATTATGTAACTGTATTTTTTATTTGCTGCTGCCGCTTGGCCAAGACGCCCTTGAAAAAGAGTTTTAATCTCAATGGGACTTTCCTGGTTAAATACAGGTTAAAAAAAAATTAATTAAAAAAAAATAATAATAAAAAAAAAAAAAATAAAAAAAAAAAATAATAAAAAATAATAAAAAAAAATAAAAAAATAAAAATATAAAATAATAATAATAATAATAAAATAAAATAAAATAAAATAAAAAATAAAATAAAATACAAAATAAATAAATAAATAAAATAAAATAAAAAAAAAAAAAACAGGGGGCCTGAGACATCTCTCATCTCTCACCGATCTACACCTCTATCCTCAGAGCCAAAACAAAGAGAACAATAGAAACCATTACAGGCTGAATAGAGTCATTAAGGCTGAAACTGGAGACAAAAGTTCAGACGTGTCAGACTGAGGCCCGCGGGTCAAATTTGGCCCTCGATATAAATATATTTGGACCACAAGATCATATCAAATATGTATTAGAGCTGCCCGCCGGCCGTCGCGCCAGTGTAACACGTGCACCGCTATTACTACAAATCCCAGAATGCTTTGCAATGTGTGTCGGGCCCCCACCACTTCTGTTGACACTTATTAGCATCAGCTCCTGTCGCCTCAGTCAAATTTAATCCTTCTGAAAAACGTCGATCAGTCAATGATGTTTATGTCGAGAGCGGGATTCGAACCTGCAACCTTCAGATTCATGGACAAACGCTCTATTCTCAATGTCTGTTAACATGCTCCATGAAGAAACACTCACGAGTCACAGTTTTAGCTTCACGTGGATCAAATTTAGTTGAAAATTGCCTCCACATTATATATCCGCAGTATATAAATAAAATCACTGTTTTTTGAAAGAAATATCCAAACAAAAACATCCACAAATCTTGACTTTTATCATTTTCTAGGGGCTCCGCAAATAAATCCTGTGTCTTTAAGTCCTGCACCACTGGAAAAAATAATGTGACCAATAGTTCAGTTGCATTAGCAGAAAAAACATGTAACGTGAAGCTGGTTTTATTCAAATAGATCCAGTCGTTACAGAAATATTCACCATAAAACAAAACATCTACAGTCTGACAGTTAAAAGATAAATGCTGTTACACAATTCTTCAGCTCAATGATAAACTATTCATAAGTTTCAGCTTTCTGCTATATACAGTATGCGACATTTTGAGGACTTTCTCCCATTCAACAGATTTAAATGGTTAATTACTATGGCAACGGTAAGAACTTCTCATTGTTTTTAAAGGTCTTATATTACGCAAAACTGACTCTTGTGAGCGTTAAGTCATGTTATAATCCTTTCAGCGACTCGAAAACAGACCTGGAGTCGTGTTTTGTTTCATTCACACATGTTTGAGCCACACTTTTTTATTAGTCTGTAACATCTCCAAACCTCAAAACGCTCTGTTCCACCTTGTGATGTCATCAAGTGGTAGTTTTCAAGATAGCGGCTCCTTTTTAGCTTTTGTTTAGTCGACATTGGCGATTCCTGAGCTGAAATGATCCAAATCTTTCTGCGAAATGAAGGTGTGTGGAGTCTAAAAACGCAGTGGAGCACTTCCTGTATCACCACACGATGACATCACAAGGTGGAACGGAGTGTTTACAGTTTGAGAGAAGAACTTTAAATATGCAGCGTTTGTTTGTGTGTTAAAACATGTGAGAATGAAACAAAAAAAAACACAACTCCAGGTCTGATTGTGACGAGGAAACGACATTAGAACAGAGAAAACAGTTTAATATGTGCACTTTAAATATAAAATCATGTTTATTACCTTCTTCTTACACACACATAAGACTCACCGAGCTAAATCTACACTCGTCAAACATCTGCAGCGTGCCACAAACAATCCTGCTCATTTTTCATCTTTTGTGGCTCACAGCTGCGCTCCTCCCTCGGCTCCTGCCCCTCTCTCTGCCTCTCGTTTTGTCTGAGATTTTTTTCAGCGAGTTTGCACTTCCTCCTCCGCTCACACGCCCTCCTCCGCCTCTGCAATGCACCACACACGAACCGTCAGCGAGCAGAGGGGAGGGGCAAACCACCACAGGAGCGACGCGTTCTGGTTCAGATAAACGCTCGCTACTTCATGCGCTGCGTCGTAAAAACTGCTGAATAAAAACACAAACGCTGACATTGTAAATTGTAATCTATAATTTACTCAGACATGTGTGAATGGGACGAAACGCAGGTCTCCAGGTCTGTTTTTTGAGGAGGAAGCAGCATTAAACATGACTAAACGCTCACACTATAGCAGCTTTAAGACACTTGAGACCGAGTTTGACGAGTTTAGAGCATTCATAATGTCGTGAGCTTATAGATTTAGTGAGTAAGTGCAGGTTTAAGACAAATATGACACAGTTAGACGCAGTAAAACATCATTTTATATTTCAAGTTTCACTGTTTTTCTGGTGGGAGGATCTGTATATCCTGCATTTATTCAATTTTTTTTGCCAATTATTCAGTTTATTCAGTTTTTATTGCCAAAAACCTTTAAAAACATGTATTCTTACTGTGTGCGTAGTCACCTCTCCACAGATCTGACCTGTAACTTGCTGCTGTATCCCCTGTTTGTCTCCATGGAGATGGGTAAGCATAATGCCAGGCCGTGGAACATTTTTTTTTAGGGAAAGCAGTAATATCTTTATGGTGAAAAGCAGATAAAAGGTTAAATAGTGCAACTTTAAGACAATTTAAGACCCTAGAGTTTGACAGTTTGATGAAGTTTGTAGTTTTTCTTCCTAAAATTCTGTCTAACTCAGAAAACACGGTACTTTCTGGATTTTTGTTTACATTTTTGTGAAATACATATTTTTTTCTTCATTATTTTGCATTTTTTGGCTGGTGCGACTTGTACTCCGGAAAATACAGTAGTTATAAGAAAAAATATGAGAACTGCCAGAAAATGTGTTTTGTCCAATTCAAAGTTATTTTTTTACTTCAAAAAATAGTAAAATAAAAAAAAAAAAAAAAAAAATTCTGTCAACTAGAGATGGACCAAAATATAGACCGATATGTCAGGCCGGTATTATCACGGGGGTTATGTTCTAAAAATAACCCGCAATAGGTGAAATCTGCAAAGTATCAGCTTTATTTTTTACTATTCTCTCTGTTTCTTGTCTGTCAAACCCCTCACCACACACTTTATACACTTTTCTCACACAGGCATTAACATTTTCTCACATTTCTCTCTTGTTTAAACACAAAGTTCAAACCTTCGTCGGTGCCTTTGTCGGTGCAGAACGTTTCATCGACATTGTGGGTTTTGTCGGGGAGAAAACTTGCAAACATACAGCACTTCAGAGTCACACTGATCCAACATTTATGTAAATTTGTCTGACACATTCTGTACTGTACAGGAGACACGGAGGAGACTGATGGACAATGGTCTACAGTCCCTCAGCCAATCAGGACGCAGAACACAATGGTCTACCGTCCCTCAGCCAATCAGGACGCAGAACACAATGGTCTACAGTCCCTCAGCCAATCAGGACACAGAACACAATGGTCTACAGTCCCTCAGCCAATCAGGATAAAGAACACAATGCAGGTTCATACAATATAAAAAAAACATGCAAAACCGCACAAAAAAAAAAATCCCTGAAACAGTGAGACCGCGAAAAGTGAACCACGATATAGTGAGGGACAACTGATATTTGGACTTTATAGCATTTGAACTTACAGTCTTAAATCTCCAGCACAGGTCGATATTTTGTTTTGTTCGATCTGCCGTCTAAAAAAATACACACAAAGACACTTTAACGACACTTTAACACAAAGAGGCAGCTGCACAGGTTTCTTAAAGGTTTGTGGTTAAAAAAGGAGCTTGTGGGTGAGTTTGGAGTAAATTTAAATCTCATATTTTGGGGAAAATAATCAAAAATGGGCGAATATATTGGCTCAGAAAAATAGGCAGATCTTATTGGCCAATGGTCGCTCTGGATTCTAAACAATCGGGATCGGGAATAAAAAAAACAAAAAACATATCGCTCGATCTTTACTGTGCACAAAAAGTTTTATTCTGCTTTTACTCTGGATCATTTCTGTACGACCGAGCGCAGAAAGTGGAAAATCCGGACCACGTGCGGCTCTTTAAAGCCTCCAGTGCGGCTCTTTGCACTTTGATTGACAGAAAAAAATGTGGGTATACTTTATTTATCAAGTTTATATTTGCATCATACCAAAGTGTATTTATTCTATTGAAATTATTTGTATTTATTTTATTTTTTTTTACTATTCGTCTGAGCAAACCCAGCATGAAATTGTAAAGAATAAAGATAATTTTGTAAAATATTATACAGGAAATGCAGGAAATTACATCGAATTTGCTCAAAATCCCCTAAAAACTCTTCAACTACATCCACAAAGTTCAGAAAAATAAAATATATTCTTCATAATGTGTAAAAGCTGCAAAACATTGACTTACTTCTTTTAAATTCTCGTTACTTATAAAAAACATAAGGCTCTTTCTGACTTTTGGTTTGAAATGTGTGGATCTTCAGCTGTTAAAGTTGATCTAGACCAACAAAATAAATGTAAATCAGTCAAAACTACTCAAGAAAAAGACGATTGTGATTGATCCTTGTTCTGTTTCGCAGTGACACATGAAGTAACAGCTTTGACTGATCAGATCCACGGCCCTGAAGAGTCAAACACGAGCCGGACCCGTCTGTGTTCAGCCTTTGTCCCGAGTAAGTTATGGTCGTGTGAAAGTACACAGCCCGTCCCGCTCACAGAGAAGGGTTTGGCGACTATTGTGAGAAGTTTAGACTCTCTGAACACACAAAGTCTCACACAATCACATGAGAAAGACGTGACATGACGCTGTATGTGACTCAAACGCACACGAAGAGCGACAGAAAGTACATGTCCTTCGTTTGACCTCCACGCACAGGTCAGAAAGTCAAAGAGACGCCAACAAAGACAGGGTTTCCTCAGCATTAGCGCTAAAACTTTTTATAATTCCTCCATACAGCAGCTAAAAAGCAACTAACTACTTCACTTATCTGTATTTGTCAGACTGTTTAAAAAGTTAAGCTCGAAATATCCCATTGTCTAAAGCCACAGTACGGAACTTTAAGATAAAAACCAGACTAAATAGAAGCGTGTTTTTATTGCACTGAATAAACTTCTGTCTAATGGAAATGTTTGGCTTTAATCTTCGTGAGTCTGGCATAAAATGTGTCTAATTCCATGGATATAAATCTAGTTTTAACTTTTTATTTTCATGGAATCGTGCAGGTGACATGATGCTGGAAGTTACATAGTGTTGCCTTTTTTTTTTTTTTGAAAGTTTATTCATCAAAAGTTATGTAGCTGGCACTGTTTTGTTTTGGGGTTTTTTTTTGTTTTTTTGGGGGGGTTTATTTTGCTTTTTTTAATTGATTGAAAGTTGTTTTTTTTTGTTTTTTAACACTTTATTTATAAAGATTTTTATGTTATACAAAAAAGCATTATGACAAAAGTTGTATATAAACATAACATAAAACCCGCCCCTCCCACACTGAAAACCCCAAAAGTCGTAACTAAATAAAATAAAATTGAATAGTAAGTAAATGGGTAAATAAATAATAATAATAATAGTAATAACCAAAAAAAAAAAACCAAAAACTAAATAAGTAATAAAATAAAAAGAGACCAAATAGGTTTATGATTGAAAAGTTGAGTAAAAGTTACGTAGCGTTGTTATTTCTGGTATCTCTGGTATTAAAATGTCGACGGTAACACCTCTGGGTTTGTGATTTGACCCATGTGACTCAAAGTACCACTGTACAATGAGGGTTCGTTCCTCGGTGCTGGATTTGCTCAGATTAATGTCGGAAGAGTCGTTCTAAATGCTCTGAAAAAATAAAAGAAAAATATGTAGAAACAAAAGAGTTATGCTTTTTTTTCAACTGTCAGTGACTTTTGGGCCACCCTGTATAAGGAAGATCAGCAGTGAGGACTTTATCTACACATTTCTTTAAATCTGCCCCGTTCTTCTACACTGAGGGACAAGTTAAAAAATTCTGACCCTGATTTGTCGCCTCTTCACGTCGTGTCGCTTTAAGACTTGGTAAAGCTGAGTTAGTTCTGTCGCCACAGCTGCCCTGGGGTAGACGGATAGAAACAAGCCTGAAAATGTGTGTCTATGGCGTCTTTGGGAGATAAGATTTGACTATTTCCCCTTCGTCTTATGTGATTCATCTTATTTTATTAATATCATTCTGTATTTAATTAGTACTAGTAAAATACTGTTCTTAAGTACATTTTACAGTGGATACTTCTTACTTTCTCATACTTTCCGCTACATTTTTGACCAGGATTAAAAAGTAAAAGTATGTTTTTATTATAGTTTAAGACCTGCTGAAAAGACTGAGGACAAATAAAAACAGCTGGAAAAAATATAAATTCAACAAACAAAATTCAGCTGTATCAAAATCACTACATTTGAAGCTTTATAAGACTCAAAATCTGCGTGAAATACTTTTACTTTTGCCTCTTTAAGTACATTTTAAACAGGCGCTTTAATACTTTTACGTGAGTATTTGTTCCTCTTGTATCTGTACTTAACACTGAATACTTCTTCCAGCTCTGATTCGGATCGTCCCGCTCGTCCTCGCCGACACCAAACTTTTATTCCTATCGATATGAGCTCGTCACAATCAATTACGCGTCTGCGATCGATGACCCGCCTCAGTCCGAGTCCCGCCTCACGTCTCAGCTCCGGCCGCTCGGGGCCTGTGGCTTTGATCGATGTTTAAAGCGTCTCTCTCAGCCGTTTCAGCGAAGTGCAAATCACACAGTCATCAGCTGATACGCACAAAGAAACACACACACACACACACACACACACACACACTCACACACACACACTCGCACAAGACTAAATCAGTCGCTGACAGAAAACATTGACTGAAACTCAAACGAGAATTATTCCAGAGACGTTTTATTTATCTGTAGTTTTCCTTGCTCTTGGCCCTTATCACGTCGTTTGGTTTAAAGTTCGGCTGCTCAGTTTATCGACAATCGAATCGAAATTTCTGTTTGAGGTGATGTACAGTCGTCTCTCGCTATATCTCGGTTCACTTTCACGGTCTCACTGTTTCAGGGATTTTTTTTAGTGCGGTTTTGCATGTTTTTATGAACGTGCATTGTGTTCTGCGTCCTGATTGGCTAAAGGACTGTAGACCATTGTGCTCTGCGTCCTGATTGGCTGAGGGACTGTAGCCCATTGTGTTCTGTGTCCTGATTGGCTGAGAGACTGTAGATCATTGTGTTCTGCGTCCTGATTGGCTAAAGGACTGTAGACCTTTTGTGTCTGCGTCCTGATTGGCTGAGGGACTGTAGACCATTGTGTTCTGCGTCCTGATTGGCTGAGGGACTGTAGACCATTGTGTTCTGCGTCCTGATTGGCTGAGGGACTGTAGACCATTGTCCATCAGTCTCCTCCGTGTCTCCTGTACAGTACAGAATGTGTCAGACAAATTTACATAAATGTTGGATCGCAGTGTGACTCTGAAGTGCTGTATATTTGCAAGTTTTCTCCCCGACAAAACCCACAATGTCGATGAAACGTTCTGCACCGACAAAGGCACCGACGAAGGTTTGAACTTTGTGTTTAAACGAGAGAAATGTGAGAAAATGTTAATGCCTGTGTGAGAAAAGTGTATAAAGTGTGTGGTGAGGAGTTTTACAGACAAGAAACATAGAGAATAATGTAAAAAATAAAGCTGATACTTTGTGGATTTTGCCTGTTGCAGGTTATTTTTAGAACATAAACCAGGGACCACTGTAATTATCAAATCCAAAACTGTTACTGTTTTAAAAATGCGAGTCAAACTTCTACAAATAAGTTATGAAAGTCGTGTGATTCTTGTTTTCGTTTCTTCTCAAATGTCAAGGCTCCTGGAAATGTTTAGAGCACGAACATAATCTACTATTTAAATATTCATTGTAAATCCAATCGTGGAAAGTACTGAAGTAAAAGAAGTAAAGTACTGCACTTCAGTTGAATTTTCAGGTGTCTGTACTTTACTTAAGTACATGTTACAGCGGATACTTTTTACTTTTACTGCACTACATTTGAGAGCAGTATCTGTACTTTCTACTCCACTACATTTAGAAAAGTAAAAAGTACTTTTCAGATGATTTGAGGAGTTATTTTTACCATGTTTGTGGAAACATCCTGACTAAAGTTTTCAAGTAAAACAAATATAAAAACACAAAAATTCACAAGAAAAATTAAGAAATGGATTTATATTGCTGCTGTTGACCAAAATATGTCTCATTTTTAATCATATATCACTACATTTAATACTTTTACTTAAGTAGATTTTTCCATGTGATACTTTTACTTTTACTTGGGTAACTTTTTTACCTCTGTGTCTGTACTTTTACTTAAGTAACGCAACCGAGTACTTCATCCATCACAGTGTAAATCTAATAAGAAATGCAATAAGCTTTTTTTTTTTTTTTTTTTTTTTTTTTTTCCAAAATTGTGTAGTCGTAGTTAAATTTCTGAATATCTTACACTGGGAGCATTTCATATTAAAAAGCCAATTTTTGCAAACTTCCTTCTCAAAAATTTCACCAAAAAAAAACTATTACTACAGAATAAATGCCAGTTTTTCAGCTTTACACCAGATGCCCTTCCTGCCGAAACCCGCCACAAAAGAAGTCCGTGTTTGGCGGGAATCAGACTAGAGTTTCGGTTGAAAAACATTCCTGGTTCCTAAAGACGTGTCAAACCTAAAGCGGCGGAGGCGTGGTGGAGCTATCGAATTCTGTGAAGTCTAACATAAGTACGATCTCGAGCTCACTACATAAGAACAATCTGGAAACAGAAAGGTAAAAAAACGACATTTATATTTGTTTTAAAGCAGATTAAAGAGACCAGCGACTCAAAACTTCAGCTACCTCACTCCTTCATAAAAGTCCTTGTAATTGGTCGATTTATACAATTTATGTTTGACTAAGACACTAATGAACAGATCTAATGTAATGACGTCATGCTCCCAGGTGGGGGCGCAACAGACAGTTTTTCCTTTTGATTATGTTGTACTTCAGCGAGAAATATCCAAAAAAATAAATGTACAAATGTTGAATCTGATCATTTCTAACGACTAGATCCTAAAACTCGCTATATTTTAACAAAAATGGACCAAGGACTGGACCAAGGACTGGACCAAGGACTGGATCAAGGACTGGACCAAGAACTGGACCAAGGACTGGACCAAGGACTGGACTCAGGACTGGACCAAGGACTGGACCAAAGACTGGATCAAGGACTGGACCAAGAACTGGGCCAAGAACTGGACCAAGGACTGGACCAAGGACTGGACCAAGGACTGGACCAAGAACTGGATCAAGGACTGGATCAAGGACTGGATCAAGGACTGGATCAAGGACTGGACCAAGGACTAAAGCCAGGATGGACAAAGGACTGGACCAAGGACTGGACCAAGGACTGGACCAAGAACTGGACCAAGAGCTGGACCAAAGACTGGACCAAAGACTGGACCAAGGACTAAACCCAGGACTGGACCAAGGACTGGACCAAGAGCTGAACTCAGGACTGGACCAAGGACTGGACCAAGAACTGAACTCAGGACTGGACCAAGGACTGGACCAAGTACTGGACCAAAGACTGGACCAAGAACTGAACCAAGGACTGGACCAAGGACTGGACCAAGGACTGGACCAAGGACTGAACCAAGGACTGGACCGAGGACTGGACCAAGGACTGGACCGAGGACTGGACCCAGGACTGGACCCAGGACTGGACCAAGGACTGGACCAAGGACTGGACCAAGGACTGGACCAAGAACTACACCGAGGACTGGATCAAGGATTAGACCAAGGACTGAACCAAGGACTGGACCAAGGACTGGACCAAGTACTGGACCAAGGACTGGACCAAGGACTGGACCGCCTAAATGCTGGGCTGATTTATGTAAAAAGTTGGATTAATCCTCTGGGAATCTTTAAAACATCTTTGTAATTCATATAAAACACATTTTTTACTGATCGCAGCCTCACGCAAAATAATCCAGCCCGAATGACGATGGCGTCGCCCACGGCAACGAACAAAGTGAATAAGTAAAACCTTCCAGCTCCAGAACAAACACATGAACCACTGCAGTTTATAATTCAGAATATAACCGGTAAAAACTGCGCTGAAATGCCATAGTGACATTATGCACTGAACTGTTGCCATGACGACACTTGTTTCGGTGCTGAGGACTTGAGTAACGACGTTTAATCAGTTAAATGGTGGATTCAGTTTGGATTCACTCCTCTTCAGTCTCCTGTTAAAGCGAGGTCATAAATTTAAGTGGAAAACAGGTTGGAGGAAGGTAACGAAGTACAAGGAGTAAAGTACTGGACTTAAGTAAAGTACAGATGCCTGAAAATTCAACTTAAGTACATTTTACAGTGCTACTTTTTACTTTTACTTCACTACATTTGAGAGGAGTATCTGTACTTTCCACTCTGCTACATTTTTGAACAGGACTGAAAAGTAAAAAGTACTTTTCATCAGATTGGAGGGGTTATTTTTACTATGTTAGTGGTAAAATCCTGACTCAAAACTAAACCAAAACTAAAATAAATACACAAAATTGAAAAAAAAACTCTTTTTTTCACGATAAATTATATTATTATTTATTGTCCCATCCCTCTGAAAGGTCTTTAGTCCAAAGAGGGAACTGCAAAAACGGGACTACACTGCTCCCTACAGTCATAAAGTAGGTCAAATTAGTGAAAAGTTGTACTGAGTTTGTACTAAATTTAAAGTACTAAATATGGGAAACATGACCTAAACTGAAACTCAACATATCGATGCAAAAATATCAGCAGAGATCAGGCATCGATACCAATTAATTTCTAGTTTCTGCAAATGAAATGATGCAGAGTTTGCGATTTTGACTCAGATCTTGTCCAGTGCTTATAGAAAAAGTCCCACATCGGCGCCTTTCCCTCCGTCTGAAATGTGGCTAAACTCTAAATCTGAACATGAATCCATCACTGTGGACTGAGTCATCCTCCGACTTTACTCTGAAAAGTCCCCACTCATATCTGACCTCGGTTCTCGGTGTATATTTAGGTTCTGTATTTGTGGGACTCGCACCTGCTCCGGGCTCACGTGAAGTGGACGGAGGAAGGAAACGCACCGGCTCACGACTCACGACTCACGACTCACTCACTGTCCTGACGACGCAGACGTTTTACAAGCCTCAAGTCACTATCTGCACAGGACAGCGAGTACAACGAATACAGCAAATACAGCGAATACAGCGAATACAGGGAAAAACAAGCCGGTCGAAAACTAACCTAAAGTTTATTCAGTCACATTATTTATCCTGTCATGACTTTTGTGTTTCTATAGTGTAATAATCAGTCTTGTTGCACATTTTTGGATACTGTAAGATGCATTTATCCAAAAAAATCTATATCCACAAACTAATATATCTGATAAAACCTGCTCAAACTTATAGCAAAACTTTTAGTGGACTTTTAGCTGTTTTACTTCATATTCTCCAAGGAAAAGCAAAACTGGATATGTTAGTGACACAATTTAGAATACAGAATTTAATAATGTGATAATGAACTTTTATCCCCCACCATCTCCTGTTTTTACTGTTTTATATGGACTTATTTACTGTTTGTATTATTTTTTAAACAGGCGTCTATGAAACAGAGAGCTCAAGTGTTCTCATTAAGTTCCCCTGTAAAAATACAAAATTAATAAAATAAATTTAAAAATAGTTATTTCAACATCCAAAATTAGAATTGTTTCTATAATATACTTTTTACTCATGGCAATATAAAAAAACTACTATATTGTGACTATTGTTTAAAAAAACACAGACACTGGGGGCCAGGGGGTTAAGTGTCTTGCTCAAGGACACGACAGTATTCATTTATAGGAGCTTGAGTCGCACCAAACTGTGGGTTAGTGGATCTGACCAGTCAACAAATGATTCTTAGATCAAGAGCAGGATTTGAACCACCAACCACCGAATCAATGGACAAACACTTCACACTTGTCCCGGTTTAGTCCTGGTTTAGTCCTGGTTTAGTCCTGCTTTAGTCCTGCTTTAGTCCTGGTTTAGTCCTGGTTTAGTCCTGGTTTAGTCCTGGTTTAGCCCTGGTTTAGCCCTGGTTCAGTCCTGGTTTAGTCCTGCTTTGGTCCTGGTTTGGTCCTGGTTTAGTCCTGATTTAGTCCCGATTTAGTCCCGGTTTAGCCCTGGTTTAGTCCCGGTTTAGTCCTGGTTAGTCCTGGTTTAGTCCTGGTTAGTCCTGATTTAGTCCTGGTTAGTTCTGATTTAGTCCTACTTTAGTCCTGGTTTAGTCCTGGTTTAGTCCTGGTTAGTCCTGGTTTAGTCCTACTTTAGTCCTGGTTTAGTCCTGGTTTAGTCCTGGTTAGTCCTGATTTAGTCCTGATTTAGTCCTACTTTAGTCCTACTTTAGTCCTGGTTTAGTCCTGGTTTAGTCCTACTTTAGTCCTGGTTTAGTCCTGGTTTAGTCCTGGTTAGTCCTGATTTAGTTCTACTTTAGTCCTGGTTAGTCCTGATTTAGTCCTGATTTAGTCCTACTTTAGTCCTACTTTAGTCCTGGTTTAGTCCTGGTTTAGTCCTGGTTTAGTCCTGGTTAGTCCTGGTTTAGTCCGGTTTAGTCCTGGTTTAGTCCTGCTTTAGTCCTACTTTAGTCCTGCTTTAGTCCTGGTTTGAGCCCAGTTCACTCTTGCTGTAAACTTGGTTT
Organism: Periophthalmus modestus; assembly: GCA_019594935.1. Lineage (NCBI taxonomy): Eukaryota > Metazoa > Chordata > Actinopteri > Gobiiformes > Gobiidae > Periophthalmus > Periophthalmus modestus. The sequence goes on from JAIEZT010000124.1 coordinate 3,159,316, forward strand.
GTTCTAGTCCAGTTTAATCCTGGTCCAGCTCAGGTTTAGTCCGAGTTTAGACTCTGATGAGTTGCACATAGACGTGTCCAAGAGTCACTGAAGTTTACATTTTTAATTCTCTACAGGAAGTTTAAAACCGACAGACTTAAGAACGATCTCAGTCCTGCCCTCGTCTTTCACCTGACTGTGCTTTACTCTAGTCTTTTGTTGATTTTTATATATTTTGTTAGCGTTAGTGTTGTTCTTATGTGACTGTTTTAAACCACTCGCTGCTTTTCGAGGATCAAATAAAGAAATCTATAGAAAATCACAAATATAGCCACAGTTTAAATCGACAAAATCCCTCAAAAACTCCTTTAAAAACAAAACACGTGAAAGAAACTCATGAAACCAAGACGGGTGAGGTGTCCTGCTCAAGCACAAACCAATACAGACTGACCAGAGCTGGAATTGAACCCACAACCTCTGAAAATGAGACAACAAATCAACTTCTCAAAGTAAAAACTAGTTCAGACACAGGCCTGGACTTACTTAATGATGTTTCAAGCCAATGGAAATAGATTTAAGAGCATAATAAGTGCATTTTTATTATTTTTATGACTATAGATTGGTGAAAGTGCTTTTACCTGCGCTTGTACTCGTCCCTCTCCCTCTTGACTTTGGCCAGGACGTTGTACAGGGCTCTGATCTCTGGGGTGATGGTGTCTATCTGCACCCCCACTCCATCCGGGTGCACCCAGGACACCCCGGGGCTGGTCAGCCTCTCCGCCCCGGGCCCCAGCCTCCGCGCGTGGTTGTAGGACCAGATGGTGCCGGGGAGGAAGCGTGGAGGCGGGTTGGTGGACGTCCCGGTGGTCGTAGTCGTGCCGCCGGGGGAGTCCACGCAGGGAGACGCGTGGCTGATGGTGATGGACGGGTTCCCGGTGTGGGGCTCTCCGGGGGGGCTGAACAGGGAGGTGGGACGCCGGGCGGAGTTGTTGGTGTTGTGGAAAGGTAAAGACCCGGGTCTGAGCGGGATGGCGCCCACAAACCCGGTCTGGACACTGACCTCCTGCGTGGGGCCCCGGGTTTGGTCACAGCTTTGGCACGTTTTGTTTGCATCCAAAGCCTGTTGAAGCTGCTTTTCTAGTATCTTATTCCTTCGCTCCAGCTCATGCACTTTGGCTAAAAAGCATCTAAATCTGAGGTTGAGAGTTTTGAGGACGCTGATGTTGGAGCCCAGGTCGTTGCGCAGAGCCATGGCGGCGGGAGGTGCGGGAGGAGGCGCGGCGCGGGGCTGGTAGTGTCCGGAGGAGAGGTGATGGAGGAAGGGAGAGGTCTGAGAGGGCTGAGAGGTGGGCCCGGAGCCGGATTGCTCACCCAGAAGGTCCGCCCCAGGGAGCAGGGCGTCGGGGAGCAGTCCTGAGGGAGAGTCGGGGCTGTGGAGCTGATGATGCGGATGCTGTTGTTGGAGATTGGCCCCCAACAAAGGATTCATGCTATGGTATGAAAACCTGAAGCGTTGCAGATCTGGCATGAACACGGACTAGTCTAGTCTTCAACACAGTAAAATGACTTCACAACACCTCGCCTGGACCTCACCTGTCGCACAAGTCACCTGGTTATGTAACGCGCTAAAATAAGACTCTTATCTGGCAAAGCTGGAGGTTTTAACGTCGCTGGGATGAGATCAGCTCCTACGAAGCGCCGCAGCAGCGAAAATGGACGAATCCAAACGGGATGGTGGCAGAAAGAAGCGCAAACCAGGCCTTGTCCAAACACAAACGCACAAATAAATGTCTAAAAATAATATGCAAAAGCAACAAGAGTCTACGTTTGCATAAGAGCATGAGAGAAGCGCTGTTCACTGAAGTTTTGGCATCAAGATGTGACCGCAGGAGTCAGTGCAGTGCGATTGGAAGAGCTGCGTAACCGTAAGTACAGAAGGAAAAGCGCACGAAGCGTTTGGAGGAGATGCGTTACCGTAAGTACAGAAAAAAAAAGTGCACGCTGCGTTACCGTAAGTACGAAAAGAAATGAACACGCCTCGTTTAGAATAGACGCGTTACCGTAAGTACAAAGAATGCGCATGCTGTGTTACCTTAAGTACGAAAAGAAATGGGCACGCTTCGTTTAGAATAGATGCGTTACCGTAAGTACAAAAAATGCGCACGCTGTGTTACCGTAAGTACAAAAGGAAATGCGCACAACTGCCATGCATTTAAAATAATTTAGATTACATTTAAATCAATTGCCAAACGAACAAAATAACAGTAGGTTGGGTTAGAGAAAAAGCAAAACAAAAAACAGTTTCCATGGGGACAAGCAGCTGGTGCATCCATGCATTGATGTCAGATCTGTGGAAAGGCGACCCTAGAGTTTTTTCAAAGTTTCAAGTTTTGTGTTTAATGCCGTGCTTTTCTAGGCAGAGTGACAACACCGTGGAGACAAGCAGGTGGCAGCACTCTTCCTCAGTTTGCCATCCATCCATTTTCTTCCTCTTATCCGGGGCTGGGTCATGGGGCAGCAGTCTGAGCAGGGACTCCCAGACTCCCCTCACCCCAGACACGTCCTCCAGCTCCTCCAGTGGGACCCCAAGGCATTCCCTCCTCAGTTTGCTGCACATTCAAATCATTGAACAAAAAGCTTGTGTCTTTTTGGAAATATTTATTATAAAGTAACCTATTTTGTTCATCTCTACAAGAAACACATCCCATTCCTGCATATCTGTCGGTTTTTAGGATGATAAAAAATTAGCACTGTTGCAATGTTAAACAAAATATTAGGACTATATCTTTTTTAAATGGTGAAAAGTCCTCAAAATGTCGCCTGTAACAAGTTGAAACCCATGATCAGGACCTATACAAACTCTTCATATCATATAGTTCATATTTCTTTCACAGTAATTTGTAATATTTTGATGTCATAGTCTGTCTTGCTCTCTCTTTTGAATCGACAGACTGACGCTCGTGTGAACAGAGGGCGTTTTTCGTCTCTGGCGCCTCCTGTCGGCCTTCTGCCGTCCAAACACCAGCTCGTACAGACTGTCCCTGAACTCCCTGTGCATGATCTGATAAATGATCGGGTTCATCATACAGTGGGACTTGGCAAACATGGCGGGGATAACGGTGACCACAAGAGGCAGGCTGGACCCCGGGCTGGTCGCAGGGGGTCCCGGGTCGGACGTGGGTTTGGAGGACTCTGTGCTGGTCCAGTTGAGGGCAGAGGACAGGATGATGGGGGCGGGCGTGGGTTTAGAGAGGGGGTCTTCTTCTCCGGAGAGCAGGGCGGAGACGAGGGACACAGAAGCATAAGGCAGCCAGGCCACGAGGAACGCAGTGCACACCACCACCGCCATCTGCACGAGGAGCAAGAGTGTAACATGTGCAACAACAGAACAAAAAACTGTACAGAGTCAAATCAGTCTGAGCTGATTCTAAGAGCAAACGCTGAAGAATTTGAAATGCACCGTCATCATCTTTGAGTTAAAAAAGGGGAAAAACACAACTGTAAAAGAGACTGAAAGTATACATTTGTTTTGTTACATGGCTTTTCTAATATAATACAATCTATTTTTACTAACATTGGAGAAAAAAAGCCAAATACCTTTGCAAGTTTGAGATCTTTGGTGCTGCCGTTGGACACAGTGGAGCAGGGGATAGACGCCAGGGCGCGGTTGGATGTGTAAACCTGAGAGGAGGGAACGAGTTTGTAGTAAAAGTAAAAAAGTGTTTGAATTATTGTTTGAAATGTCCTCACAAAAACACGCTTTTCACACAGAGGGGAACGCAACAAAGGAAAGTAGTAAAGTACTAAAGTAAAGTACACATTTTAGGTATCTGTACATTACTGAAGTACAATTTACAGTGGATACTTTTTACTTTTACTCCTCAGTCCTGTTCAAAAATGTAGTGGAGTAGAAAGTACAGATACTGCTCTCGAAAGTAGTGAAGTAAAAGTATTTTCAGGATTTTAGGAAAGAAACTTGATTCAATTGTTTCTGTTGAACAAAATTCAGCACAAATCTCGATCAAAACCATCACATTTGAAGCTTTATTCATCCATCCATCATGTTCTTCCTCTTATCCAGGGCCGGGTCGTGGGGGCATCGGTCTAAGCAGAGACTCCCGGACTTCCCTCACCCCAGACACGTCCTCCAGCTCCTCCAGTGGGACCCCGAGGTGTTCCCAGGCCAGAGAGACATAGTCCCTCCTTCAGTGTGTCCTGGGTCGTCCCCGGGGCCTCCTCCCGGTGGGACATGCCTGGAACACGCTTTAATAATACGCAAAATATTTTTACTTTTCACTCTATAAGTACATTTTTAAACTGGTACTTTAACATTTTTACTTTTTTCTCCAGTATCTGTACTTTTACTTTAGTAACAACACTGTGTACTTCTTCCACCGCTGCTTGTATCGCACTTTTCTGTCTGTTTTTTTTTTTTTTCATGCTTAAATGCGACTAATAACCTTCAGACATACGGTGAGTGAAGTGTCTTGCTCAACGGCATAGCAGACACGCACTGGTCGGAGATGGGACTCGTTTATGCAACTCTGTCCGGCTCTTGCAAGTCTCCATGGAGATATGCCTGGGATGTTCCACAGTAGCATTAAACTTCTGTCTCCAGTGCATTTTGACACATTTCAAGCCAAGTTATAAGTCAGATCTGTGGAGAGGCGACGCTGCTCGGAGTAGGAATACATGTTTTTCAAGGTCCTTTTGAGCAATGAAAACAGATGCAGTCACATAAATGCAGAGTTAGATAGGATAATGCTTTACTGTGGAACATTCCAGGCACTAAGAACGAGCTCCAGCAGGAAAGTGAACACAGACCTTGATCAGAATGGCCAGATATGAAGCGATGATGGTGACTGTGGGTAATCCAAAGCCAAAGCACAAGAAGAGGTAAACGTAGACACGGTCCGAGCGAGGCGTCTGGATACTCCACCTTCGAATCAGACACAAGAACAACACGAATCGTAGTTTTAAAGGCAGAGTCGAGTAGGAACAACCTCTCACAGCAACACGGATGGATTCTCGTGAGATTTGCGAGTTCACAGACTCACGAGAATCCATGTTGGTGCATCGTCCAAGTCTCTTCTTCAGTTCTGGGCAGATTACTGCTGGACACTGCCTTATATCTGTCTGAAGAGAGGAGCTAACTACACTGAAACTACAGGGCCGGCTCTAGCTTTCAGGGGGCCCTAAGCTGAATTTGTCTCTGGGGCCCCCCGACAGAGGACGAATCCTGCCTCAGCTGTTGGTGATTCACATTTGACACATTCTGACTCTGCTCTCTCGTCATTTGTGTTTTTGACCACATTTGAAAATTTGTGTTTTTATGACCAACATCAGAACAGAAAAACATATAAGGGGAATGTCACAACTACTTTTGAAATTCTGCACATTTTTTCTTTGTTTCTGGTGGATTTTGATGTGTTCCAGTGTCGACAGTGGGCTTAAATTGACACGATAAAGGGTCCTAAACACAGAGCTGCCCTCACCTCTGCCCGACTAAAAAGCAAATGTAGGAGCAGCAGATATTTTACTATAGATATAAAACAAATGTAATTGTTTTAGAGGGATATTTAGGCTGCTGTAAACACACAAGACCTGTGTCCAATAAAACTTGATATATTATATTATTTTCAGTATAAATGTATGGGCTCTTGGGGGCCCCCTGGTGGCTTCGGGGCCCTAAGCAGCTGCTCAGTCTGCTTATACGCTGAACCGGCCCTGTGAAAATGTGAGCAGCTTTTGTCTCCGACTTTAGCCTGTTTTAGCAACAATACAGATGATTTTGTTTGTGAAAAACATGCAGAAGGTTATATTTTCTACACATTTAGAACGTCTCTTGCAGAAAGCGATCGTGAAAAGCGTCACAACAGCAGAACAAGCTGAAAAACTTTAGTTACACACACAGTTTGTTCGGATCCAGGGCAGAACAGTGGGTGGAGCGGGTGGTGGTTGTTAAAAACAGCTATACCCAGATTCTAATCAAAACTAAAAGTAGATAAATGAACTAAAAAGGAGTATTTCCCCCTGACTGCCTCTTTTCTGCATCGTGTATTTGCTCGTCTCTGTGCAGGATGGTTGAGGCTGTTACCAGTCGACGGTGCAGCTGGTGCCGTACGGTTCTGGTCTGTAACGGCCAAACCCAAAAGCAGGAAGTGACGCCCAGAAAACTGTGTAGAGCCAGATGAGCAGCACACACAGGAAGGCATGGAGGTTGTTGACCCACTGACCTACAAAAAACAAAATGAAGGTTCAAGCGTCGATCTGAGACACTTCACTGTGACGAGTTTGTGTAAATACTGATCAGATAAAGAGCAAAAGAGATGGATGGATTTTTGTTTGTTTGATATAAGCAAAGTAAGTTTATTTATATAGAACAACTGGTCCACAGTGTTTTAAAGAAGAAGAAATACATGAAAATCACAGACAACAAATCAAAACATAAAATTAACACTTAAAGAGAAAAGTGCAGAATGAAACTTTCAGTCACAGCAGCGAAACAGAACTGAGCCTGGATTTAAACATCGTCAAAGTCGAGACTGTGTCACATCTTCAGGAAGAATGTTCCAGGTTTAAACAGAACAAAACTCAAACACTGATTCACCAGGTTTAGTCCTGGTTTAGTCCTGGTTTAGTCCTGGTTTAGTCCTGGTTTAGTCCTGGTTTAGTCCTGGTTTAGTCCCGGTTTAGTCCCGGTTTAGTCCCGGTTTAGTCCCGGTTTGGTCCCGGTTTAGTCTCTGTTTAGTCCCGCTTTAGTCCCTGTTTAGTCCCTGTTTAGTCCCTGTTTAGTCCCGGTTTAGACCTGGTTTAGGTCCGGTTTAGTCCCTGTTTAGTCCCGGTTCAGTACTGGTTTATTCCTGTTTAGTCCTGGTTTAGTCCCGGTTTAGTCCCTGTTTAGTCCCGGTTTAGTCCCTGTTTAGTCCCGGTTTAGTCCCGTTTTAGTCCCGGTTTAGACCTGGTTTAGTCCCGGTTTAGTCCCCGTTTAGATCCTGGTTTAGTCCCGGTTTAGTCCCGGTTTAGTCCCGGTTTTAGTCCGGTTTAGTCCCTGGTCCTGGTTTAGTCCTGGTTTAGTCCTGGTTTAGTCCTTGTTTAGTCCAGTTTAGTCCTGGTTTAGTCCTGGTTTAGTCCTGGTTTAGTCCCGGTTTAGGTTTTAGTCCCTGGTTTAGTCCTGGTTTAGTCCCGGTTAGCTTTTAGTCCTGCTTTAGTCCCGGTTTAGACCCGGTTCCTGGTTTAGTCCTGGTTTAGTCCTGGTTTAGACCCGGTTTAGTCCTGGTTTAGTCCCGGTTTAGTCCCAGTTTCGTCCTGGTTTGGTCCTCAGAGTGTGAGCTGTAAATAACTAAACACACAGATGTTTTAAAATTAGTTGTTCAGTTAAATATTTTCTGTTTTTGGTTGATCTGAACAGGTCTGTTTTTTCATCTTTGACCCCGTGAACCGGTCCAACAATATTAACATTCATTCCCACCTACATGATTTAAAAAATATAATGGTTGTGCAAAAAAAAGCAACAAGAAAACAACTCCCAAAATGACGTTACCATAGTTACCGTATCTTAAGCAGCAGATTTTCAGGCAGCGATCCAGTGAAATGAGGCAGGTGGTGATGAGCGAACCGATGCCAAACACGGAGCCCTGAATCCCGTACAGAAGACACCCGGTCTCCCCGAATATCCAGGCGTGACTCCAGCTAAAACACAACCAATCACTGCAATTATCACTCATCTGTCGCCATGGAGACAAGCAGGGGACGCCACATGTTCGGTTTTTTTCATGCATGTGGCGTGTTTTTTCAAGCCTTAAACACGACGAATGTAATTAAAATGCAAAATGACAAGTTAGAGATGATCAGTGTCAAAACTTCAGGCGATAACAAGCTGAAAAGTGACATAAAGCACTTTTAAAGCTACCATGTGTAATTCAACTGGCGGACCCACCCCTGTTGCATTCTCACGTTTCACCACTAGATGCTGCTCACGTTCATGCAGTCATGAGGTGAGAAAAAAGGCCGGGTGAGGGAGACGGGGGACACGTTTCATTTCACATTCATCATCTAATCATCATCATTCATTAAAGAACTTAATATATTTACGAATTGTAGCTTTAATTAGCTTCAAAACGACATTTGTGATCGTTAAGTCGTGTTTTAATGCTGTTACCTCCTCAAAAACACACCTGGAGTTGGGTTTTGTTTCACTCACACACGTTTGAGTAACACTTTATTATTAGTCTGTAACATCTGGAACACTCAAAATGCTCTGTTCCACCTTGTGATGTCATCAAGTGGTAGTTTTCAAGTTAATACCTGCGTTTTACCTTTTGTTTAGTAAAGATTGGCAATTCCAGAGCTGAAAAATGATCCAAATGATTCTAGAAATTAAAGTATATGGAGTCTATAAACACAGCAGAGCACTTTCTGTATTACCACATGATGACATCACAAGGTGGCGCTTTTAGGCTACTGATGAGTTAGCCGTTTCATACCTGGAAACGATGAAGAACGGCACTCCCAGGAAGCTGAACCCAAAATCACACAGGGCCAGGTTGACCGTGAGGAGCTCGGCGGGTTTAATTCTGTGTCTTTTTCTGTAGTAGACGGCGAGCACCGCCCCGTTCCCGCACACGGACGACACTCCTGCCATTCATAAAAAACACAGTTACACATGTTCACGACCATGAGACACAAAATGTCTTTGTCGAGGTGAGAGCGCGGCCTTGAAAAGCAGCGTCAGGAGAATGAGGCTTTTGTTCTGGTGATTGTGTTTCTGAGATGTTGCTACACAAACAGAAAGTGAACGAAAGAATGTCCAATCAGAGCCTCTCCTCACGGCGTTCATGAAGAGACGAGGTTTTACCAGGGTGAAGGTGAAGTCAGCCCACACACGGCTATGTACTTTATATATGAACACTATATAACATGTACTTTATATATGAACACTATATAACATGTACTTCATCATATATGAACACTATATAACATGTACTTTATATATAAACACTATATAACATGTACTTCATCATATATGAACAATATATAACATGTACTTCATCATATATAAACACTATATAACATGTACTTTATATATAAACACTATATAACATGTACTTTATATATAAACACTATATAACATGTACTTTATATATAAACACTATATAACATGTACTTTATATATAAATACTATATAACATGTACTTATATATAAACACTATATATATGTACTTTGCTTATACATAAAATATATAAATGTACTTATGCTCCTATAAACCTCGATAGAGGCAACAGCCGACGATTTATAAATATAAATACTTCTGTCTATATGATTGACATATAACATGTACTTTATATATAGAAAACACTATATAACATGTACTTTATATATAAACACTAGATAACAGGTACTTTATATATAAACACTATATAACATGAGAGACTTCATCAGATAGATAAACGCAATATAGATGTACTTCATCATATATAAAACACTATATAGACATGTACTTTTATATATGTAGAGACACAATATAACATGTACTTTATATAGAGAGAAACACTAGATAACATGTACTTTTAGAGGAGAAAACACTAGAGAGAGAAACATGTACTTTATATAGAAACACTATAGACATAGTACTTCATTATATATAACAGACATATAACATGTACTTTGTGAGAGATAAACACTATATAACATGAGGAGAGGGAGAGACAGAGAGAGACATATAAGATGGGTCAGAGATATAGAAGAGAGAGAGACAGACAGAGAGAAACATATAGAGACTAGAGAACATAGTAGAGAGATATATAAACAAATATAGACAGAGATATATAAAACACTAGATAACATGTACTTCATCATATATAAACACTATATGAAACAGAGACTTCATCATATATAAACAGATATAACATGAGACTTCATCATATATAAGACAGATATAAGAGACTTCATCATATATAAACAAGATAGACATGTAGAGAAGGATATAAGGAGAGGGATAAGATGTAGATAGATCATATATAGAGAGAGAGAGAGAGGGAGAGAAGGAGAGGGATAGAGACATAGATAGAAAGACAGTGAGAGAGACAGAGAGGGAGAGAGATAGAGAGAGATAGACAGACAGATAGAGAGATAGATGTGACGTGTTTGTGGTTTACAAAAATAAAAATCTCACTTTCTTCTCCACAAAACACTGAAACTAGTCAGAAAAACATCAAAACGTCAAAAGTTTAAAAACATCTAAATCTAATCACTGAAACTAAAATGAAACTATGACAAAAGTAAAATGAGGATAAACTACGAAATGAACTGAATGCAAGAAGTGCAACGAGCTTTATGTTTCAGAAGTGCACAGTACTGTCATGTTTCAGAAGTGGACAGTACTATCATGTTTCAGAAGTGGACAGTACTGTCATGTTTCAGAAGTGGACAGTACTATCATGTTTCAGAAGTGGACAGTACTTTATGTTTCAGAAGTGCACAGTACTTTATGTTTCAGAAGTGGACAGTACTATCATGTTTCAGAAGTGCACAGTACTATCATGTTTCAGAAGTGGACAGTACTATCATGTTTCAGAAGTGCACAGTACTATCATGTTTCAGAAGTGGACAGTACTATCATGTTTCAGAAGTGCACAGTACTATCATGTTTCAGAAGTGCACAGTACTATCATGTTTCAGAAGTGGACAGTACTATCATGTTTCAGAAGTGCACAGTACTATCATGTTTCAGAAGTGGACAGTACTATCATGTTTCAGAAGTGCACAGTACTATCATGTTTCAGAAGTGCACAGTACTATTATGTTTCAGAAGTGCACGGTACTATCGTGTTTCAGAAGTGGACAGTACTATCGTGTTTCAGAAGTGGACAGTACTATCGTGTTTCAGAAAGTAAAAGTGGACAGTACTATCGTGTTTCAGAAGTGCACGGTACTGTCATCGTTTTCAGAAGTGGACAGTACTTTATGTTTCAGAAGTGGACAGTACTATCATGTTTCAGAAGTGGGACAGTACTTTATGTTTCAGAAGTGGACAGTACTATCATGTTTCAGAAGTGGACAAAATGTTCAGAAGTGCACAGTACTATCATGTTTCAGAAGTGGACAGTACTATCGTGTTTCAGAAGTGCACAGTACTATCGTGTTTCAGAAGTGCACAGTACTATCGTGTTTCAGAAGTGCACAGTACTATCGTGTTTCAGAAGTGGACAGTACTATCATGTTTCAGAAGTGCACAGTACTATCGTGTTTCAGAAGTGCACAGTACTATCGTGTTTCAGAAGTGGACAGTACTATCGTGTTTCAGAAGTGCACAGTACTGTCGTGTTTCAAAAGTGGACAGTACTATCGTGTTTCAGAAGTGGACAGTACTGTCGTGTTTCAGAAGTGCACAGTACTATCGTGTTTCAGAAGCACCCACAGTACTATCGTGTTTCAGAAGTGCACAGTACTATCGTGTTTCAGAAGAGCACAGTACTATCGTGTTTCAGAAGTGCACAGTACTATCGTGTTTCAGAAGAGCACAGTACTATCGTGTTTCAGAAGTGCACAGTACTGTCGTGTTTCAAAAGTGGACAGTACTATCGTGTTTCAGAAGTGGACAGTACTATCGTGTTTCAGAAGTGGACAGTACTATCGTGTTTCAAAAGTGGACAGTACTATCGTGTCAGAGAGAAGTGGACAGTACTGTCGTGTTTCAGAAGTGGACAGTACTATCGTGTTTCAGAAGTGGACAGTACTTTATGTTTCAGAAGTGGACAGTACTATCATGTTTCAGAAGTGGACAGTACTGTCATGTTTCAAAAGTGGACAGTACTATCGTGTTTCAGAAGTGGACACCAGTACTTTATGTTTCAGAAGTGGACAGTACTATCATGTTTCAGAGTGGACAGTACTGTCGTGTTTCAGAAGTGGACAGTACTGTCGTGTTTCAGAAGTGGACAGTACTATCGTGTTTCAGAAGTGGACAGTACTGTCATGTTTCAGAAGTGGACAGTAAAATCATGTTTCAGAAGTGGACAGTAGCACGTGTTCAGAAAGAAGTGGACAGTACTTTATGTTTCAGAAGTGGACAGTACTATCATGTTTCAGAAGTGGACAGTACTGTCATGTTTCAATGAACAAACAGCTGCTAGAAAAGGTTTTACCTGTGAGGACGAGAAACGCCGCCATCACCAGGTCGGCCGAGGGAGACAGTTTGGACACGAACTGCAGCTCTACGGAGGAGGCGTCACCCATGGGTGCAAAGTGCGGAGAGCTGAGAGAGCACCCAAAAAACACGAGAGCTGAGAGAGCACCCAAAACACAAGAGAGCTGAGAGAGCACCCAAAACACAAGAGAGCTGAGAGAGCACCCAAAAAACAAGAGAGCTGAGAGAGCACAAGAGAGCAGGGAGAGCACCCAAAACACAAGAGAGCTGAGAGAGCACCCAAAACACAAGAGAGCTGAGAGAGCACCCAAAAAAACAAGAGAGCTGAGAGAGCACCACAAGACAGCAGAGGAGAGCACCCAAAACACAAGCAGAGAGAGAGAGAGTACCCAAAACACAAGAGAGCAGAGAGAGCACAAGAACACAGAGAGCACCCAAAACACAAGAGAGCTGAGAGAGCACCCAAAACACAAGAGAGCTGAGAGAGCACCCAAAACAGAAGAGAGCTGAGAGAGCACCCAAAACACAAGAGAGCACCTAAAACACAAGACAGCAGAGAGAGCACCCAAAACACAAGAGAGCAGAGAGCACCCAAAACACAAGAGAGCTGAACGATCAAACAGTTTTATCTGATTTTAAGTTTTCCTTTTAGGGCAGATCCAGTCACAGGCTCAGAGGAGACAAGGAACTCAAGTCGTCCCTTAAGTCACAAGATTCTTCACAACAGAAGCCATTTTTAGTCCACGTGTTTTGTCATTTTTGTGAATAAAATGATAAATAAAAATGTGTTACCTTCCTCGGGGTCTGTGCTGTTTTCTGTGAGGAGAAACCCACCGTGACGAGCTCTTAATCTCGTGTTGGAATCAGGTTGGATGGTCTCTATGGTGATGATGGATGGTGTTCTTCAGATGGAGCCCTGATGGAGAGATAAAGAAGAGTGTATATGTGGAAAAAAAAGAGAGAGAGAGAGGGGTCAGAGGGAGGGGAGAGAGAGAGAGAGGTCGGGAGGAAGGATGGAGAAAGAGAGGAGGGAGAGAGAGGTCAGAGGGAGGGTGGAGAGAGAGGGGAGGGAGAGATAGAGGGAGGGTGGAGAGAGAGAGGGAGAGAGAGAGAGAGAGGTCAGAGGGAGGGTGGAGAGAGAGGAGAGGGAGAGAGAGAGAGAGAGAGGCAGGGGTGGAGAGAGAGGACAGGAGAGAGAGAGAGAGGAGGGGGAGGTGGAGAGAGAGAGATAGAGGTCAGAGGGAGGGTGGAGAGAGAGGGGAGGTGGAGAGAGGGGAGGAGAGAGAGAGAGGAGGGGGGAGAGAGAGGAGAGGGAGAGAGAGAGGGGTCAGGAGGAAGGGTGGAGGAGGGAGAGGGAGGGGGAGAGAGGGGTCTAGAGGAGGGGGGAGAGAGAGGAGAGGGAGAGAGAGAGAGAGAGGGGTCAGAGGGAGGTGGAGGAGAGAGAGAGAGAGAGAGAGAGAGAGAGAGAGGAGGGAGTGAGAGGGAGGAGAGGGAGAAGAGAGAGGAGAGGGAGGGAGAGAGACAGAGATCAAAGGGAGGGTGGAGAGAGAGGAGAGGGAGAGAGAGGGGTCAGGAGGAAGGGTGGAGACAGGGAGAGGGAGGGAGAGAGGGGTCTAGAGGAGGGAGGAGAGAGAGAGGGAGGGAGAGGAGAGAGAGAGAGAAGAGGGGGAGGGGAGAGAGAGGAGAGGGAGGGTGGAGAGAGAGAGAGAGAGAGAGAGAGAGAGAGAGGAAAGGGAGTGAGAGGTCAGGAGGAGGGTGAAGAGAGAGGAGAGGGAGGGAGAGAGACAGAGATCAAAGGGAGGAGGGAGAGAGAGAGGAGAGGGAGAGAGAGGTCAGGAGGAAGGTCAGGAGGGGTGTGGAGAGAAAAAGAGGAGAGGTCAGGAAGAAGGGTGGAGAGAGAAGAGAGGGACGGTGGAGAGGGAGGGAGAGAGAAGTCAGGAGGAAGGGTGGAGAAAGAAAGAGAAAGAGGTCTGGAGGAAGGGTGGAGAGAGAGGAGAGGGAGAGCAAGAAAGAGGTGTGGAGGGAGGTGAGGTGGAGGGAGGTCAGAGAGAGGGTTGAGAGAGAGAAGAGGGAGGGTGGAGAGAGAGGAGAGAGAGGTCCGGAGGAAGAGAGGTCAGGAGGAAGGGTGGAGAGGGGGTGAGGTGGAGAGAGAGAGGGAGATCAGGGAGAGGGTTGATAGCGGAGGGAGAGGGGTCAGGAGCAGGGGTGGAGAAAGGAGAGAGAGAGAGAGGGGGTGAGGCGGAGGGAACGACAGAGGGAGAGAGGGAGTCAAAGAGGTCAGTGGGAAGAGAGAGAGAGGGGTCAGGAGGAGGGGTGGAAAGAGAGGGTAGAGAGAAAGGTGAGCTGGAGAGAGTGAGAGAGGGAGATCAGAGAGAGATCAGAGAGAGAGAGAGAGAGAGAGAGAGAGACAGACAGACAGAGAGAGAAAGAGAGAGAAGGAGGAGGGGTGGAAAGAGAGGGGAGGGAGCCAGGCAGGACCATTCACGCTGATGATCTGAACCGAGTGTTTGGTCCTGGCCCCTCTTATCCCCGGCAGGTGGTCTTGATTGTGCTGATGGGCTGCAGGTCACGTGGGAGGAGCCAGGACTCCACACAGAGATACACAGAGACAAGAGACACAGAGAGGGGGACACAGACAGGAGAGACACACAGAGACACACAGAGACACACAGAGACACACAGAGACACACAGAGACACACAGAGACACACAGAGACACACAGAGACACACAGAGACACACAGAGATACACAGAGACACACAGAGACACACAGAGACACACAGACACACAGAGACACACACACAGAGACACACAGAGACACACAGAGACACACACACACAGAGATACACAGAGACACACAGAGACACACAGAGACACACAGAGACACACAGAGACACAGAGATACACAGAGACACACAGAGACACAGAGACACACACACAGAGAGACACACAGACACACAGACATACAGAGACACACAGAGACACACAGAGACCACACACAGAGACACACAGAGACACACAGAGACACACAGAGACACACACAGAGACACAGAGACACACACACAGAGACACACAGAGACACACAGAGACACACAGAGACACACAGAGACACACAGAGACACAGAGACACAGAGACACACAGAGACACAGAGACACACAGAGACACAGAGAGACACAGAGATACACAGAGACAGACACACAGAGACACACAGAGACACACAGAGACACACAGAGACACACAGAGATACACACAGAGAACACACACACACAGAGATACACAGAGACACACAGAGACACACAGAGACACACAGAGATACACAGAGACACACAGAGATACACAGAGACACACAGACACACACACAGAGACACACAGAACACACAGAGACCACACACAGAGACACACACAGAGACACACAGAGATACACAGAGACACACAGAGACACACAGAGATACACAGAGACACACAGAACCACACAGAACCACACAGAGACACACAGAGACACACAGAGATACACAGAGATACACAGAGACACACAGAGACACACAGAGACACACAGAGTTACACAGAGACACACAGAGATACACAGAGACACACAGAGACACACAGAGATACACAGAGACACACAGAGACACACAGAGATACACAGAGATACACAGAGACACACAGAGATACACAGAGACACACAGAGACACACAGAGACACAGAGATACACAGAGATACACAGAGACACACAGAGATACACAGAGACACACAGAGACACACAGAGACACACAGAGACACAGAGATACACAGAGATACACAGAGACACAGAGATACACAGAGATACACAGAGAGACACACAGAGATACACAGAGACACACAGAGACACACAGAGACACACAGAGACACAGAGATACACAGAGACACACAGAGATACACAGAGACACACAGAGACACACAGAGACACACAGAGACACACAGAGACACACAGAGATACACAGAGACACACAGAGATACACAGAGACACACAGAGATACACAGAGATACACAGAGACACAGAGACACACAGAGACACACAGAGATACACAGAGACACAGAGATACACAGAGATACACAGAGATACACAGAGACACACAGAGACACACAGAGACACACAGAGACACACAGAGACACACAGAGACACACAGAGACACACAGAGATACACAGAGGTTTAAGTCGTGTTATAATACTGTTCCCTCCTCAAAAACAGACCTGGAGTTTTGTTTTTCATTCACACGTTTGAGTAACACTTTATAATTAGTCTGTAACATCTCCAAGCTCAAAACTCTGTTCCACCTTGTGATGTCATCAAGTGGTAGTTTTCAAGTTAGCATCTACCTTTTTTTTTTTTTTTACCTTTAGTTCAGTAGAAATCGGCAATACCAGGGCTGAAATGATCCAGATGGGTCTAGAAATGTGTGCAGTTTAAAAAGGCAGTGAAGCACTTCCTGTATTAAGTCGCATCTGAGTATAAATCGCACACCCGGACAAACTATGAAAAAAGTGACACTTATAGTCCAGAAAATATGGTATTTATTTTAAGCTTGAACTTGAAAACTTCAGTCAGGATGTTACCGCGAAATGATAAAAAAAACCCCAAAAAAACCTCTTCTCCACATTTTTGATCAAGACTTGAAAGTATAAAGTACTTTTCATATGATTTGGAGTACTGCACTTAAATGTAGTGACTTAAAAGTAAAAACTATCCACTTTAAATGTAGATACCTAAAAAAATCGACTTATCTTCACTACATGCAGTTGATCAAGGTAGAAGATGTAAAAGACGTTTTATAGTTTTGTGCCAACAGCCGTGACACAGACGGATGAACAGCAGGAGATATGCATTTATTAGAGCGTATATTTAGCCAGTGACGCAGTTTTAGGTTCAAGTTGTGATATTTAATCTACAGGTGAGTTATTGGTCTTGGAAGGGGACAATGTCGTAAAATATAATTACCGATAATATAATGTATAGAAGGAAAAAATGTGAATAATGCAGAAAAGTTGATATTTTCTAAGGATGGAGCACAAAACAGCAGCTTTCCGTCGAGCTCACTGTGTCTCAAACTGTCAGAAAACATTAAATTAACAACCTTTTCAAGACTACGCCGTTATTTTTATATGTAAAATACTTCAATGTGTGGCGTTTCTATGTTAATTAAGCCTAAAACTTTCTAAACATAGAAGTATCCTCCGCTGATGTGTTCTTTTCATTTGTGTTTAACATTTTGTCAGTGACATCCACCCGCAGCTCCCTCTCCACTGTCTGAGCTTTAAATATTTGTGTATTTTAGCAAGACTCGCCAAAAACCTCAGAGATACAACTGAACAGGAAGTACTGACGCCAAAAGTGAGGTTGCTGGGCTCTGTTGTGTGGCGCACATTAGAAAAAAATTAAAAAACTCATCTGAAGAAGCGGCGCAAGAGACACAAATGTGACTTTTCCCACTAAGTGACAACATCTTTATGGGGACAGTATTACATGATCTGAACCAAGAGTATGTCACACTGTAAAATAGGTCAAGGAGAAAGTGAAGTCCACAGAAACAGAGAAAGTGTCAGCAGTCTCCTCCATTCTCTCTAAAACCTTCAAATCATGATAGAAATCTAGAGGTAATAAATGCAGGATAAGTCTCTCCAAGTCTGGTTTTGACATTGTCTCCAGTAGGTTAGATACTGTAACGTCCCGCTCACTGGCCTCTCCAAACGAGTCTTAAGACAGAACATCCAGAACACTGCTGCTCGGGTCTGACTAGAACCAGGAAGTACTTCACACATGTGTCCTGTGTCAGAGACTTTAAAGCAGCTCTGTGTGAACAAGTCTCTCCATGAACCAAAAGAACATCTCCCACATGTTAGAGCCACATGAACCATCTCACAGTCTGAAGACTTCAGGGACCGGCCTCCTGCTGGTCCCAGAGTCAGGACTAAACATGTAGAATCAGTGTTTCAGTTTTGTGCAGTTAAAACCTGGAACAGTCTCCTTGAAGCTGTGAGACAGGCCTCGACTTTAACAATGTTTAAATCCAGGCTCCAAACAGTTGTTTAGCTGTGCATGACTGAAAGGTGCACTCTTCTGTTTTAATGCCAATTTTATGATAATTTGTCCTTTAGGTTTGGATTTGTGTAATTTTAGCGTCTTTCTTATTCTGTAAAGCTTTTTAAATTACTTTGTGTAAGAATTGTGCAGTACAAATGAACTTCCCTTGCCTTGGATAAAAGTATAGCATTAGAAATCTACAAAAAGTACAAAATTTAAAAGTTACTCATGTATTTATGTAGGCTAAATGTAGTATTGAGTATTTGTAGGGCCAAAGTAGTGCTTTAAACTTTAGAAGCGTATAACAGTTTAAATGTGGCCAAGTTATTTTTTAGCAAGAGACATTTCATGAAAAAGGTAATGAAGTTTTGTTGAGCTTAAAATATGAAATACAAATCTTAGCCACATCAGATCTAGGATTATTTGAATACATTAATGAGAGTAAGTGTGTCAGCCTTTATAAACCTTAGATTCTTATGGAAAAACCAAAACTCAGTCAAAGTTTCTCACAAACAGAGGACTTTATTCCACCACTGGCAGAAGACTCACTCCTTCACCATCGTAAACAAGAACAGAACAGGAAATTCAACTTCGATAAAAAAAAAAAAAAATACTAAATTGGTCACCATTTTGAATCTTCGAGTGGGACCGTTGCTCAGGCTTCACATGGGGTCGGCAGTCGTCACGGTAACTACAGTTTCCAAGTATTTGAATGTGGAGAGACGGCGGGTCAGGCGAAAGGGGGAGGAGCTTACTCCTTGGACGCCATGTGGGCCATCAGGTCACAGACACGGTGGCTGTAGCCGAACTCGTTGTCGTACCTGCCAAGACAAGGAAAAGTATGAAGAGAATAGAAATAATCACAAGATGGGAGATGGTTATTGTACAAAACAGAGCTGTGCAATTATTCACATTTTAACTGAACCAAGATCCAATAGTTTTGAATCGTCAGCATGATTTTTAATAGAGGAATGTGTAGCAGTCCTTTGTCGGTGAATTTGGTTGGGTTTCCATGTTTCTTGGGGACATTACATAGACCTGCATTCATTTACTGGACACTTATTTTAACCTTGAGATAAATGGTCACATTTTTATCCAGTGCTTTACATTAAAAAACACTGACACATGCATACACCAGTGTACACAGACCATGAGCGCAAAATCGGTAAGTGTCTTACCCAAGGAATCGAACCGGCAACCTGCGGGTCAGTGGATATGACCGCTCTACAAATTACCTTTGTCCACTGGGTTCAAATCCCTCGTCATAAACACAACCAACTGAGCTATTCCTGCCCTAACCATACTTACTACTCTTTCCAAGTTCAAACCCCAAACTTACTTTAACTCATATTTATTATTAGCACAACATGGTTTAAAATGAAGGATTTAAGTCAAGTTCGGGGTTTAAACCTAGAGAAAAAAAGTCATGGGACCCGATTTTTTACCCATAACGGAGGCAGGTCCCCTATGATCTAAATTTGGTCACAACTGATGTAAATTTGTCATCTTTATATTTGCTTGGAGGTAAATAAAGTAGTCTATAATAAAGCCAAGCTCACTCCACGAGCCTCAAGTCTGACCAATGGAAAAGTTCACAGGGGTCATCACAATCACTTTTTTTAAATCACCATTTTAACCTGACCTAATCCTTCATTTTCTCCACAAATATTGAGATTTTAAGTTCTCAGTGCCGTCTACTCCTCTACATCATATAGTTTGAGTGTTTTTCCAGTCTCTGTTCTACTCAGACGTACCATGACACCAGCTTGACAAAGTTGTCATTCAGGGCAATGCCAGCACCAGCGTCAAAGATGGAGGAGTGAGTGTCACCGTTGAAGTCTGTGGACACAACCTGGAAAAGACAAAAGGGAAATTACATTCAGCAGTTCTTTAGTTAAAATGCACTGCAAGAACAATAAAAAAATGTGTTTAGATGAGTTTTGATTCAGGTAAAATGCATGGAATTGTTTTAGTAGCATGAGCTAGTTTAGATTTATGTGTTCACAATTTCAAAATGGACTTTTCTTAAATAGAGACAGAAAGGGTAGAAAACCAGAAAGGTGTTTGGCTTTTTTGGACCAAACAATGCCGTCCCAACCCTTAAAGCTATGGAGGTACCATTTCATTTTTCTTAAATTTCCTCAAGCATCATCTGTCTATGCACTTATTTGACTGGCAACTTTATCAAGGCACAATTTTACTACACGACCAAATTTTTATTTCCAATAGATTTGTTTTAAGTAAAAAAAAAAAAAAAAAATACAACAAAAAAACAAAACAGATTAACCCTACAAACAAATAAATTCAAAACTCGTCAAAACTACATAAAAGTAATTGTAGTTCAAGGTGAATGTCCAGACCTGGTCTTCTGTGTATCCCAGCACACCCTTCAGAGGACCATTGGCTGCGTCCTTCACCACCTTCTTGATGTCCTCATACTTGGCCTGTACAAAAGATCCAGGTTAATCTCTTTAAGAAATGGGTTTAAATTTCTATTAACATCCGCTGTATCTTTTCAGTTCTTTTTTTGTATTGTGCACATTTTATGGTTTATAAATGTTATTCTTCGGTAGCATTTCTTGTATTTTAAATCAGTTAATCATTGGATTTGTACAGTGCCTTTCATGACACCCAAAGAGCTTCACAGTGCATTATTTATTCCTCCACTGAGGCAGACTGAGGTAAGAGGCTTCCAATCTGCACTATCAGCTCCTCCAACCACCACCAATGCACTCACTTTATACTAGACTAAGTGTCTTGCCTAAGGACACTACAACAGTTTTTGCTAGTGGCGTCGCACTGTGGCACCTGACAATTGCAGCGGTCTCCCATTCAAGCTCTAACTAGGCCCCAAAGATCTGACCAGTCACTATGTCTCAACTGGTTTTATTATTTTTAAAATGTGACTGATGAATGAAACAAATCCCCTCCCCCCATTTGCACCAGTTTGTCCGAGTAAAAGTTTGTGCACCACTTAATTTTGTTTATAAAAGTGCTAAATAAAGTAAATGGAGGCAGAATATTGTACAACACTGCATCAGGCCTTGCACTAATGAGCTTTCACTAATGAGCACTCACAGGCTTCTCCAGGCGCACGGTCAGGTCGACCACAGAGACGTTGGGTGTGGGGACACGGAAGGCCATGCCGGTCAGTTTTCTACGGACAAAACACTTTATTACAATCATTATCTTTAACTTTAATAATTGTGTACAGTGTGTTTTTAGTCCTAACCCGTTGAGCTCGGGGATGACTTTGCCCACAGCCTTGGCGGCTCCGGTGGAGGCGGGGATGATGTTCTGGCTGGCTCCACGTCCATCTCTCCACAGTTTTCCAGAGGGACCATCCACGGTCTTCTGAGTGGCTGTGATGGCGTGGACTGTGCTCTGTGGGACACATAAAACTCATCACATTTACTTCCTGTGTAATCGTCAGCAGTGATAAACCTCCATGTGTTCTTGTTACATTTTCTTCTAGACTGGAAAAAGTTCACATCCAGCCTTGGGTCAAAATAGCTTTGCCAAATCACTCAAATCAAATCAGTGCAAATCTTAATTCAAGACATTTTGACAGATGTATGTAACTTTGTGGAGGATTTGCATTTTTCCACTTAAATATAAAGATAAAGCCATACTTCCGAAATCATGGCATGCAGATGGATATGTTTTATGCCGTACTGTGGAAGATTATAGCCAAAAGAACAATATTTCCATGGAAACAAGCAGGGATTTTTTTTTTATTTTTATGCAAATGTATAAATGCATGGACGCTCACTCACTAATGAATGTTTTCCTACATTTTTCCTTTTTTATATATATATTTTTAGGCTTTAATATTTAGATCTGATTAGTCTCTTACTTTAATATTTAGATTACTCACTTATAAATCCAAATGATCCATATGTCATTTAATTTTGTTCCAAGTTGACTGAATGACAAAGATTAAATTCTCACCATCAGACCCTCAATGATGCCGAAGTTGTCGTGGATGACTTTGGCGAGAGGGGCCAGGCAGTTTGTGGTGCAGGAAGCGTTGCTAGAAGAAAATACAGAACGTATTATAAATTTGCATTACAAGAGGCTGAACTGATGTGAAACTGCATTTTTTGCCAATGAGGCCAGTATATGAGATAATAAACACATTTATTATCAGCCAATTAGACATTTATATCATTCCAAGGGTAGAATATTTACTTTTGAACCGTTAATTGCTATGGCCACGGTGCTAAATGTTTGAAACTCATCATTACTATTCAATCTAATAAAATTGTACAAGTCAAAATTTCAAATCATTCCATCAACTTTGGTCTAGTGTCTAGGAGGAGCAGTGTGCCCATTTTTTATCGATTTCAGATGGACCTTGTGAAAAACGTATTCGCACATCTTGAGCCATGTCTCCGGCGTGTTCTCACCTGACGACCTGCAGGGACTTGTCGTACTTCTCGTGGTTGACGCCCATCACAAACATGGGTGCGTCTGCGCTGGGGGCAGAGATGATCACCCTCTTGGCACCGCCCTTCAGATGAGCCTAACGTCACAGAGGACAACGTTTAAAAACACTGCTGCATTTTATGTCTAGATAATGTCCATAGCAGTGTGTAGAGTTTAAAATGGAGCTGAGGACAAGTCAAAATATGGGGGAACTGACTGTTTAACTGTCAGATTGTAGACTGCATATTTGTTGAACTGGTTTATGGTTAATATTTCTATTACTAAACCTATTCACATGGAACGAAAACACAGTAAAAGCACAAAGTTCATCATCTCTGCCAGTATAAATAAACAAAAGTGAAATCATTCTATCACAATAGCTTCAAAAATCTGTCCATCACCCCCAAAGACGTGAATGTCATCAACTGAAAGAACTTCAAGCCATAAAAATTTGGTCCACAAACCTGCCATATTATTCTTAAATTGTATGGCTCAGCATTTTTGGTCATAAGTTTGGACAATTCTTCCAAAAGCTGAGACTAACATTCTGAATTCTCAAGTCATTTCTATGTAGATCTACTTTACGGTGCATTGTGAGGATAGATTGAGCGGTGCATTGTGGGTGTTCACGTACAGAGGCCTTCTCGATGGTGGTGAACACTCCAGTGGACTCCACCACGTACTCGGCTCCAGCCTCGCCCCACTTGATGTTGGCTGGGTCCCTCCTGCAAAAAGAAACACATTTAAGCCAAATCATTTAATAAAACGTGTTACAGGAGAAGGATGGAAATTAGCTTTGACAAGTATTTTAAGTATAAGTGAGTGTTTGCAATAAGGCCACAGAGTAAATCAAATGTAAATGAGTTAAAATGTCTTTCGTTAAAAATATGAATCAGCTTTAACTAATCTAGATGTTCCTTTTTGCAGCAAATGGTCATAAAATATTTAAACCAATACTGTACATTTGAAGCTGCACTGATGGAGGGAACGCTACCTGCTCGTCTCTTTGGAGAGGTTGTAGCGTTACCTGGAATGTTCCACAGTATGGCATTAAACATATCCATCTACAGTGACAGACTAAACTGACTGAGGGTGTATAGGAGTGTCAAAAGGGAGCAAAGACAATACTTTTCCTTTAGAATGCAATGAGGATGCAAGTATTTTAAAGTACATTTTTGCACCCTGTAGACCCGGGCCTGAGGTGGAGGGCTGATCCTAGATGAGTGTAAAGCCAAACTGCGGAACATTCCAGGTAAAGGCAACAAAGTGCAACAGGAAAACAGTGGACTTACTCATGGAAGACTGTGATTTTCTGTCCATCGATGACCAGCTTGTCGCCCTCAATCTTGACCTCACCCTTGAAGCGGCTGTGGGTGGAGTCGTACTTGAACATGTAGACCTGAAAGCCGAACAAATGTGATTAAAAACTGTACTTTATTTAAGCTGATATATTGTGTACAATTGGCTTTGTGCACATTAGCGCCTGACAGCCTCACTGTTCGCTCCACTATTTCCTCTCAAATTGTGTCTCTGAGTTTTGCAGAGTCACGCTAAAATGCATAAATATTTAAACATCAGGCAGTGGATGAGGAGCTGTGGGTGGATGTCACTGACAACATGTTATAACATACTTCAGAGGACGCTTCTGTCTTTAGAAAGATGTTTGTTTCAATGCTAATGCCAATTCTGAGGCATAATAAACATTGAAATCATCATCACAAACTGAAGTATTCTACATTTAAAAGCAATTGGGCAGTCTTTATTTGAATTAATTTGAATTTTATTAGGCTGTTTATCTTAAACCTTATGCCAACTTTTATTGTAAGAGTAAAATATGAGACAGTGAGCTCGCATGATGCAGTGCACAAAGCCCATTTACTTTTATGAGCTTTTAACCATGTTAAAACAGCACTGCTACATCGTAAGCTCACTCAGAGTTGTATTTCAATGGATGAATGCATGTTTCAGTAATGTTTGAGTCCTTGATTGTCCTGTATTTGAGGCTTGAGTGCTCAGAAAGATTCAGTTTTCACCTTCACCCCATCTCCGCCCACTGCTCTGTACTTTAGATTATTAAAATAGTTTGGTTGCTACAGTGAAATGCCACTAAAGTTCTGCAATTTTGAACAAGAAGTCAAATGGACCCATTTCTATTAATCCATAGAAACAGTATCAACAGATTAATAATGAACAAAAATATTAAATCATGATGTTATAGTTAAATACTAAATATCTGAAAAGCTCAATGTGTCTACTTTAATTCAATTTAAGACTTATTTTTTGAGTACAAACTATTCTCTCAAAGTATCCCAGTCATCATTGAACTCACCATGTACTCCAGGTCGATGAAGGGGTCATTAATGGCCACGATCTCGACCTTCTTGGAGTGGAAGGCTGCGCGGGTCACCAGACGACCGATGCGGCCAAATCTGAAAACAATGAGACAACTGCTGTTACACAAGTGCACCACTAGAGAGAGCCAGTCACACACATTTCTCTATCCTCATATGACTTGGTATATTTGAAGCCAAGAGTTATAAATAAATTACACTCAGGACTCACTGTCCACTGCAGCTATTCCAGAAGTTAAAAGCCAGCAACAGTCTGTTACTATGCATAAAATGGCAAGTGTAACAGTTTGCAAGATTTCATTACAATTAATTCACCTATAAACTATGTTATGTTTAAATTAATGTCTTTACCAATTGAGTTCATATCTTACTAGCTATATAGTTTACAATACAAGGGTGCACCATTTGGGGGAAAAAATAAATCCTACCTTCTATTTAAACCATTTCATAAATAGTAGGTAGGATTCTGTTCAAAGTGCACAGGTCAAAAGGTAGGAGCAATAATAGTAGAAGACTGGATAAACTGCTCAAACTAATACAGGTCAAAGTTTGTAGAGGTCTAAACTACAGGATTAGCAAGTTTTAAGAATAAGACTGCTATTTAAACTGCAAAACCAATACATAAGAAACAGTTACAAAGAGGTCTAGGTGTTGGGGTGGAGTGCATGAACTTAAACTGGCTGAAGCAGCATTTTGACCTGACTGCTACTACACTAGTAGCCCAAATGAAAATCTGAGTATTTGGCAAGCACGTTTTTCTTTTTTTTAATTCTCAAACCTCGATTATATGCACACTGTGGTCCAAAGAAAGAAATTATATGATTAAGGCCATTTATTTACATATAATCTGCACTATTCATTTTCAGTTTGCAACATTTTTACATTATGTTTATCCCTTTAAAAAGCAAAGCAAATACTGAGTCATCAGTTTAGGTTTTAATCTAACTTTGTACATTGATAGCGACACAGAAGTTTCTAGATTTGCACGTATAAGGGAAAAGTTGAATGCCTGGTTATAGTCAGATGGCCAGGTCCAAATTTGCACCCATGACCTTCACTGGCATTGTTTGGCTTATGTGCTACTTAAAGGGCACGCATTTTTAAGCTGGTCTTTTCTGTAACAGGATCCCTGCTGCAGAGAAGAGCTAAAGGCCAAAGTTCAGGGGGAGGACCCACAGGGGGCGTTGCATTCTGGACATTCAGCTAGTGTCCCAGTCGACCTGTGGGCTAAAGTCGAATTTAACCTGTGTTGTGAAGAAGTGTTTGAAGATGACGCCATAGACAAGGTTACTTTTTAACCTGGAGTTCCTCTATTGCAACCCCTGGATTACAGAGAGGGTTGCTAGTCAGTTCACTAATATCAAGACCGTTTGCAACTCTGAGAACACAAACCAGCCTATTTAGACCTGCTATTAAGGTCAAATTATTAGAAGTTTTTTAGTATTAGTTATGCCTTACTTCTTTTTAAAATCATTTTCTTTAGTGCAGCACCTTTGAGTTGGGCTTGTCTTGAAAAACATTGCACAACTGTGTTATTATTAACAGAGGGGCAGACAGAGTGGACTTGGGCTGCACTCGTTTATAAACAGCAAGTTCCATTATTGCAAAAAAATGAAATATATTGGTTACCCGTTTGACTTTTTTTTACAATTTAATTTTAAAAGCTTTTTTCATATCTGTCATATTTTTTCTTTGGTTTAGTCACTGTAAAGTTTTTTGTTTTTTTTCCATTTGGCTGAGCAAACATACATTTAAATTTTTGGTTTAAATAAATTGAATAATCAAAAAAATGTAAATCCAGTATATTATAAAAACGTCAAATTGTAATTTTAATATTTAACGTATTGAATATTGTTTTGGCTTATTAAATTTTTGCTTTGGTTTAGTCACTGCAAAGTTTTTTTTTAGTTTGACTGAGTAAAGAAAGATATACGTTTAACTGTCATTTTTTAAAGATAAGCCCAATTTAAATTTTTGGTTTAAATAAATTTCACTTAATCAAAATCCAGCATTTATAGAAACGTCAAATTGTTATTTTAAATAAAATTAAAAATTAAATTAATTAAAAGTTTTGAATATCGAATTTTTCAATCATATCGCGGCCATTTTGTACGTGCCCTGCGTCCTCCTCCACTGCCCGCATTGTTAACGGTCAAAGGTCAAAGTTCAAAATTCAAAATGAGTCTGTAAACATGTTTGCGCCAGAACAAGACATTTACCTGCAGTTTCAAGGTTAAAATTAAAATAAATAAATAAAAAATAATAGAAAAAAAAAAAAAACTATAGATTCCTCCTGTTGTCAGACGTAACCTTTCATTCAAAAAGACGACAACAGTTTGATAAATTAAGTTGTAAATCGTTCTGAAATGCTTTTTTATGGATCTGCTGACACTCACAGTCTAACTAAAGTTCAATGTGAGTATTTATAGGCTAATACAAGTCTTGTTAGCAGTGGTGTCTAAAGTTACATGTGTGGACAGGTCTTACCCATTGATGCCAACTTTCACCATTTTGCCTGAGTGGGTCTAGTCCTCTGAAAGCACGAGACAAGAAGACAAAAGTCACTCACTCAGTTTATAGAGCTTAATATGCAATTTACAGACGAATCACAGCTCGAGTTTGTCTCTGCATCAACGCAAATATGCAAAATGAGCAGGTACAAAGTTGATCAACAGTATTATGCATGCAGTTTGCGTCTGTAGTTTGCACAAAACGCGCAGTGAAGCCGTGCACGGTGCAGTTTTTACCGTTTGTGAGGTGGTCTGTCTTGTGGGTCCGGGTGAGTGGGGGAGAACGGAGTTTAGCGGTGACTTTTTATGTTTGACCCCAGCGTAAGGCCACGCCCCCGGTCACGCCCCCAGGCCACGCGCACGCTGCCCCTGCCACGCCCCCTTTTTAATGTCAAGGTCGATGCTGCACACAGGCTCATGCACACAGGCTATTTACAAAGAAATCTGTGGCAAAACATTATTGAAGAACGCGTGGCATGGTCCAGCTGTTCAAGTTATGTGCGCAAAGTTTGTTAAGAGTTTGTGCAGCTAATAATTAATATTTAGACAGCTGTGAGGTATTTAATTAACTTAATTGAAAAGTGAGATCCATTATGACCTTTGTAAATAGTCAGGGGGAGAAGAAGAGACAGAGGGCGGGGTTAAAATAGAGGGAGGTAAAGAGAAGGAGGGGGCATGATGATAAGGGAGGGAACAGAGGAAGAGGGAGAGAGGTGAGGTGAAGTGAGAGATGAAAAGAATGAGAAATAGAGAGGAGGGGGCTGGAGTAATGGAAACTGCAAGTAGTCTGGGGCTTTGCATGTCTTCGTCCTGTGTGGGTGGGCATCCTCCGGGAACTCCAGCTTCCCCCCTCCACCCAAAACACAGATAAAATACAATAGAATAGATCAGTTCCTCCAGCTAATTTAATCCTGATTAAGACTAGCTCAAGATTTCGAGACGGGTCGTACTGCTCCTGACAGATCGCCCCAGTGACGTTGAAGAATGGGACAAATGCAAAGGACAATAAAGTGAACCTTAACCTTAAGTGGGAAAGAGATAGACAATGTACAGACTGCAAGAAAAAAGAATTAGAGAGAGGGAGAAATAGAGATAGTGATGAGGGTAGAGGGAGAGAGGGTGTGGGGGGGCTGGTGAAAGATGGAGAGGGTGAGGAGGGTGAGGAAGGTGAGGAGGGATGAGGGGAGCCAGTGTTGGATCAAATCTCTGCCTCAGTCTTTGACATTTACTGTCCAAAGACCACGACCCTGAGTCCAGCCTCAGTGCAGCTCCTCTGGTCTGGACTCAGGCTCCACCTGTTACGTCACTGCAGTGAACTTTGAGTCTGAGCCGCTCTGCGCGACTGAACCAGACACTGCTCTACAGAAGGTTATATAGACTATAATATGTACAATCATATTAAACCAGTCAACTTAAATGTGACCTGGAGTAAAACTATTCTCACAAAGGACCATGTAAGAAACAGTTTGGCATTTTGAGTATTACCCGATCCAAACCAGGTCTAAAACAGGACTATTAGAGGTTTAAATTAGAGCTGGGTCAAGAACAGGGGTCACATGAGGTTCTTTCATCCTTATACTGCGGCTCCGCATGACTTGGGAAAATAAATTAATCAAGTATTAAGTATTTAATTGATGTATATTTTATTTGTTAGTTCTTTTTTAATTATAGTTTAAATTGGAAGATTATTGTGATCTTTAAATGATATTTTATTATTTTTCATCGCTCAAAATAAGCAGTTACACTCGTATACCCACCAAAATGCTGCATATTTATTGAGAAATGTGCATTTGGAGTCCTGTCGATGTTCAGATCCACATACATCTGTGAGCAGCTATTCTCCACCATCACAGTCCTGCAGAAACACAAACGTGACTTCAGCCCCGACAGACGCAGACGCTGCGCAGAGCTTCAGGAGCAGACGTCTCTGTGGCACTTCACGGATTTCACAAGCAACACACTGCAGTTGTTCATACAAAGAGTAAAAGTAAAAAACAAACAAAAAAAAAAAAACCCAATATATACAGTGTTACCTTCATTTTACATGTTAAAAAGTATTTGCTGCTCCCAGTCTATTTTTTTTCCTGTGCAAACCGGGTCCAAATGTCTCTTTGGGGGTCAAAGGTCGCTGCACCCTGGTCAAGAACAAGTCTAAAACAGGATTACACAATTGCTACACGCAGCCTGTCGACTCCTCTGGATCCACATACCACAGTTTGACAAACACTGACAGAGACGATTATTTTTTGATGTTATTTTGTTCATCCCCCACCTGCCCGTCTCCATGGTGATCTCATCGCTTTGCCTGGAATGCTTCTCAGTACAACATTAAATGCACAGTATCCATCTTGCATTTATTTAGTTACTTGTGTTTCCGTGAAAAACATGCATTACTGTGGGTGGGCTTGCCTCTCCACAAATCTGACCTGTAACTTAGCTGTGGGGCTGTCACCAACTCATTGCCATGGAGACAGATACATTTAATAGCTGGGGAACTGTGGAACATTCCAGGCAAAGGAATAACAAATAAATGGAGACAAGAAGATGGCAGAAAAGTCACATAATGCACCTTTACATTTAGAATTGATGCTATTTTATTTCATTTTACAGTCATTTTACTTTCTGTTTTCATGTTTGCACCATTCACCTGCAGCGAATCCCGGTTTGTGCATCCAATTTAGTGACAAAAATAGCCACAAAAATAAATCATATAAATGGCAGATGCTTAGACCCGGGTGTGTTTAATCTGACTGGACCACAGACCATCTTTGAGACTCTGAAGATCCTCAGACTCCCCTCTCATGTTCTCGACTCACAGTATGAGCTCCTGCAGTCTGCGACGAGATAACGGCTCATTTATGTAAAAATAACAGGTATAAAAACTCATGTCCCAGTCCATAAAGTGCATTAACACATGGCCTGACTGTGCACACGTGTGAAGCCTGAGTGACTGTGTATTGTCCAGTTCTTTTTGCTTTATTATGTCAAGTCAAGTCTGTACATTAACTCTACAGACCCCTACTGCAAATCAAATATCTCCATGACTTTAAACTTTAACCTAAACCTTAAACATCGCCGCTTTCTGAAAATGTGGCCCTCTGCCCTGCGATGGAGCGACTGTGGCACAGCTGAACTTCTCAGACCTGGTGCTCACATGCCTCAGCGTTGGCCTCTGTGTCGCTGGTTAAGGTCGAGAGCGGAGGAAAAGGTCAGACTAAGATTAGACTGTGCTGTGGACTGTGTACTTGTCATGTTATACTGTAAACCCCTCCCACTAGACCACATGACCTCTGCACGCCGCTGTCTGCTTGCTATACAGAACAACATTTATGCAGAACTTTTAAAAAAACGACAGATGCAACCATTTTTCTAGAGGTTAAACTTAAAGCTGCACTGTGTAACTTTTCTGGGGGAGTGTCTGCACGTGCTGTGTCCATGGAGATGTTAATGCTTCGACTGGGATGTTTCACAATGTGGCATTACAGGTTTTTATCTAAATTGCTAAAAAAAACTTGAAAAACATGCATTATTATTATTGTGAGTGGGCTTGCCTTGGCACAGATCTGACCTGTAACTGCTTTTCTCCATATAGCAAAGCAATACTATCTCTATGGAGCGTTTACCATGAAAGTTACACAGTGGAGCTTTAAAACATCTTTACGAGTGCAGAGTTTACATGTAAAGACATTGGTCAGTGACTGTGGCTTTATCTGGGGTTGGGTTCAAAGGTCAAACAGTTGAAACAGCACCACCTACTGTCCGATACAAGCACGTTCACACATAAGTACAAACTGTGGTACCTTGAACAGGAACATTTATACTGCTAAAATACATATATATATATTTATTCTACTGCAAATAATTCATCAAAAACTTGCATTACAAACATATTCCCCCTCCACAGATCTTACCTGTAACTTGGCCTGGTAGCGCCACCTGCTTTTTTCCATGGAAATAGATAAGTTTAATAAGTTGAACATTTTAGACAAAGCACTGACATCTCCATGGAAACAAGGAGGCGACAGATCCTCTTCCAGAAAAGCTACATAGTGCCCCTTTAACTCACGTCTGTGTCGTCCAGGTCTGATCCACAGCAAAAGACGAAGTTTAAATCTGTCAACTCGACAAATCGCTGTAAGAGTGAAGACGTTTCGCTGCTCATCCAACTGTAGAACTGAAGAAGCGGCTTGGATGAGCAGCGAAACGTCTTCACTCTCTTACGATTTGTCAAAGCTTCTCACTCTTGACAGAGTTTGACAGATTTAAACTTTGTCTTTTGCCATCCATCCATCCATTTTCTTCCACTTATCCGGGGCCGGGTCGCGGGGGGGCAGCAGTCTAAGGAAGGACTCCCAGACTTCCCTCACCCCAGACACGTCCTCCAGCTCCTCCACCCCAAGGATTTCCCAGGCCAGCCGAGAGACATAGTCCCTCCAGCGTGTCCTGGGTCTTCCTCGGATTGGATTTAAACTTTGTCTTTTGCTATCAAGAAAAAGAGTTTACCTGCAGGAGTGAACCACAAAGACATCACTTATCCATCCATCCATCCATCTTCTTCTGCTTATCCAGGGTGATGTCGCAGGGGCAGCAGTCTGAGCAGGGACTTCCCTCACCCCAGACACGTCCTCCAGCTCCTCCAGTGGGACCCCAAGGTTTTCCCAGGCCAGAGAGAGACATAGTCCCTCCAGTGTGTCTGCGGCCTCCTCATGGTGGGACATGCCTGGAACAGATGCCCGTGGACTCTTCAGCTGCTCCTCTTCTACTCCAACTGAGCTCCTCAACCTATCTCTAAGTGAGCGCCCCAACACCCTGCAGAGGAAACTCATTTAACAGTTTGTTCCATGATCTTGTCCTTTTGGTCGTTACCCAAACCTTATGACCGTGGGTGAGGGCCGATGTAGATTAACCTGTAAATCAAGAGCTTCTCCACCTGTCAATCTCACGCTCCATCCTTCCCTCACTCGTGAACAAAACCCCGAGATACTTGAACTCCTCCACTTGAGGCAGGGACTCTCCACCCACCTGTAGAGGGCGCCACCTTTTCCCAAACCCCCTCTAACCCCTGACTGCGCTATTATCACTTTTAAGAAAAACTGAAAAAGTGATTGAACCAAATCTCTGCAAAATGTGTGGAATACCCTCGTTTCAAAGATCGAGAAACCACACAACGATGAGCCGATCTGCACCTACACGGTCTTCCCCAACCCGTCAGACACATTAAGAACATCTAAGCTCTGGCCATACTTTATAATCCAGTCACTTTCTCCCACGAGACACTTACATTTCAGCCCCAGGAGCCTGGCACAGACGCAAAGAACAAATCAACTCTGAAAACCTCCACTCGATGCAGTTGGCAGAACATCTGAATGGTAAAAATACACTAAAAAATAAAACTGGAGTGTTGGTGTGCGATAAGGAATCAGCCCTCACAAATGTCAAATCAGTTTATTCATGCAAATCATAGTAAAAACACAGTAGGATCAACAGATACGTCAAACATTTCTAAACACCCAGCCACGTATTGAAGGCGAAAGCGAAAATTTGACAGAAAGAGCCACAAAAATGGAGAATAAAAGTGACAAGTGTGAGCCCAGACTACGCGAGGGTGAGATCACTGCGTCATGAAGCTAACAAGCAGGACTAGACCTAAAGCGAGAACGATACGGCCCCTCGTTCATGAGGAGGACACGACGGTGGGCCGATGTTTGGACTGAACTGTACAGAGACACGAAGGTCAAAGAGACTCGTTCACAGACCAAGAAATGAGGAAGAATGAGCAAGAAATAACATGAAAACTCTGTCGCTAAAAGGAATAAGATCATTGAGTCGTCACTGGTTTTTAACTAAGCTACAGGAAGAAGGAGAGATGGAAGGAGAGATAGAGGGAGGGAGGGATGGAGGGAGAAAGGAGAGGGGGTGAGACAGCGAGAGGGAGAGATGAGAGGGAAAGAGAGGAGAGGGAGAGTGGAGAGATGCAAGAAAGATAGAGGGAGGGAGGGAGAGGGAGAAAGAAGAGGGAGAAAGGAGAGGGGGTGAGACAGCGAGAGATGAGAGGGAGAGAGAGGAGAGAGTGGAGAGATGGAGGGAGAGGGTGGAGAGATGCAAGAAAGATAGAGGGAGGAAGAGGGAGAAAGAAGAGGGGGTGAGACAGCGAGAGAGAGAGAGAGGAGGGGAAAGGAGAGGAGATGGAGAGATGGTAAGAAAGAGGGAGAAGGAGAAAGAAGAGGGAGAGGGGGTGAGAAACTGAGACAGAGAGAGAGGAGAGTGGGGAGAGGGAGAATGGAGAGATGACAAGAAAGATAGAGGGGGAGAGGGAGGGAGAAGAGGGAGAGGGAGAAAGAAGAGGGTGGGTGCGAGAGGGTGAGAGAGAAAGTGGAGAGATGGAGAGAGAGAAGAGGGGAGAGTGGAAAGATTTCAAGAAAGATAGAGGGAGGGAGATGGAGAAAGAAGAGGGGGTGAGACAGCAGGAGGGAGAGAGCAGACGGGGAGAGAGGAGAGGATGAGAGAGTGGAGAAATGGAGAGAGGAGAGGGAGGGGAGAAGGGAGAAAGAAGAGGAAGGGAGAGTAAATAGATGAAGGTGAGAGAGGATAGAACGGAGAGAGAGGGAGAGAGAGAGAGAGAGAGGAGAGGGAGAGTGAAGAGATGGCGAAATGGCAAGAAAGATAGAGGGAGGGAGGTGGAGAAAGAAAAGGAAGAAGAGTGAGACAGTGAAAGAGAGGAGAGGAGGGAGGGAAGAAGGTAGAAGAAGGGAGAAAGAAAAGGAAAAAGATGGAGGTGAGAGAGGAGGAGAGAAGAAGGGAATAGAAAGAGGAGCAAAGAGAGAGATAGAGGGAGAGAAGAAAAGTAGAGAGAAGGAAAAACAGACATAGAGAGAGCTGAACTAAACATGTGACAAACCAAAAGTGTCAAAAATTCAAATCTACATGTTTTATTTGTCCATAAAGTGAAAGTGAAGCTCTGCGTTTGAAATATACTCGTCTGTTTCAGGTCTAAGAACCATCTGTGAGCTCAGGCTGCGTTCACGACTCTCCAGAACCTCAGGACGTCAGACGGAGGAGGGCGGGGCCTGTGCCACTCAAAAAACTCAAAACCCACAAAAACGTCTCACTGGATTTAAAGCTGTACTATGTAACTTTTCTGGTAGAGGGTCGGCCGCCTGTTTGTCTGAAGAGGTTATTGTGTTTCATCGTTCGGCTTTAAAAGACATTAATTTAGCTTCTTGCTTCATACAAACAGGTCAGATCTATGGAGAGGCAAGCCCGCTCACATCATTTTCATGTTTTTCAAGGATTTTTTAGCAAATGTGGGATATTCCAGGCAAATCAACACCAGAAAAGTTACACAGTGTACATTTAAATATATATAATACTGTTTTATCGCAATGATATTCAAATAATATTAAAATAATCCATCAGAAAAGTGCCTGAAAATGTCTTAGTTGAATTTTAAGCGAAAGACATAAGTGAAGAAATATCACCATGTACCATCTTTGAAATAAAAACTGTGATGTTAATTTAATCTGCTCTTTTTGCAGTTTTTAATATTACAGATAAAATACTTTGGATATCTACAGGGTGGCCCAAAAGTCACTGACAGTTGGAAAAACTTCATAACTCTTTTGTTTCTAAATATTTTTCTTTTATTTTTTCAGAGCATTTAGAACGACTCTTCCGACATTAATCTGAGCAAATACAGCACCGAGGAACGAACCCTCATTGTACAGTGGTACTTTGAGTCACATGGGTCAAATTCACAAACCCAGCGGTGATACTGTCTAGACCTGACTAGTCCTGATTTCTTCCTGTGGGTCTATCTTAAAGAAAAGATGTTTGTGAATAAACCTCAGACAAAAAACGACTTAAAACATAATATCAAGGATCAAATAAGAGCCATGAGCCTGGGAATTGCTTTAAATGTTCTGTAAAGTGTGTTGGATCAGGCTGTTCAGAGTGAAAACCCAAAATGGTGGACACTTAAGATCATTTTGACTTCCCCTAGTTTAAGCAGTGATAAGTTCAAGTGTAAGTGAACAATTATAACCGTTTATCTCTGACGGTTCAGTTTATCTACTGCTAAAATTTGGTGAGTTTCACTTAAGAATTATAGGAGCTACTGAAGA
Organism: Periophthalmus modestus; assembly: GCA_019594935.1. NCBI lineage: Eukaryota > Metazoa > Chordata > Actinopteri > Gobiiformes > Gobiidae > Periophthalmus > Periophthalmus modestus. The sequence goes on from JAIEZT010000124.1 coordinate 3,194,912, forward strand.
TTTAAAAGTGTCAGTGACTTTTGGGCCACCCTGTAGTTGAGACCCATTTTAGACTCAGTGGTGGTAAACTGCATAGAATAAAGAGGGTAAAAGCTTCACAAATCGGCTGCATTCATCTTAAATGCTTAAATACACTAATAATAATGATTGAACTTTATGTCAGTTTAGGTTTCATGAGGATAGGAGCAGTAATTACACAGATATGAACCAAAAACCAGGTCAAAACTGCATTAAACAGCAAATTCGAACATAAAATCCAGACCTGCCCTCCAAGTTTTAATTTCAAACAGTTTTAAATATTCCGACGTCACGTGAACACACCCTGCTCTCTCTATTCACACTAACACCCCAGTCCGCTCATGGATCCGATCCGGTCCAGTTTGAGACCAAAACATCCCCGGTTCCACCCCCTCCTCAGTCGATCGGGCTCTGCTCTCTTCTGATTGGCCAGCGCCCCCTTGAGCAGTCGCAGCCACTGGGTATCTGCAGCGGGGGCGGGGTTTGGCGGGTACTCCCCGGACTTACCCCCCGAGGAGCCGGCGGAGGGGGGCAGCTCGTCCGGAGGGCTGTTCAACATGTTCTCCAAGTCGTCCAGGGTCAAAAGGTCGTTGTAGCGTTCTAGAAATTGCTCGACGAACTAGACGAAGGAAAAAAGATCAAATTTAATTGGCCGAGAGGAAGGTTATTGAATCATCTCATTACTCCTCCCTTCCACTTCCTCTGAACTGATGCATTTGTCAAATTACATAAGAGCAGGGTCGTTTCGAGATGTTCTGAGGTCCTGAGATCGGCAAATAATACATGAAGATAAACCAGGGTCAAGCACTTCATTTTCCAGGACTTTTCCAGGACTTTTCCAGGACTTTTCAACAGTGTAACCACCGTGTTAATAAATACATCACCTGCTTTTTCTACTAAAGATGGAGCCTGACTAATCCCGACTCTACTACAGGAACTGAACGGACGAAAAGACATAAAGTACTGTACTCTACTACTTAAGTACAGACGCCTAATATTTGTACTTAACTTTTACTTGAGTACATTTAAGAGCAGTATCTGTACTTCTTACTTTTACTTGAGTACATTTGAGAGCAGTATCTGTACTTTTTACTTTTACTTCTGTACATTTAAGAGCAGCATCTGTACTTCTTACTTTTACTTCAATATATTTAAGAGCAGTATCACTACTTTTTACTTTTACTTCACTACATTTAAAAGCAGTATCACTACTTTTTACTTTTACTTCAAGACATTTAAGACTAGTATCTGTACTTTTTACTTTTACTTCACTACATTTAAAAGCAGTATCACTACTTTTTACTTTTACTTCAAGACATTTAAGACTAGTATCTGTACTTTTTACTTTTACTTCAGTACATTTAAGAGAAAGTATCTGTACTTAAATACATTTAAACTGGATACTTTTTTAGTTTTGCTTGAGTACATTTGAGAGCAGTATCTGTACTTTTTACTTTTACTGCAGTACATTTAAGAGCAGTATCTGTACTTCTTACTTTTACTTCACTACATTTAAGAGCAGTATCTGTACTTCTTACTTTTACTTCAGTATATTTAAGAGCAGTATCAATACTTTTTACTTTTACTTCAAGACATTTAAGACAAGTATCTGTACTTTTTACTTCACTACATTTGAGAGAAACTATCTGTACTTTACTTAATACATTTAAACTGGATACTTTTTTACTTTTGAGAGCAGTATCTGTACTTTTTACTTTTACTTCACTACATTTAAAAGCAGTATCTGTACTTTTTACTTTTACTGTAGTACATTTGAGAGCAGTATCTGTACTTTTTACTTTTACTGTAGTACATTTAAGAGCAGTATCTGTACTTTTTACTTTTACTTGAGTACATTTAAGAGCAGTATCTGTACTTTTTACTTTTACTTGAGTACATTTGAGAGCAGTATCTGTACTTTTTACTCCACTACATTTTTGAACAGGACTGAAAAGTAAAAGTATTTTTATTGTTTTATTGGGGATTTTTTTTTTTTTTTTTTAAGTTCATAGTTTAAGCGAAACAAAGCAGGAAAAAACGATTAATTTAATTGTTTCTGTTGCACAAAATTCAACACAAATCTGTATCAAAATCACGACTTTTACTCTTTAAGTACATTTAATACATTTACTTAGGTAGATTTTTAAATGTGATATATTTACTTGAGTTTTTCCCTCCAGTATCTGTACTTTTAACTTTTACTTAAGTCGATTTTTTAATGTGATACTTTTACTTTTACTTGAGTAAAAGTACAGATACTTGAGGGACGTCCTCCCCTGAGTGAGAGAGAAACGAGGCAGGACGGGGGGGTTCGGACGTCCTCCCCCCGAGAGAAACGAGGCGGGACGGGGGGGGTTTGGACGTCCTCCCCCGAGAGAAACGAGGCGGGACGGGGGGTTTGGACGTCGTCCTCCCCCGAGAGAAACGAGGCGGGACGGGGGGGTTTGGACGTCCTCCCCCGAGAGAAACGAGGCGGGACGGGGGGGTTTGGACGTCCTCCCCGAGAGAAACGAGGCGGGACGGGGGGGTTTGGACGTCCTCCCCCGAGAGAAACGAGGCGGGACGGGGGGGGTTTGGACGTCCTCCCCCGAGAGAAACGAGGCGGGACGGGGGGGTTTGGACGTCCTCCCCCGAGAGAAACGAGGCGGACGGGGGGGGGGGTTGGACGTCCTCCCCGAGAGAAACGAGGCGGGACGAGGGGGAGTTTGGACGTCTTCCCCCGAGAGAAAAACGAGGCGGGACGGGGGGGTTTGGACGTCCTCCCCCGAGAGAAACGAGGCGGGGACAGGGGGGTTTGGACGTCCTCCCCCGAGAGAAACGAGGCGGGACAGAGGGGGGTTTGGACGTCCTCCCCCGAGAGAAACGAGGCGGGACAGAGGGGGTTTGGACGTCCTCCCCCGAGAGAAACGACGAGCGGGACAGGGGGTTTGGACGTCCTCCCCGAGAGAGAAACGAGGCGGGACAGAGGGGTTTGGACGTCTTCCAACGTCTTCCAGGGTTTGGACGTCCTCCCCGAGAGAAACGAGGCGGGACGGGGGGGTTTGGACGTCCTCCCCGAGAGAAACGAGGCGGGACGGGGGGTTTGGACGTCCTCCCCCCGAGAGAAACGAGGCGGGACGGGGGGGGTTTTGGACGAAGGCCGGGGGGTCGCGACGGCCCCCCCTGAGAAACGAGGCGGGACGGGGGGGTTTAGACTGGACGTCCTCCCCCGAGAGAAACGAGGCGGGACGGGGGGGGTTTAGACTGGACGTCCTCCCCCGAGAGAAACGAGGCGGGACGGGGGGGTTTGGACGTCCCCCCCTGAGAGAAACGAGGCGGGACGGGGGGGTTTGGACGTCCTCCTCCCTAATCTCCTGTGTTTTTGTGATTTTTAGTTTTATTTTAGTGTTTTTAGCTCTTTTTTTTTTTACTCTGAACGTCTCTTTTACTTAATCCAACCACAGCAAAGCAAACGGACGAGACATTTTCAAGGACAAAACATATATTTTACAGGATATTTGTCTCTTTTGTCTACTTTTCCAGGTGTTTTCCATGGCTAGAAAAGGTTCCAGGTTTTCAAGGACTCATGGAAACTTTGTAAATGATTCCCACTTTTGTTTAAAACATTTGCAGAGAATTATTTAGATAATTTGTAAGAGTCAGATAAAGACAGATACTGGAGCGTTAAAGATGCACTATGTAACTTTTCTGGAGCGTGGAGGGGTCGCCACCTGCTCGTCTCCATGGAGATATTGTTGCTTTCCCTGGAATGTTCCACAGTATGTCATTTAACTCATATTTTCCTGAAGATTAAGCTACATGCCGGTAAGAAAAAGCATCTTCTGACCAATAAAAACGCTCATAAATAAAAAAAAAGACAAGCTAGATGTGTTTTCTGTTGCATTACGGAACATTACAGGCATAACATCTCCATGGCGACAGGCAGGTGAGACCCTCCGACAGGTTACACAGAGCATCTTTACCCCGTTTACCCCCTTTACTCCAGCCCCTCCTCGTGAGTTTTAGCCCCTCGTACCTGCGCGGCGTTGGGGGACGGCTGGAGCGCCCGCCCCTCTGTGGTCTCCAGGGGCGACAGGAGGAGCAGAGCGGCGCACAGCAGAGCGGGACACAGCATGGCCCAAAGATCAGGGACAGGTCGTCTTCTGAGATCCAAACACCTGCGGGACGAGGAAAAAAAAAAAACCCAAAATACTCACACAAAGTAGATCAGAAGATTTAAAATACTCAGATCAAAGTTTGTTCTTTTACATTTGGTGAATTATCCTGAACATCACATGAAGGTTTAGTGTCATTTCCGCAAATCTAACGAGCTTCTGTTGCCTTTTTATAAATTTTTAGCATCAGTTTGTGTTAAATTTAAATTGCTCCATGTTCCAGGTGAAAAATTACAATTAAACGACAAAACAACAGGATTTTTTCAAAGTCACAGTTGTCGTATCAAATAAAAAAAAGAGTTTAAAATTCTCTCATTTTGCCAAAGCAGCTTCCAACGAACTTCAGAGTAAAACTAAAAAAACCCTGCGCTCCCTCGTCTTCCTCCCTCGTCTTCCTCACTCCCAGACCCCTGCGCTCCCTCGTCGTCTTCCTCCTCCAGACCCCTCGCTCCCTTCCTCACTCCCAGACCCCTGCGCGCTCCTCGTCTTCTTCCTCCCTCGTCTTCCTCACTCCCAGACCCCTGCGCTCCCTCGTCTTCCTCACTCCCAGACCCCTGCGCTCCCTCGTCTTCCTCACTCCCAGACCCCTGCGCTCCCTCGTCTTCCTCACTCCCCGACCCCTGCGCTCCCGACCCCTGCGTCGTCTTCCTCACTCCCCGACCCCCTGCGCTCGTCCTCGTCACTTCCTCACTGCGTCTTCCTCACTCCCCGACCCCTGCGCTCCCTCGTCTTCCTCACTCCCAGACCCCTGCGCTCCCTCGTCTTCCTCCTCACTCCCCGACCCCTGCGCTCCTCCCTCATCTCCCTCACTCCCAGACCCCCCTGCGTCTTCCTCGTCCCCTCCTCACCTCGTCTTCCTCACTCACAGACCCCTGCGCTCCCTCGTCTTCCCTCACTCCCAGACCCCTGCGCTCCCTCGTCTTCCTCACTCCCCGACCCCTGCGCTCTCCTCGTCTTCCTCACTCCCTCGTGCGCTCCTTCGTCTTCCTCACCCGACCCCTGCGCTCCCTCGTCTTCCTCACTCCCCAGACCCCTGCGCTCCCCTCTTCTCTCTCCCTCATCTCCCCTCCCTCACCAGACCCCTCCTCGTCTTCTCACCTCGTCTGCTCCTCACTCGTCTTCCTCACTCCCAGACCCCTGCGCTCCCTCGTCCTCCTCACTCGTCTTCCTCAGTCCCAGACCCCTGCGCTCCCTCGTCTTCCTCACTCCCAGACCCCTGCGCTCCCTCGTCTTCCTCACTCCCGGACCCCTGCGCTCCCTCGTCTTCCTCACTCCCAGATCCCTGCAGACCCCTGCTCCCGCTCCCTCGTCTTCCTCACTCCCAGACCCCTGCGCTCCCTCGTCTTCCTCACTCCCAGACCCCTGCGCTCCCTCGTCTTCCTCCCTCGTCTTCCTCACCTTGTGGCAGCAGCGTCCGTCCTCCTCGTTCCACAGACTCTGGTCCATGTGTCTCTGAAGATGCACCTGCCGAGCATCACTATCTCTCTGACTCCGCCCCCTCGCTGTCACAGGGCCGAGGTGACATGTCCCTCCTCTCCTCCTCCTCTCCTCCTCCTCTCTTCTCTCTCACTCTCTTCTGCCCTCCCCTCTCTCGTGTTCCTCTTCCTCCTCCCTCTCTCTCTTGTTGTTCTCGCGTTCCACCTCTCAGCGTTGCTCTCTCTCACTCCTCTATTTTGCCATCCCTCTTTACTCTGCACTCTCACCCCCTCTTTCCTTTTGCTCAGAGCATCCTCCACCTTTTCTACCCCTGTCTTTCTTCTCTCTGTCTTCCCACTATCCCCCTCTTTCTCTCATCTTCTCCTCTATTTTACCACCCCTTCTCTTTTTATCATCTTTCTCTCCTCTCCTCTTTTGCTCCCAGGTTAGGGTATCCCGCACTCACTCCTCCTATTTCATGAGCCTCCTCTTTTTGCTCTCTTTCTCTCCTTCTCTTTTTGCCCCAGGTTAGGGTCCCCTCTTCTTTCTCTCCCTCCATCTTTCCATGTTTCCTTTCTCTCGCTCTCTCTTTTTCTCTCAATCTCTTTCTTCTTTTTTCTTTCTTTTCTCTCTTTTCCTCAGTTTGTCTCCTCTCACTCCCCTCTATTTCTCTCTCTCTCTCTCTCGCTTCCACTTTCTTTTTCTTTTTTAGGTCCCCTCTTCCTCTCCTTTCCTCTTCGTTCTCTCCCTCCCTCTCCTTCTCCTTCTTTTTCTCTCGCTTCTCTCTCTCCTTTCCCCTTTCTCTCTCACTCCTTCTTCCTTTTCCTCCCGTCTCTCTGTTCCCCTCTCTCTCTCTTTCCTCTCTCTTTTCCCTTCGTTTCTCTCCTCCCTCTCCTTTCCTTTCCTCTCTCCTCCTTTTTTCCCCCCTCTCTGTCTCCTTGCATTTCTCTTTCTCACTCCCTCTTTTTCCCTTTTCTCTCTTTCCTTCCCTCTTTTTCCCTGTCTCTCTCCTTTCCCCTTTCTTTGCTCCTACTTTCTCCCCCCTCTTTGTCTCCTTTACTCTCTTCCTTCTCTTTCTTGCTCTCTCTTTCTTGCTCCTCTCTTTTTCTCCCCCCTTCTAGCTCCGCTCCCTTCTCTCCTTCTCCCTCTTCTTTTCTATCCTTCTCTCATCTTTTGACAGAGATGCTGCAGAGTTTTTTTTAGAGTCAGGGACAACCTCCTCGAGTCACCCACATACTCCTCCTCCTCTCCTCTCCTCCTCCTCCTCCTCTCCCTCCTCCTCTCCTCCCTCGTTTGGACTTTTCCGTGGGGATGATGTCATGTTGGCCGGAGCTCGTCTTTGCCAAGGTGACTGTGGAGTCCTAAAAACGCAAACACATAAAAGAATAAAAGAATTGAGAGAAGCGCCGTGTGAGAGGAGCAGATGATGATGACACGAGCAAATATGGACAGGGTTTCCCAAACAGAGGTGCAGGGGCCACAGGGGGCATGTGCACACACACACACACACACACACACACACACACAGAGGGGCATGTGCACACACAGAGGGGGCATGTGCACACACAGAGGGGGCATGTGCACACACACACAGAGGCGCATGTGCACACACACACACACACACACACACAGGGGGCATGTGCACACACACAGAGGGGTCTCTCACCTTTTTTCACTGATTTATGACTTTATACTTGTGCTGAAAAACTTGAAATTCTTCATGTCGAGCTGGATAATACTTCATATAATTTAAATCCAACTCTGTGTAAAAGTATTCAAAGTATTCAGGGCACAGTACCTCTCACTGGACCATCTATCAGAATACTTTTTTTTGAGCGACACGAGGATGTTCTTGTCCTGGTTTATTGTTCAAAAAGCGAAAAACTTGTAAGAAAACTGGACTCATGTTTTTTCGTTGTGTTGATCCATAAGTTTTTTGTGTTACTAAAAACATTTCTGGCTCAATATTTGTTTCCTGGAGCAGTGCAGAAAGAACTCAGTTTTGTCACTTAAAGTAAAAGTACAGATACTTGAGCAAAAAAAAACTAAAAAAAAAAAAAAAGACAAGTGAAAGAAAAAGCATCACAGGACAAAAATCTACTTAAATAAAAGTATTAAAGTACAGCAGTGTAGAACTGACATTTATGTACTTGAAAAAATAAATAAAAAATCATCAGTATCATGTTTTATCATGAAATGACACGATACTGAAATGTGTCTAAAATCTGTGTGAAATACTTTAACTTTTTCTCTAGATAAAGCTTCAAATGTGATTCTGATGCAGATTTGGGCTGAAAACAGAAACAACTGAATCAATTCTTTGTACATTTTGTTTGCTCAGACTAATATCCATCCATCCGGGGCCGGGTCACAGGGGCACAGTCTAAGCAGAGACTCACAGACTTCCCCCACCCCAGACACTTCCTCCAGGTGTTCCCAGGCTCCATAGTCCCCCTGCGGTGGGACCCCAAGGTGTTCCCAGGCCAGAGAGACATAGTCCCTGCAGTGTGTCCAATAAAAAAATAAATAAATTTACTTTTTGGTTCTGTTGCAAAATGTAGTGGAGTAGGAAGTACAGATACTGCTCTCAAATGTAGTGAAGTAAAAGTAAAAAGTATCTACCGTAAAATGTACTTAAGACTACCTAAACATTATACTTGAGTGCAGTACTTTGCTACTTTATTTCATTACATTCCACCATTGTCCTGAACAAACCAACTTTTAATAAATGAACAAAGTTTGGCTCTTTTTATTTATTTTTGTATTAAACAGTAAATCAAACACATCTGTACCAAGTATTACTGCACATCCCCATTTACATCCCCATCAAATATTACTCTACACAGCTGTTTTTTTTTTTTTAAATATTCTGCTCTTTGAACCTGGATTTTGACTATGACATAATAATCTACCATCAAAGACATAAAGTGACCTCTTTGCTCCGGTTTTTCATTTAAAAGTCAGTCATTTTGAGTAAAACTTGCCTCTCCACAAACACATTTACAGACACAGTTTCTGCACATTTGCCAAAGTCGTCTCATCACGTCAATAAAACATAATCAAGAATAATTTGGCCACAAGCCCAAACTTTACCTCAGAACAGACAGTGACAGCAAAGAGCCCTTCTTGTTTTAGTGGCATTTCCCAGCATGCTCTGGTGCGTGACTTACGGTCCTGTCAGGTCCATCTGCTCCTTGTAATTTGGCTGCAGGGGGTTAGAATCTAAAAAGCACAAGACAATTGAACACATGTTTTTCTCTGAGTAAATAGAGCCCGTCCATTAGAAAAACAGCACATTTCACTGGAGGAGAGACGTCGCCCGAGACAGTGACGGAGACAGTGATGAAGATGGACAGGCCAGACAATCGGGCGACAGGTTTCAACGGAACTGAAGCGAAAACGCACTTTAAATGACCACAATTATCTGAGGTAATAAACCCTGTGCTCCAGCCGAAAACCGCTCTGCAAGAAGTGGATCTGCACAAAGGAAAAAACAAAGATCTTCAGTCTCATCGATACTAGAAATGACACAAAATAAGGCGAAATTACGCTATTTTCTGACCTATGTTAAGTTTCCTCATCACAAACAGACCCAGAGTTGTGTCTCTCAAACTGAAAAACACTCTGTTGCACCTCGTGATGTCATCATGTGGTGACTTTTAAACTCCTTACACCGTCATTTCTAGAATCATTTGGATCATTTCAGTCGTGGAGTTGCTGATCTCTACTGAAAACTAAAGGTAAAATGTAGCCGTTAACTCGAAAACTACCACTTCATGACATCACAAGGTGGAACAGAGCGTTTTGAGGTTTGGAGATGTTACAGACAGAATGGGGTTTACTGATCTGAACAGATTTTAATACTGGCAAAAACCTTAATAACATTTGTCTAATAGTTTAGGAATGATCTTGACCCATTTCTGAAGATCTCATAGTACCAGGAGAAAAGGATGTTCTGGAAAAGGCACCAGGGCAGTTTTTTCTTTAAATTTGTCAATAAAACGACTGCAGCGGTTTGCGTTTTCTGGGCTGTAAAAATCGTTCTTTCAATTTGGCCTAAAATGACACAGGCGGTTATGCTATGAGGCTGGAAATTTATTACATTAATTTAAATATCTACTTTCCTAAACGTCACCAAATCAAGTAACGAAACAAAAGCTGCAAAAGTAAAGTAGCAGTTTTACAAAAAAGGTCCAATATTACACAGAATTGACTCTTGTGAGCGTTAAATCATGTTCTAATGCGGTTTCCTCCTCAAAAACAGACCTGGAGTTGTGTTTTGTTTCACTCACACATGTCTGAGTAACACTTCATAAGCTCAAAATGCTCTGTTCCACCTTGTGATGTCACAAAGTGGTAGTTTAAGTCTACCTTTTTACCTTTAATTCAGTCGAGATTGGCAAATTCCAGGTCTGAAATCATCCAAATGATTCTAGTGAAGGTGTGTGGAGTTTAAAAAAACACAGCAGAGCACTTCCTGTATTACCACTTGATGACATCACAAGGTGGAATAGAGTGTTTTTTGTTTGAGAGAAGAACTTAGAAGCCTAAATCTGCAGTTTGTGTGTTAAATATGTGTGAATGAAATGAAACAACACAGCTCCAGGTCTGTTTAAGATGAGGAAACATAACATAGATCAGAAAACAGTGTAATATAGAAACTTTAAACTTTATGAACACAAAACTCTGGTGGTTGCCACATTAATTGATGTCAAAATAAAAGCATGTGAGTCTTGTGTTTTTTAAGCACTTCATATTTCAGTTTTTTCTCATATGTTAAGGACATTTTCAAAGGGTTCACTGAACTGAATCATGATTTGAACAACTGTACATCTAAAATTAAACTGCTTATTGAAGACATTTTTCTCAAAACACAATATTTTCCAAAGCCCCTCCCACATTTGCCTTGGATTTAACGCACAAGACTCTCCCCGTCCACCTTTACGACACTAAAAGAAACCATTTAAAATCCGATTTGTCCTCATAAACCCTCCTGCTGCAGCGATGTTAGCTCATCTTTTGGCAAGTGTCTTTATATAACAAATCAGAAATGTTCCCTCGCTTTGGAGAATGGTGTTTGGGAAAGGGAGGGATGAAAAGGAGAGAGAGAAAAGAGAAAGAGAGATGGGGCGGAGTACTGAAGTCTGAGAGGAGAGGTGTAGGAGGAGAGTGAGGAGGTGGATGGTTTGGGGAGACGAATACAAAAGGGAAAAATACAAAACGGTAATGATCAGCTGCAGGTATGTGGAGGCTGGCGATGTATTGGAAATAAATGAGTATGAAACAATAACATTTTAAGCACAGCATCTCGCTATGGGGTTTTAATAACGTCCAATTAATCAAAAGTCATTTCAAAACTGTCAGTGATGAACTTGGGCAACAGCCAAACAAGCTCATAAAGATGGACAAGTCTCTCATCAAGTTCAGACAAGACAATTTCGCAATAAAAAGGAAATATAAATGGTAAATTGTCACATTTTTATACAGCGCTTTGCATCAGGGAACCACCAGAGAAGTGGGTAAAGTGTTTTGCCCAAGGACACAATGACAGTGTTCATCTGTGGGAGCTGGAATTGCACCAGCAACCTTCAGATCAGGGGACGGACGCTCTACAAACTGAGCTGCTGTTGGTCAATAAACTGCTCATTACAAGGAAAAAGTCATGAGTAAATGTTCTGTCATACATTCAGAAGCTATAGTTTGAATCACGTCTTTATTGCTATGATGGGCGCCATTTTGAGGACCGTTTACCCTTCGATAAATTGTGTTGTTGCTATGGCAAGTATCCGGATATTTTCAAAGACTGTCAGAAGATGGACATAAATGGTTTGTGTTTCTTCTGTGTCAGGCAGCTCCAGCTCAGACTCCAGTTTGATTTACTGTATTAAATAATGAAAACTTGGGCAACTTTTCTTTTGACGGACAAAATGAGAAAACAACAGTGTGTGAGGGTGAGAGTGTGAGTGAATGTGTGACTGAGTGTGTGTGAGTGAGAGGGTGTGATTGAGAGAGAGAGTGTATGAGTGAATGTGTGAGTGAGAGTGAATGTGTGACTGTCTGTGAGTGTGTGATTGAGAGTGTGTGAGGGAAAGTGAGTGTGTGAGTGAAAGTGAATGTGTGAGTGAAAGTGAATGTGTGAGTGAAAGTGAGTGTGTGAGTGAAAGTGAATGTGTGAGTGAAAGTGAGTGTGTGAGTGAAAGTGAGTGCATGAGTAAGGGTGTGATTGAGAGAGTGCATGAGTGAAAGTGAGTGAGTGAGTGTGTGTGAGATTGAGAGTGTATGAGTGAAAGTGAGAGTGAATGTGTGACTGAGTGTGTGAGTGTCTGTGAGTGTGTGATTGAGAGTGTATGAGTGAAAGTGAGTGAGTGTGTGAGTGAGATTGAGAGTGTGTGAGTGAAAGTGAGAGTGTGAGTAAGAGTGAATGTGTGACTGAGTGTGCGTGTGTGAGAGTGAAAGGGTGTGATTGAGAGTGTATGAGTGAAAGTAAGAGTGTGTGTGTGTGAGTGAGTGAAAGTGAGTGTAAATGAGAGGGAGTGAATGTGTGACTGAGTGTGTGAGAGAGAGTATGAGTGAAAGAAAGAGTGTGTGAGTGAGTGTGGTGTGTGAAAGTGAGTGTGCTTGTGTAAATGAGAGCGAGTGTGTGAGAGGCTATAATTGAGAGTGTATGAGTGAAAGTAAGAGTGTGTGAGTGAGTGTGCGTGTGTGAGAGTGAGTGTGTAAAAGAGCGAGAGAATGTGTGACTGTGTGAGTGAGTGAGAGTAAGTTTGTGAATGCGTGAGTGTGAGTGAGTGCGTGAGAGTGCAAGTGTGAGTGAGATTGAGTGAGTGAGTGAGAATCAGGGTGAAACAGTCTTTGCTACTGGGGCAGAAGCCGTTTGAGACAATGACACTGCAGCTCCTCCAAATATAAAGCACATTCAGATGGTTCTGGAGAGAAGAAAATAAATAGATACAACTGTGAGACTGGGACCAGAATCTGAGCCTCTACAGTTTGAAAAGGCTCCAGTTCTGCTGCAACTGTAAAGAAAATATTCCATGTAATTTAAAATCAAATAGTTAAAATGCAGTTTAATCCATTTCAAAGCACATTTGTAGTGATCTAGATTCTTTTATGGCTCTCAAAGTGTTACATAGTGCCCCTTAATAAAACTCTCAGTATCAGAGTGGAGGAAATGCCACCCACAGGTTTGTTGCCAAGTTAAATGCCGCACTGTGGAACATTCTTGGCAGTGCACGAGCTCATGACGGCAACAGGCCAAGGTCAGATCTGTGGATGAGTTCCAGGCGTTTTAAGCTATTAAACATCAGTAATCGATTAGAAATAACATCCTGGAGGAGAGAAGGCAGACCCAGCACCAGAGAAGTTACATTAATGCTTCTTTAATTAATGTGGCTTTTACAGGAGTCTTTTTATTGCTCGATTTTGTGCTCGTTGCCATGTTTACTTGGGAACAGCTCTCCGATTACAGATTCTGCCCGTCAATCTTTTACCCCTTGAAATGAAACGCATAGTTGGGTTTTGTTTGGGGAATAAGTGTCGTAATGAGTCGTAAAGACGATGGAGACTCTGGATTTCTAAAGCAGAAGTTTATTTTCCATCAGTCCTGGACCTTGTGACTTGAATATACTAAATACTGCATGTTAGTATCTGCTATTTAAGTCTGTCTACGAGGTTTAAATAGGACAAGAAGGTTTGAATAGGAGCTAAGAATAGACCAGTTTTGAAGCAATACAGAGAAATATTGCGATAAATGATAATATTGAAGCTACTTTACGCCACTTATTAAGATTTAAATACAAAATAATCTCAGTAAATGATTTCTAAATACACTGCAACCAATAAACAGCAGAATGTATCAATAATTATCTATAAATGTACAAATTCACCCCGTTACAGCACAAATCTTATGATATTAAAAGAAAAATACCCCGAAAACTCCCCTCAAAGTACTCACGATAAATACTGAGCCCCAAAATAAGTAGTTCCAGCTTTCAGATGCTGAATGTTAAGTTGATATAATAACTGTCGTGATAGGTCAAGCTAAGAAGGACAGCCTGAAGACAAGCTGGCCGAGGTAAAATGACAAAGTGCATAGCCGATCGCTTCTGTGAGATGAGTGGACCAAGGAAGCAGATAAGGACAACTTCTGTAATAGCTGGATGACGCTATAGCCAAACTCAGCAAGGACGGCTCAAGTCCATTGTTGACTTTCCTAAGACTCTGCAGGGGATGTCCAACAGTTATCAGAGCTAAAATGTAAAGCAGCCACACCACTGTAGAACCCAGAAATCGGTTTATTAAAAGAGCGTGGTTATGTCAATAGCCACGAAGTTGTGTTAAAATATATACAAAAGATAAAAACATTTAAAAAGTACAGGACATAAAAGGATAAAACAAAGGTTGTAAAGATAAAGGTTAATTCCTGAGGCGGGCTCGTCGAGAAGTGCGAGCGATGGGGGTCGTCACTTTAGGCGTCTCGCTCTCGGCCATAACAGCGTCTGGGGAAGGAAAGAAATAAAGGGCATTTTGATGGATGTCAAGGGGATTAAACACGCTAAAAAGTCCAAAGATATATCAGTTATCGGGATTAAATCTACAGCACAGGACAATATTTTGTTTTGGTCGATCTGCTGCATAAAAAATACACACACAGCTTTATATTAAGACATATGTCAAACTCAGGGCCATGGAGTAATTATATTTGGCCTGTGAGATCATATCAAATGTGCATTAGAGCTGGCCCACTGATATATAGCACATGCACCACTAATACTACAAATCCCAGAATGCTTTGCTAATACACTGGTGCACAGTCGAGACCAATGTGCAGAGTAAATGTCGCAAATTCAGCTTGAATATGCGTTTCTCTCTGCACTTTTTCTACTCCAAGGCATGGACTGTTAGTTTTTTTGTTTTATTTTGTTGTTGGCTTGTGAGAAAAATATTTACTTTAAAAAGGAAGTTGAAAGGCTACAGAGAGAGACATTATTTAAGTATTTAAATAAATGAATACGACTGATGTGTCTTTTATTTCAAATTTAATTCCTCATGTTTGTAATATCAGGCTTGAGTTGTTCCAGATTTTGTGTTTAAGCAAAACTAAATTTCACATGAGGTTAAACATCACACATCAGGTGCAGAGAATTTTTCAATAAATGTTGAGTTTGTGAATTTGCCTCAGTTTATAATTTTGGCCTAGGGTGAATTAGATTTTGACACCCCTGTACCAAGACTTTAATAAGAGACAACTGCACAAAACAGGACACAGCTCTTATAGCCCTGAGGTTAAAAAAGTGCTTGGGGTGAGTTTGTTCATTTTCCCCAAATTCTATCATTTAAATTTACTACAAAACTACTACCCCACATATTGGCTCAAAAGATATTGGCAGAGCTTATCGGCCATGGTATCTAAACAATCGGTATAGGCTGTGGAAAAACCCCTATCTGTTGAGCTCTAATTTGAGCTTGACTACTCCTGCATTTAAAAAGAATCCAACAGTTTTAAGTGCAGAAGTAGCAGCAGTCAATACGAATAGTTTAAGACTAATATGACGAGTCTGACAGCAGCAGCTACAGAGACGGGTGTGACAGTTTTCCAATGCAAAGTGAACTGGAGCTAGCAGGTTAGCCATGTCCATTTATATATACACAGTCTATGAAATTAACATTGAATATTTAGAGAGAAAACAAAGTGCATCTTACTTTTGACTGAAACGGAAACAATTTGAAACGTACCCTCTTCATCCTCCTCTTCGTCGCTGCTGAACGTGATCTGAGCCTTCTTTGTTCTGCGAGATTTCCGAGGCGTCACAAAACTGTCGCCCTCTTGGCCCGAGACTGACGCCTTTGTCTGACCTGTATCAGAAAGTTAAACATTTAAAAACAAAGCCATAGATACAGCGAGGTTCTCAAAAGTATTAATACCCAGATACTAAAACAAGTAAAACTACACACTTTAGTTCAATACACATTTCAATAACACGGTAATGAGAGTTTTAATGTTTTCATGATGGTCAAATTTCGTAGTAGATCATTGTAGCTCTGGTGTTGTACCCACCTTTAGCCTTGGAGCGGCCTCTCGTTGGCAGTGGCGTTCGCAGAGCCGTTTTCTCGGCCTTCTGGTTCTCCTCCTCCATCTCTGGACTCTCTACGTTCTCCAGACCTTTAGTGTGGACCGCAGTGAGCCGCTTCTCGAACTCCTCCACCTGAGCCTGGAACACACACACACACACACGTTTAGCACAAATAAAACTCGTGTACAATGAAGCGTCTGGCATAAGGAAAAAACCTCAAATGTCTTCTGGTTGTTTATTTTCTGAACACATGGGCTGCTGTAGGTTGTAACCCATAACAAAACAAGAGCAAAAAGAGAAAAAAGAGCAAAACAAGAGCAGAACAAGAGCAAAAAGAGCAGAACAGGAGCAAAAAGAGCAGAACAAGAGCAAAAGAAGAGCAGAACAAGAGCAAAAGAAGAGCAGAACAAGAGCAGAACAAACAAAATACTGTCACCAAACAAGAGCAAAAAGAGCAGAACAAGAGCAAAAAGAGCAGAACAAGAGCAAAAGAAGAGCAGAACAAGAGCAAAAAGAGCAGAACAAGAGCAAAAAGAGAGCAGAACACAAAAGAGCAGAACAAGAGTTACAAGAGCAACAAGAGCAAAAAAAAGAGCAGTCAACTCTTCGCTAAAAAGCAAAATAGAGCAGAACAAGACCAAAATGAGAGCAGAACAAGAGCAAAAAAGAGCAAAACAAGAGTTAAAAAAAGAGCAGAACAAGAGCAAAAAAAAGAGCAGAACAAGAGCAAAAAAGAGCAGAACAAGAGCAAAAAGAGGATCTTGATAAAGCTAGAGCAGAACAAGAGCAAATTGTAGCAGAACAAGAGCAAAAAACGCAGAACAAGAGCAAAAAAAGAGCAAGAAAAAAAGAAGCAGAAAAAGAGCAAAAAGAGTCCTTTGTTTTAATCCAGCCCTTGCAAGTTTTTGACAACTAGCAAAACTAATTAGATGAGATACAAGGTCTATATTTAAGAAAAAGAAGAGCAGAAGCTAGCAAGCCTAAAGTAAATTGGGAAACAAGAGCAAAAAGAGCAGAACAAGAGCAAAAGGAGCAGAATAGTAGCAGAACAAACACACTTAGAGCCAGTCACCAAAACAGACCAGTAACTGACCAGTAGAGCATTCGCATCAGCTTGTCGAAATAGCAACCGAGTGTGTTGTTGTTAATGTAACTGCTTTTATTTGTGACAAACAAAAGGAGTCAACTCTTCGCTAAAAACAAAATATCACATTATTCACGTTAATTGTAGGACTGCAGCTAACGATTACCAAATCTCGGGATTTTCTTGGCTGAGAAGCTGCATTTGGTCCTTTGTTTTAATCCAGCCCTTGCAAGTTTTTGACAACTACAGCACTAATTACATGAGATACATTGGTCTATATTTACAGAAATTTGCCTAAAGTAAATTGGGTTGGTCCAGGTCTCCATCAAACGTTTGGATTCAAATATGGCCGTCAGAAAAGAATAATGCCCTGTCCTCGTTTTAGACTGTATCCAACATATAAATGATGAATGTTTGTATTTGACATCAGTAATCACACATGTTAATCCACTATATCCTGTGTAGAAAGGAGAGTTTGAGTATTCGTCACCTTAAACTGGGGCTTGGCGCCTCTGCGGAGTTTGGCCATGATGTTGAGCAGAGGTTGGTAGACTCCTGGTTCGGTGAGCTTATCGCTGTAACATTCCCAACACTCCTGCAGACGCTTAAAGCCGCGTTCACACATCGACAAAAGGGACAGGGACACGGCCAGGTCGCACCACTGCCTCTCCGTCCTGGAGGAGAGTTTGAGCAACAGTTGTGTTTTTGATGAAGAAACAACATTATAACAGATCAGAAAATAGTGAAACATGGGCCCTTTAAATTGAACAAGTCAGAAATCTACAGTGGAATCTGCTTTTAAAGGTGCACAATGGAACTTTTCTTGGAATTTGCCGTTCGTTTCCATGGAGATGCTGTTCTCCTCCTGAATGTTGCACTGTTTCACATTGTGGACAAAATACAAATGCGTTCTTACATTGCTTACTTTTCTTACAAAGGTGCAAAACGTTCTCTTTCCCATCATGCAGCAGTGGCCATATATCACACTGAGGGAAGATAACGGCTCTGTTCTGGTCACTTTGGTTAAGGCCACGTTTGTTATCTGTGGCCCCTCACTCTGCAACCCCCCCACTCTGGGAGGGTTATAAACACTCACCTTGTTCGACTTTGCTTTAAATTTCTTATCTATAGAATGTTTAACCCCCACTCTTCTAGTAGAACAAACCCTGGTACAATCTCACCCTGTCAGACGCTGCACTAGACTCTGCTAGAAACACCTCTGAGGACACTACTCACTTGACTCTGCTTTGAATTTTCCTTTTTAAACCCGACTGTACTGCTGGAACTGACAACAAAGATCTACAGGACGATCCCCGTGCCTCTGCGCTCGTTCTTCATGCCACAGAACAGAGACCGATAACATTAAATTAAAAAGAGCATTTTACTGTGAGCGGGGTCACTTCTCACAGATCTGATCTAACCTACCTGGCCTGATTCTTCACCTGCTTGTCTACACTGAGATATAATTATAATGCCATGGAACAGTGGAACATATGGAGGCAAAGCACTATGGAGAGGTCAATTACATGCATTTTGAACGTTCAAATGGCATATCTAGTTACATATAAAGTTTAAAAGGTCGTATATTATGCAAAATTGACTCTTGTGTGAATGAAACAAAACATAACTTCAGGTATGTTTTTTTATGAGGAAAACATTATAAAATAGATGCAGAAAATGGTGTAATGTGGGACCTTTGAAATGAGCAAAAGATGAGCAAAATCTGGAAAAAGTACTGAAATATATACATCCTTTACAACAGATCTAAAAAGCAGACAACGCAGACACTGTTGTTCTAAATTCACCAGACCAAGCCTCAAGATTAACATCAAGTTTGTGAACCAAAACCCTAAGAAATAAGGTTCAACATTCTAGTCATATCAAACAGAGAATCTCCCGTAGAGCTACACAGTCCCTTGCCCTCCATCTGACATTATGAGATCATATTCTACCCATTAGACTACGATGTGAAATGCATAGCTAATCACAAAAAACGCATTCATTAATCAGACTTTGTTCCGGCATTTAGTCCAAATCTTATTTTCCGTGAACGTCTTTTGTCTAAATCCACTTTGCTTTTGTGCAGTGGAATAAAACGTCCTTCGTTTGAGGAGAGTATGGAGGGGTGAGTCAGACGTGAGCTGGTGCTGCCTGTGAGACTCAGATGCTCTATATGGGAAATATCATTACTAGGTTTGTAAGTAGAATAGGGTGATATGATGCATTTTTAAAAAGACCTTGTAACCGGTTTTTGCCCCATGTATCTGAACTGAATGTCTCTCCCAGTACAGATAGTTTGTGTGTGTATGCAGCTGTCGAGGTCAAAATAAGTCCTCCGTGTGCTGTCTGCATCTAATTATAAAGCGTTTTATTGCACAGAAATCACGAGGTGTGTGTTAACATGCCAAGTGTTCGCTTTACCGTCACAGCAAAACTCCACACTGGTCTCAAGTTGTGAAAAGCGATGGTAAACTCATGCATTCCAAACATCTTAATTTTTTTCACAGCATTAAGATAAGCGACGAATAACTTTGGACACCTGTATAAACTGTTTAAAATGAATTAGTTCGGTTTTTCACATTTTGAAGATGGAAAAAGAACAAAAATGGTTTGCAATGTTCGTTTTCTGAATTTGTACAGTAAGGTTTTAAATCTTTGCCTCCAAACCACCTGCTTTTACTGACAAGAATTAAGATTTTAGGGAGAAAAGTGACTATTTTTGGTGTTAAATGGCAGAGGGTTGGCTGTGTACTTCAATTAAAAAGATCACTGACTATTAGAAATAACCAAAGACACGGGCTCCAACGAGTCTGGATCCAATTCACTTTTTATTGAAAAACTGTCGCCCCTCTCTCTAACTGGTGCCGTCAGGCTCGTCATTTTGGTCTTAAATTAAATCAAATTAAATTTATTTTTGTAAAGCCCAAAATCACAACAGCAGCTGCCTCTTAGGGCTGAACATGATGATGATTTAACCAACAGAAAGTTAGAAAATCAACAATGAAACAGAAACAGACAAGCAAATTAATCAAGAGAAAACAAGCAAATGAGGAGCGGTCCCAGAGCGCCCCCTGTCCTCAGACCGTCCTACTCAAAAATATTGACCCGTTCTACATGATCCTGGTCATTTTATTATTTCGGTATCGTGTCTGTAAATCAAGATATAACAGACAAATCAGGCGCTTTCTTTCCCTGAGGTGGCTCTTGCCAACCTTTGCAACAAGACTGATTGACAGCGTTGCTAAGTGCCCGCTCTGTGCTAAAGCAGTGGTGCGGGCAAGAAGGGGCGTTGCCTTCAACAGTCTCGCTTTTGATTGGCTCTTTGGTTGCTATGATACTCTCAGTTGGAATTCCAAATATGAAACTCTGCTCCAAATTATTCCCTATACCTGCTCTACCCTCGATGTGCTTCATTTGACTGGAGCTGAACGCTGTGGGTGACGTCGCACTCGCTCAGTCCACTTCTTTACACAGAAATAACTCGATCTTGATTCAAAGTCAGTTGCACAGCCCTACTAGTAATAACATTTATCATCGTTACTGTATTGTGATTTGTATGTCGCCATGTTGGAGTTGACATTTTTCCCCATGTGGTAAATATTAATGTGGAAAATTACAGTAATGAAGATGCACTCACTTGGCGGTCCTGAAACGCTGGCACAGTTTTTCAACCAGGGACTCAGTTTGCCTCTCTTTAGTAATGTAGGAAAACAGCTGCCTGAAAATCCCACAAGAACAACAATTATATTATTAAATGACATTATAGATTCACACTTTGGTGGAAGAGATTGGTCGTACGTCATGATCGTGTTGAAATCCTCCGACTTCATTCCTCTCTCTGGATCAGACAAGCGGCTGATGATGTCTGGGAGCAGGTTGTAAATGGCATTGTCCTATAAGTGAAGTAACAGACATATTTAAGTCGGAAAAAATATACTATCTAGGTTTTTTTAGGTAATGTTGAGACCTTGGTGTTGGAGTCTCGTGCATTTTCAAAAAAGAAAAAATTTGAACTTGAATGAACTGAAAACAGCCTGAGTTCGGAAGAGACACTGTCTGCGAGTGTTGAAGGAAATTTAGCACTCAAATGATCAGAACAGGTACAGTGGTTCTTTATGTTTTTTAAAAGAAGACCTATTGTGCTTGTGTCTGCTATATAGTAATAATCTCTGACACTAAAAGATCATCATGTTCTGCACATTTTAAATCACAATATTCATCTAAAACAACTTAATAAAAGAAACCAGTCTGCTGACTTTTGTTACAAAACCGCAGTGCCCAATGGGAACCGGCGTTGCTGTAAACATCACGACAAAGAACCATGTAGCTGTTAGCTCCTCCCATGGATAGCTGCACGTCACTACTGAGTCGCTGTTTTTTTTTTCCCCCATTTGTACAAAAATGACTACACGTTGCTGCCGAAACCAATGAGTATCACTGATTATGAAAATAAAACTGAAGAACGAAGCAGGTACAGAGCAGTGGGCATGTACCAGTGAAAATAGGTTGTTTGAGCAATTTTTAACCACTTATTTTCAAGATGCCATATTGCCAAACATGCACAAATCACTCCAAATACAACTTCAGAGGGTAAATGAGAAGGAAACAACTATAACATGGTTAAAAGCTCTGAACAGGTCTGCTTTGAACAAAGTATTGCTGATAAAAGTGGCCTGATGTAGAGGGAGATGGCCTTAGCGTTTGTGAATTGAAACCACTCCAGATACGTTTTTGAAAAAATAAATAAATAAAATAATAGAATCTCGAATATAAAAATGTTTGGCACAAATGTGAATGGAAGCTCACCTTTGTCGACAGCTCGTTGAAGAAGTTGAGGGCGAGGCTGGCGATGTGCGGCTCGGGGTCAATTAGCAGCAGAGCGACTTCACTGATCTGACCTTTGACCTTGAGCACATCCTTCAGGACGAGCTGCGTCAGAACTGTGACAGCCGTCTGCCTCACGGAAGGCTCCTCGTCGCCGAGCCTGCGGGGAACATGCTCTGTCATTAAAGATTACACTTCATTAGACTGTGGCCAGTGGAAACACACTCAGCTCCGTCCTTAGATTAGGGGAAGTCAAACTTATCACGATTCAAAACGACGCAAGCGGCCTGGAAGTTTTTATTTTGAGAGCCTTAAACAAGGGCAGGGCAAATGGGGCAATACATGTGAAGTCATGTTGGGCCTCCGTTATGTCACGATCCTGTCACGATACATTTCGAAGTGCGATAAATTGCTGATGTAAATATCGGCAATAAACGATAATATTGAAACAAAGCAGAATTGTCCCCAAAAAGTATTCTTAGTGCACAATATTGTTAAAAAATGAGCTGCAATAAATAACAGAATGCAACAATTGATGTAGTTATTTTCTATTTATAATGAGTTATAGAAGTTCATATTTCAAATCAAAAGCTCCAATCTCATCACAAAAGAGAAAAAAAACAAAATGTGCTTACTGGTACAAAGAAAAAGTACCAATAATTAAAAAAACAAAAAATATTGTTCCATCTGTCATGTATAAAATAATGTCATCAATTGAATTACTTAACAGTCACCCACAATCATCTAACCACCAACAGTATCACAGGATGGTAAAATGCAAATATACCAATGACGACAAAGTACTGTATACCTTCTCCACAACAAGTCCATGTAAAATTCACTTTTCTAACCCACTGTAAGGATTTCAAGCACTTTTATAAACGTGACGAGAAATTATGAAACTGTTATTTTTACCCAAACAACCATAACTGCCTCATTTCCACTGCAAATGAGTTGTGCCGTTTGTGTCTTCGTCGTCTTTAAAACCAAAGCTTTTGCCAAATAAACCACAACAAAGGACCTCATTACCCATGTGAGACCAGAGCACGACTCTTGGCAAAGCATCAGAGCGCTGTACGTGGCACTAGTACTCGCCAAAGCTGGAATTACAACGGCGTACAGTAATAAGCAGGCAATTAATTCTTAATGCTCTTATCGGGAGGATTCAGGGCGAGCAGGGAGAGAACAGAGGAGGTGGAGGTGAGTGGGAAACAATTAGAACTGAAACGCTTATCTGGTCTCACACGAGGAGGGCAGCACGCTTAGAAAAGAACTGAATATTTCACATAACAAGAAACAAGTCCCAGTGAGTATTAACAATTAGTATAATTAAAATTGAACTTCAAATAGCTGCTTGGTTGATGGAGCTCGTACCGTTCAGCAGTGGGAACAAGCAAAATGACAGAAAACATTCATTATTCAACGAGAACTTTATAAAATGCCACTTGTAGAACTTGGAAACATCTTCAAATCATCCATCGCTTGTTATAGCAGTATAATTAAAATTACTCTTCAAACTGCTAATTTGTTGATAGATCTTGCATCCAGGAAAAAAAAAAAGGGAATTCGTTTAAAACTTAAGAAGAAAAAAAAAAACTTGCGGGGGGGGGTAAAAAAAAAAAAAAAAAAAGTGGAACCTTGAACCTGTACTATTCCCTTCTTATTGTTCAATTGTTCTACATAATTACAACTCGCAGATGCATTCATTCACACGAGTAATTAGCAGTTTCATTGTTGTCTAATGCCTTCACCACACGGGGGGGTCCCAAGCTCCGCCTCGGTTCACGACTGGAGTTCAGGCTTAAAATGACCTCTGGTTTCCATGGCAACTAAAGGGATCAGTCCAAGTAGTGTTTTATTTTTTTTCCCCTTCAAACTCCTTCACCGATCATCTAAAAAGTTTGCTCCTTGATTGGAGATGGAGAGTGTAAACTTTTCCCATCATGCAGTTCAGTGAAGCATTAGGGCGGCTGTAACAGTTGATTGGACTTGGATCAGTCTTAACCAGGACGAAGTTGCTCCACAGAACGATTGGTTCACGTATTTCACAGGGACAGACGAGAGAGATGGGGTAGGGAGTCCCCAGCGAGAACAGCCCTAAATATTATGTGTGATGATACTGCAGTTATTTAAAGGATACTTGGAGGATTAAAAAGGTGAGAATCTAATTTTACGTAGAAAAAAAAAAACAAAAAAACTTAAGAGTCAGTTTTGCGAGACCTTTGTGAGCTTTTAACCATGTTATAAAGTTGTTACCGCCTCAAAAACATACTGCAGTTGTGTTTTGTTTCATTCACACATGTTTAAGTAACAGCATTTTAGACAGACTAATAAAGTCTGTTCCACCTTGTGATGTCATGAAATGGTAGTTCAAGTTAACAGCTCAATAAAGATGAGCAATTCCAGAGCTGAAATGATCCAGATGATTCTAGTGAAGGTGTATGAAGATTAAAAGCACAGTGAAGCACTTCCTGTATTACCACATGATGACATCACAAAGTGGAAACAGAGTGTTTTCTGTTTGAGAAAAGAACTCAGCCTAAATATGCAGGGTTTGTGTGTTAAACGTGTGAATTGAAACAAAATTACAGATATGGTTTCGATGAGCAAACAACATTATAGCATAGATCAGAAAATGGTGTAATATGGGCTCTTTAAATATTTCTCCAATGTGACCTCCTAAGAGAAGCTTAGGGCATGAGTTTGAAGTCATCAGAACTCATGTTAGTTGGGGTGAGCAATAGACCAAAAAAAAAGGACTACAAGCTTTTAAGAGTCAGACTAATTTTGATAATTTTGATTTCAAGTCAGATTATGATTCAACAACAAACCAAAGCATCCTTGTGTTACCTGGCATAGAGATTCTGTGTCCAGGGTTCCAGGATGTTGGGAAAGCGGACGGTGAGGTCTCCCAGGGCGATGATGGCGTTGGCCCTGACGACGGGGAGGGAGGAGCGTTCCAGAACAGTGAACATCAGACGCAGGTTCTCTTCACAGGCCGACGGGCTGAAGAGGAGAGAGAATGCACCAACTTTAAATACATATGATTTGACTGTTATAGTTATAATTTATGACAGCTGTGGGTCATCATTTTAAACTGTGAAATTGATCTAAAACAGCTGATGTCAAGTATGAAACTGCAGCGCTGATTCCCACCAGTCCCTATATCACAACAAAGTACCAAAATTGCTATGCGACTCCGCTGAATCCTACAAGTTTCGCCAATTAAAGAAATTAAAGAACACATTGTGCTTGTACCGCTGTCGAATGCAAAATGTGCAGGTGGAAGTGAAAACGGGGACTGATGGGCCATATGGCGTTTTGAAAATAAGAGATTAGAGGTTGCTCAAACATGCACGAATCACTCCAAATATAACTTCAAGAGGGTAAATGAGAAGGAAACAACTAGAATATGGTTAAAAGCTCTGCAAAAGTCGATTTTGCTGCTGTAAAGGGGAAAAAAAGAACATTTTTGGAACAACGCCGACTAATGCATATTTAAGTAAAGTTGTATTTAGAATGATGAATGCAGAGCTGAGTGGATAAATGAGGAGGAAACACATTGTTAAAAGCTCATAAAAAGGTCTATATCCCCTTTAAGCACTGCACTGCTTTTCTAGTGTAATGGCTTGACTGTATGTAGAAGTACTTCATCATAATAATAATAAAAAGACTTTCAATACGACAGTAAACGAGTTCGCTGATGGATCATTATCGAGTTTGATGATGTCCCTGTTCTGTTTACCTGATCATCATGTACTGAGAGAGTGCGAGGCAGGCCGCTGTGGTGAGCTGCGGGTGGGAGTATCGTCCTGGAGAGCTGCAGACTTTCACCAGCAGGGGCAGGAACGCGCACAGCAGGTTCTCCTCTACAGGTAAAACAAGAGACGGAGGATAAATGACAAACACGCTCTCAAAAGGGCTGCAACTAATTTTTTAAGTAGTCAACTAGTCAGTGATTTTTTTTTTCTTCTACAGTGCTAAAATCTATTTTTAAATTGATTTTTAACCAAATAAAATGAAGAAAGATGGAGAATATTTATAATTGTATTATTGACAATTTAATTTAACATTATGCTAACAATTATCTACTAGTCATGATTTGTTGCTCAATCGTTGGCGCACTACTCTCAAAACTTGTGTAATATAAGGTATAATGACCACAAAAAAAAAAAACTTTGCCATAAAGGATTACAGTACTTGAAAAATGGAGATTGTTGTAATAAAATTGGTCTGTGCCACAGTAATTTGGGAGGGAGGAGGATCCTACCAGCGAGTAGTTCGGTCTCGCAGATTTTTCGGATGAGTTCTGCTTCTGTGTCTTCAGCCGAAGCTCCCATCAGCCCCAGCTCCTCCTCCATGGCGCTTTCATTGGCTGCCTGCTGTTTGGGAATACAACAAAAGAACAACACATCAAAACATTTAAAAGAACATCATACTTTTATGTGTGAATGTATTTTTCATCCAAACATTGCTGACTGTGGGTTAACTTTTACATCACAAATAAATCTAAAAATGTTTTATGTAGGTA
This sequence comes from Periophthalmus modestus, assembly GCA_019594935.1. NCBI lineage: Eukaryota > Metazoa > Chordata > Actinopteri > Gobiiformes > Gobiidae > Periophthalmus > Periophthalmus modestus. Next base: position 3,221,012 of record JAIEZT010000124.1, read on the forward strand.
GGTTCACAGTGGTCCATGAGCATATACTAGTGTATGTGTCTTATACTTGTGAAAGATGCAGCTCAAGATCATTCTAAAGATATTCAGGAAAGACTGACTTCTGTCCTGTTGATGTGACATTTTTGACATCAATACCTGCTCAAATGAGTACTCGAAACTACTCGATAGTAAAAGTAGTTTCGAGTAATTTCATTTATTTGACAACCCTACTACATACAGTACCTTTACAGTGCAACAGTGCTTCAGCTTCTCAGAATATTACCGTCAGGTTATTATTATTATTCATCACAACACTAATTAAAAAGTCATTTGTTTGCGTTTCCTGATGGGTGAGTAATTACAGCTCATGTTACGTGTGAGACTAAATTAAGCTGTGTGACATGACTGACACTTTAGTAACTGTGCCGCTGTTTGGCCCCCTGTAAACACGCTTTAAAATTTAATGCTTCATTAGCAGTTTTACTCTCAAAATAACAAAGACTTCATAAGATGGATGTCATTGCTCCAATAACTCTGCGTAGTCTACAGGAATCAATATAAAAAGTCAATGGATTTTACATATTTTAATGATAAAGTCAAGATAAAATATGGATTCATGAGGTTTAAAATGATTTTCCTACATTTTAACCTACAGTAAAAATGTAGGAGAATGAGAGAAAGTATGAAGGGAGCTGAGAAAGAGTGAAATGTGAATGTTTGAGTTTGTAAGTGTGTAATATTTTAATATATTTGATTCTCTTGACAAATTCACTGAATCTATTGCTTTTTCTACAAATAATCCCACTCCTTTTTAGGGAAAATTGAACAGTTTTAAAACCTTTCTGATGACTGGTATTGCAAATTTGCCTAGTCTATAAACACTGACACCTGCATCAGATTACTGTATTGTTCATCTGTGTTTGTTGTATCTGTCCCTATTCAAATAAACTATAAAAAAAAAAGACTAAAATAAAATATATATTTACTGTTCCCACAGAGTTCAGGGGCTTATGTGTTGTGTATGTATTGTAAGGTCATGCCCTCTGAACCCAGGATCTTGTTGCTGTGAGGCTGGAGGACCAACCAGGCACTGTCACCTTTATGTTTGGGAAACACTGGTCCCATAACTCCATTAAACAGAAATGTTGGCTGTTGTTTACCTTAGATTTGCTGGTCGGTCCCTTCTCCTTCTCCTCCCTCTCCTCTGTCTCTCCTCTCCTCCTCCGCAGCTCTGCGCTCACACTGCGCTCCAGATGAGACACCTGCCAGAACGCCACAGCCCCGGAGAGCCCCAGCAGCTGAGCCAGGCACACGCAGCTCACTGGAGGCAAACGGGGAAAACACAAGGAGCAGAAACGAATCAAATATGAATGAGTCTCATGTTATATTTGTGTCAAGTCATTAAAAAAAACAAGGATGTTGAGAATTATAGAATGCTATGATTATGCAGGTCAGTATTTCACCAGGAAAAAATAAGTAATTTCATGTTAAATGTGGACTATAACTTATGGTACAGAGTCCAGCCCCCACTAGTTTCCATGGAGATGTTATAGCTTTGTCTAGTGAATGCTCCATATTATGGCATTACACTTCTTCATTTTTTTAGCCAATGAACACCTGTAGTTGAATAAATACAGTTATGTTTAATGCCATATTGTGGTGACTTCTCCATCGAGACAAGGAGGAGTAAATGTGGATCAGCATTTATTTTGTCATGGTGTCAATAAATGTGAATAAAATTGTGATGTTTCTTATTACATTTTGTGACACTGCAACGTCCTTACAGACTGACATCATGACTCACCGTGTTCACCTGGCTCCGAGTCCTGGGAGCCATCTTGGATCGAGTGTCTGCTGATTTCTCCGCCTTCTGCGATCTGGTCGAGTAACTGACGGGCGCAGCGCTGCAGGAGGCGGGAGCAGAGCTGGTCAGGTGACTCAGCCAGGAAGTAGATCAGTCTGACGGCCTGCTCCATGAAGCTCTGCCAATACGGGTCCTCCATCACAACACCTGAAAAGAGGCATCATGCAAAATCAAGTTTTATGAAGTTTTGGCTATGTTTTAACTGTGATCCCTCATAGTCCGTTAAGTCAAAGTTATATTTCAAGTGATTCATGGGTGATTCTGTATTATTGTCCTACATGTTGGGCCCCCTATCCCCGCCCACTTCCACATCGCTCATTCAAATAATTCTGGCTCTGAGTCATACACGAGGTTCAAAAATATTGTGTGATCTTTTGTCAACGATTAAAAAAAAAAAAAGCCTAAATCAAAATCCACTGCTTGGTACAATTAAATCCAATGGTCCCATTTCTATTACAAAGTCATTTATATAGAATTTTGCTGTTTTGTTATGTTTTACTTGTACTTTATAACCAACTATGAGACAACAATGAGTCAGAGAAAGTCCAAATAAAAACAGGACAAACTTTATGCACCTACCTTCAGCGATGGCATTGAACAGACAGGTGAAGAGCTGGTGTTCCTGGGGAAGTCTAAAAGGAGCCTCTTTGGACTGCTGCAAAACAAAAATACAAATTCAACAAACGTCTACTAGGGCCTAAAGTTAAAACAGACATTTTTACATAAACATCCTGACTGTATTAATTCACTTAAACGACACAGAGCATAAGCACGGTAGCTGTGATCTTACTCGGACGTGGTCGGTGATGCTGCAGATGGTTATCACTGTGTCTCGAGCCAAAAGAAAATCCTCAGTCACTTTTTCTCCCAAAGCAACGGAGCAGAGAGTGTCCAGATTACTGAGAACAACCTCCCGCTTGGACCTGGAACACACAAAACAAAAGACATTTTTAAACAGAGGTAAAGAGATTTGTAATATTTACCCATCAAAAATGTTTAGATATTAGTTGGGATGAACGATTAATAGTATTCAAATCAGAATTGCACTTTGGTGGCAAATATCCAAGAGCAACAGTTTTGATGAAATGAAAGGTTGCACATATCTTATGCCGTCTTTTTAAATACAACAGCCACTTTTACAGTTCAAAAACGTGGGATTTTGCATTCAAACTTTTATATACACATCTGCACCTGTTTTTAATGTGTTTTTTTTATGGATTTTTATTGTTTGGTTTATTTTCAAGTTTGTATTGTATTTTAAATAGGGCAGTCATGAAAAAGAGCCCAGGTGTTCTCCTGTACAAGTAAAGATAAAGATGGACAAGCTAAACTAAATCTTTAAAACATGAAAGGTCTGGATGTGTTTGCAACGTGCCCTGTGAATATTATAATTGAACTGAACAATACTTGAAATATAAGGAAAATAAATAAATAAAAACATCACAATTAGTTTTGTCCAAATCCTGCAGCACTAGTCAAAAGTCATGAGTCTTCATTGGTTTAACTTTCCCAGCGTGAGCCTGGCTATAATGGGTGTAGGAGGATGGGTTAGGGAAAAGCACAGTGGATTTCATAGGTTATAAATGCTTGTGGCTGGAGAGGCAGCAGAGTGTGTGGGTTGCAGATAGTTCCCTCTCTGTTCTTACTCATTTTTAAAAGGCACTGGCTCAGAGCCCAGTTAAATGGTTGAGTCGTGACTTTAGCTGCATTGTGGCAGAGGCAAAGCTGATATTTCACTATAGCCTTCCATAACGCTGGGGTCTGGATGACATCACAGCATTTACAAAAAGGGAGACAGCTCAAATAAATAATATTGTTAAAACGCAATTCTAAAGTCTAGTCACTAACAGCTCTTTTGTTCAACATTTGTGCATTTTGCTTTTGGAAAAGTTTTTAAATACAATGTCATTAATAGAAAGGCTCCAGACGTTTAATTTTTTTGCAGTAGTCCCTGTCTGAAATCTTTTAGGAGCACAGGGAGAAGATTTACAAGCATATGCTATGTTTTTTGTTAATATTACAGACCTAGGCTGTATTTAATCCATAATAGATGTTTAATGCAGACAAGTGTATGAGCTGGAACAAAGACGCAAAAGTCATCTGTAAAAGTGACTTGACTGGAAGATTATGGTATTGTTTAATAATAAATATTGTGAAAATTTCTCTCAACGGCCCTTCTTATTATTCTTATGTACTGTAAATTCACTTTATATATCCTGAGTAACACTGCAAGTATTTTTTACAAGCTGTAAAATATGCAGGTAAAATGTGAGGATTTGGTTGCAGTCTGAGTCCTGGATAGAGAAACAGGGTCTAAACTAGGGCTTAAGGTTTTGAAAAGAACTTAATCATCGACAGAGTACTTCCAAGTAAGACAATACCCAAAAAAAGGACAAGGATGGGGGTGAAATGTGGAAAACACAGGAACTGCAGAAATAGGTATTTTGTTTCATTCTAGCATGTTTAACACACAAACACTGCTTGTTTAACACACAAACACTGCATGTTTAAGCTGTTTTCTCTCAAACTGAAAACACTCTGTTCCACCTTGTGATGTCATGTGCTAATACAGGAAGTGCTTCACTGTGTTTTTATACTCCATACACCTTCACTTAAAAATTTGGATAATTTCGGCCCTGCAATTGCCAGTCTCTACAAAAATAAATTATATATATATTTTTTAAAAAGCTGTTAACTAGAAAGCTACAACTACATGACTTCGCAGGATGGAGCAGAGCATTTTGAGCTTTGGAGATTTAGACAGACTAATATTAAAGTGTTACTCAAAACGCTTATCTGATGAGTCAGGTTTTAATGAGAGAATATCGATGCATAAAAATCACCTTGCAGCCATGCCCAGTAACAACACTGCGGCTCTCCTGTGAAGGCTGGAGGTCTCCCGTTTGCCGGTGAATCGTTCCCATAGGACCTGGACCACAGTGGACTGGAGACTGCTCCCACTGCCGAAGAACTCTTGTACCTGAGAGACAATTAAAAGAGTAAGCAAAATAGATTGTATAGTTTTGAATGCTTCTTGTTTTAACGTTATGTGTTTTACTGAGTATTTTGTGGCCTGTTCAGCACTTTGCTCAGCTGCATTTTAAATGTGCGATAGAAATAAAGTTTGACTTGAATGTAATGGCAGACGGTAACTCACAATTTCTTCCAGACACTGGATTGTTCCCAGAGATGCATCGACCATGAGCTCCGAGAGGTTGTCCACCAGATTCTGAGCCTTCATCCTGAACAGCGAAGACACAAGGATGTGAGCTTTAGAACATAGCAATAAATCAGATTTATATAGCACTTATTTGGACACTAAAAGTCTTTACATGCTCAAATTGTGTTGTACTAAATTAAGTAGTAAGAAAAATATGAGACTATACTAATTTGAGGAGTTCTTTATGGGGGTATAAAAATAACCTGAATAGTCATGCACAAATGTAACATTTGATAAAAAACATTTACCTTTGAATCAATCCATAAGTTTCAGAATGATGATTAAGGCCATTGCCATAGTTATAAACAATTTAAAACAAGAGACCTAAACTAATGATTATAGATGGGACAGCATCTAGAAAATAAGTCACTAAAAAAGTAAATGGATATTTTTTGTAAATAAAGGGGTTCCATTAGGGTTCAAAAATGGTCTTAAAGACATACTGTGGTTGTGTCTGCTGTATAGTTATACTCTATGACACCCATGGATCATTGTGTTACAGTTTTCATGTTTCTTTTATTAAGTTGAGATGAATATTGCAATTTAAAATAAGTCCACTGACTTCTGGTGGTGGTGTCCAATGGGAGCTGATGTCGGTGTTAACGCCATCATAACAAAAAGCCTTGATGTTGTCGGCATCTCCGATGGACAGCGCTAGCGAACAGTTTAAAAAAAAAATTGTACCAAAATGACTACAAGACGCTGCCGTATCACCAATTAAGAAAATAAAATCGGAGAACGAGGTAAGCAGTGGGCATTTCCCGGTGGTGGTGAAAACAGGACTAGACGGCAAAATGGTGACTTGAAAATGAATGAATAAATATTGCACAAACATGTACGAAGCTCTCCAAAAACAAGTTTGAAAGGGTAGAAAAACTTCAAATAAGTATTTATGTGTGCGTTTATTTAGAGGCTCAAAATGTAACCTATTTGCCCACATTAGTTTTGAATTGTGTATTGTTGAAAATGAGGCTCAAATATAACCTTAGTATATGTTTTAAGTAGTAGTAGTAGTACCTGACTGTGTCTCCCTGTGGGTTGAGGTAGAGTCTCCTGTAGGCTTGGACCACTGCGTCTTTAACCGCTGCGTCCGTCGACCAAACCAAAGGCAACATCTTCCTCACTCCACTGATTGGAGTTTGCGACACTGAACTCGCAGACAGTGACACAGAACTGCACAGCCTCCTGCACCACTACGACAAAAAGGATCAGTGTAAAGTAAATATACATCTTCCCATAGCCACTGAATGAACTACAGTGTTTATTCATATCAGTGTATGGGTTTGGGAACACTGGTGGGATCCTTCTGCAGGTATGTGGACTCCTCTACAGTTCATTCACACAACTCCAGGTATTTTTGAGGAGGTAACATTATAACATGCATTTAAGTTCCCAAGAGTCAGTTTTACGTAATATAGGACCTTTAAAATGCATATGGCAGGTCAGACTACACATTTCACTGAACATAGTTAGCAAAAATTTCAAACCAAATACATTTTTCTTTTGCAAAATCTTAAAATAATTGTGCAAAGGCATACAATTTCACTTCCTGGTTAGACAAGGGCAACACTTTATTAAATCAATGTCAAAAAATGTGTTCCTTGTCCTGCATTTTGGATGAAATTTTTTAGTCTTCCCTCTTTGGAAAACCTTGTAAAAAAGCTTGTTGGAGTTCCAGTCATCACAGATATAACTTCAGCTATATAAAATAGTCTGGAGTGTTGGTTGATTTCATTTTCCTTTCTATACCTGAGGTGGTTTTCCAGTAGAGCATAGTGTTGATGACAGCGATGGCCTTCTCCACCTGCAGAGCAAACGCCTCCGTGTCTGTCAGGTACTGCACCAGCATCTCCTGTTTCTGCAGCTCGCTCTCGTCACCCTCCTTTTCCTCCTTTTGAGGAGTCGGGGGCAGATTTTGACTCACGTCTGCAGAGTCCTCATCAGAACCTGAAAAAATCAACAAAAATGTCACTGTCTAAGCTGTTGAGTTATACATTTGCAAGTAATATATAAAAGCTGTGTCATGTAATAAACAAGTGTGGAAAAGTTAATGAAAAAATGTACCTAAAAGACCTAAAGCCACAATAAACATTTTAAATGTTTGCAAGTAGAGCTACAACTAATTGATTAGTTCTTTAGAACATTGACTTGGTGGTTTTCAGATTCTTGCCTGTGATTTTATCATTCTGTTAATCACATTGTACTTTGCCATATATAGTATCTAAAAGGTTAAATGAATTAATTATCACTTCCAGTAGTGACTAGACCTCACTCACTATATTACAACAAAGGTCTACATTTTAACAATATCAAATTTGGCTGCCCCCATCAGTATTAAATATTATGAGCCTATAAAAACTGTGATATAATTTGAAACCCAGCAATATTAGATTTTTATTCAATTTGACCAAGATGAAGCTGAAGTCAAGCTACTTCCATGTTAAAACACTTATTTCCTGATTGTGTCTTTTTGATGCAGTTACTGCTCTGTATAAGTTTTGTGATTATGAAATTAATTGACGATTATTTCAATAATCATTTAGTTAAGATTAAGTCGATTAACTTGTTGCAGCCTAAGTTACAAGAAACAATGGAAAGTCTGTAATCTGGATAATCTACTGTACTGTATATTGTTCAGTCAGGATTAACTTTTGAGCCAACGTTATAAACAGCAAATGATACTTTTACACAATTATACAGCTCTGACTTATAGAACATATTCACTGCATCATGAATCACTGAACATGAGACACTTATTGTAAGAGACTGGGCAGATTTCTGGCTGATTGACAATTTGTATTCACTGTTTTGATGATAAATATTCAAGACAGATGATGCTGCTTATCTACATACAGTTTCCCTACTGAGACAACAAAGTGTACCTTACTTCATCCTTTAACCTCAAATATAATACTGAACCAAAACCAGGTGTATTTTTACAAACATTATGGCCAAAGAACAGGAAGCATCTCATTAATACATGTAATAAAAGGTCCTAGTTGGTTTTTATTAGAATAAGTGAAAACCTCTCAGTGTGTGCACCTATGGAGAAGAATATATTATGTATGTGACACTTGGTTCATTACCTTTGAATATGAAAGCCAGAGTGTCCATTAAAGTCTCCGAGGAGAGAGTGGACAGACGGGAGAAGATGTCAGACTCGGGGAATCTGCTGTGGGCCTTTACACACAAGCGCACTGCATTTCTGAGGAGGAAAAGGATATGGACAATTAGTACATGAACAGACTTGAACTTGGTTAGTTCTATAAAATAAAAAGCTAAATTAAAACACAGGGTTATGTCTAGAGATTGACTGATATGGGTTTTGTCAATGCTGATTGTTTAGAATCCAGAGCAACCGACGGCCGATAAGATCTGCCGATATATGGGGCAGATTTTGATAATTTTCCTCAACTTAAACTTATCCATAGCATTTTTATTTTTTTTTCCCCCCACAAAACCTTCAAGAACGCAGTGTATCAAATTTACTGCATTTATCTCTTCGTATTAAAGTGTTAATATAAAGATTTGGGGGTACATTCTAGGCAGCAAATCCACCAAAACAAAATGCTGTGCTGGAGACGTAACGCTGATAGCAGATACACTGAAAAGTCCAAAATATTGGCCTACCTCTAGTTACGTCTGTTACAACTGTGTTTAGATCTTTACTTGATTACCGTGATTTACTTACTTTTTGCACATCCTTATTTAATCATTTCAGTAGTCAACGATTAGCTTGGGTCTTTTTAAGGGATCCATAGCCAATTCTGTCGGTAAAAGCATGAAGTTCGGAGCAGAGTTCCTATTCTGAGTATAAAATATAAATAGACTGATATGGCAAAGCACGTTTTTTTTCCCCCTAAAAAGAACAATATGGGCAAGAATATAAACAGTACAACCTGTCGAATCAATTTTTTCATATACATGTCAAAACTACTGTCAGGCAAATAAAACCAAAACGCTTTCGTCAACTCCGCTCACCTCCATTCTCACTAGTTGAAGCCTCAACGCAACCTCTAGTTTATATACATGTGTGCTGAAAGATTAGCCTTGTAATTATTCATATGGACATCAAAACTGGTGTCAGGCTATAAAAACCTAAAAAACAAAAACAAAAAGGTTTGCTTGTTTGTACCTGTATTTGTTGTCACGAAGGTACTGAGCGATCTTGACCCCGGTGGCTCTGTCGTCTTCTTCCTCCTGCTCCTCTTCCTCCCCCTCTCCTTCACTCTCTCCTCTGGGCTCCAGCTCAGCTCTGACCGTAACCAGCAGCTCCGGCTCCATAGCGGCCCACAGCTCAGATGCCTTTATCACAGCCACTGCCAGAACAAGTCAAACACATCCAAATGAAATTACATCCATGGCAAAAAAGCTCATCTAGTTCAGTGAATAATTAAGATGTTTAAAAAGATTCCAGCTTGTTTACATTTAATAAAAAACACAGTATTTCAAAGTCATGGTAAAGAAGAGTTGCACTGATGATTTGGCCAAAGAGACTTCAGTCTAAAGGCATTTTGGATTTGTGATTTGGCTGCTCTTCTTCAGTTCTGGTCAGATTACTGGTGGACACTGACCAGAACCGAAGAACTTGGGACTTGAACTTGGACGAGCAGCAAAACGTCTTCACTCCTACAACTTTTTGTCCAGTTGACAGATTTTACTTTTGGCTTTTACTATGGATCAGACCTGGACAACTCAGGGATTCCACAGACACTGATGATTTGTTTATTTTGAGCATTGATCTAGGACAATTTTTCCATCCTAAAAAAAATTAAAAAATAAAAATTCCATGAATACTCTTTTCCTTGAAAGGGATGAGATGAAGCTACTTTGCTCTGTAGTTTGAAAGGGGTGGGATACTTGAATGCGATACATTTATTGAAAGTCACCAAATTTCATAACATTGTTTTCACAAAGATTAAAATGTACACATAAAGTACTTCCCTAATTTGTCTTGGATTCCGATCATTTTTTAAAAAGCATAAAGCCAGAGACAGCAAACGCTTCTATACTGATTGAAAATTATGATTTTTTTTTGGGTTTTTTTCTTATGACTTGCATTGCTTGTGCGGCTCCCCAAAACTATTCCAATTTGAGCTCGCACACAGAGACACAAACCATTCCTTCGGATTAGAGGTCAACTGATCTGGGTTTTTTCATGACTGATGCCAGTTGTTTAGAATCCAGAGCAACCGATGGCCAAAAAACTCAGGCGATATATTTGGGCCGATATGTGGGGACGATTTTGATTATGTTCCCACAAATTATGCAATTTAAATTTACTACAAACTCCCCCCAAGCCCCCTCTTTTTTAAAACAAAAATCTATAATATGAAGAGATAGCTGCACAAAACGTGATTTCATCTTAAAGTGTCAATGTAAAGCTTGGTGTGTATTTTTTAGGCAGCAGAAACCAAAACAAAATATATCAGCCCTAAATCTCCAGCACAGGCTGATATCAGTTGGCCAATATTTGAACTTTTCAGCATATCAGTCTTTCTCTAGTTCGGATAGTGCTGCATTGAAACAAATAAGTCAAGGTCCAATATCCAAAACAGCAAAAATGTGGCTCTGAACTTTATTTCAGCTGAAATGTGTTTGATAAATACACACCCAGGATCCATTATTAAACCCTGCCTCCAGTGCCTGCAGGTGGAGTAAGCAATTGTACATGGTTTTTACCTATGCCTTGTATAGATTTTACTTCATTAACAGTCTAGTTTTCTACAGCCCTCAGATTACCAAAGACAGAACTCATTGCAAACCAAAACAGTGAATGGAGCTGAACACTCTTCTTGGCTCTGAAACGCCGTCCCACCGCACGCTCAAACTGTCGGGCCGTGACCCTTTACTCCACTGAACTTTAGAGGAGTAATGTTTGGTCTAAAGCCTCTTCTCTGTGGACAGGCCCTTACAGCAGAGCAGAAACACTCCTCTGCTCAGCCAAGATTACCTGCCTCAGAGCCAGAAGATCTCAGCTCCTGTTCAGAGAGCTCGTATTCGCCTTGGTCTCATCACAGGGCACAAAACTAATCTTTAAACTGACATTTTATCAGGGCAAAAAAACCCTGATCTTTAAAATCACCATATATTTTCTCATTAGTTGTGGTGCACCCAAGCACCCAAAGCATGATGGGAAGTTGGGATGAGGAGTCTCTCTGCCATCTTTTCAATCCATTATGGAAATAGTAATGCATTTTTATAAATTTGATAGATCAGGTTAGTTTGAACGCTACAAAAAACTGAACGATGTTGCCTGTATTATTTGACAGGACAGTGTAAATGTAAAATGGGGATGAGAACAGGGAGGAAATTCAGCAAACTGTCAGAGCGGGAATCGATCTCACTGCTCTGATATTGGGTAGAAATGTAACGATATTGATCTCCAAATCTCTGGGTATATTTTCATGATACGATATTTATTGTGAAATTTTGTGGAAACTAACCAAAAACTGAATATGCCACTTTCTTTTTAAAATGTCTTGACATGTCTATGGTAGTGTTTTAATGCAAAGAATTAAGGTTAAAAGTGCTGTTTCTGTGCAGACTTCATGACGAAATAACTGTTATTAAGCAAAGGATCTATGTAGTTCCTCTATTTTTTTTTTTTTTTAAACTATTGCTGCACCATAACAATTAATTTAAGCGAAGAGACTTGTGATTCGATAAGCTGTGATGGCCCATGATATTATTGTAACACTTTTGATAAAGGATATCGTGACATTTCAGTTATTGTTACTTCCCTACTATCTTAGCTTGGGTTAGTTCATAATTTTAAGTTGTAGAACTAGACAATGAGGTTTATATTTTTTTACCGTGGACTTTTCCACCACGTTTCTCCTTCATCTCTTTGAGTTTGGCCGTCTCCTTCTCCAGAGGTTTCTTAAGATCTTCACTGCTCAACTACAACAAAAACACATTGAAATACAAAATAAACCATGATAGACCTTTAGATAATTGTGTTAATCTCTTACTTTGCAGCTGTAGGGGTTGTGTGCGATGAACGCTGCCAGCAGCTGGATGGCGCTCTTCACTACATTTATAGACTTGTCCATAAGTCGCCCCACTGTGAGCTTCATCACCTCACTGTAGCGGCACAGGGGCAGAGCCTGAAAGAAAAACAAAAATGGGTATTGCAATTTACAAAAGCATCATAAATCTGCATTTTTTTTCGTCAGTGTTCACAGACATTTAAAAGGTGCACCATGTAACTTACTAGCGGAGGGTTCACCACTTGCCTACTGCCCTGGAGATTGCTTTGGATGGAATGTCCCAGGATAGATAAAGTATTAAACAATCTATATCCATGAAGAAAAGAAGAGGACACCACCAAACCAAGTTATCTCCATGGAGACAAGCGGGTGGCAGACTCTCCACCAGACATAGTGCTACATGGTGCACCTTTAAAAAAATGACACTGGAGTATACAGCCATAGTTTGTGACGCCAACTAGAGGCAAAAATTTAAGTTATACTGCAAGAAAGACTAAAGCAAATGTTCAAAAGTAGTTCAGATGTTATATGTCAATGGGATGGATTCATACATTTCTAACCAAATATGAAGAAAAATGAGGACATACTTTGCCGTTGACGATTCGGGTGAACACCTGGATGACCCTGGCTCGAACGTGGGAGTTTGTGTCGTGTAAATGCTCCTGCAGCGTGTCAAAGAAGCGGTCGCGGTCGGCTTTTCCGGCTTCATCCAGCCCATCTCCGCACAGAACACGGACTAGGAGCTCTCCCAGCACTTCGCAGACAGCCGTGCGCATCGTGTGGCTCTGAAGAAGCAGATGTAGAGATTTAAAAGATTTGTTAAACTCCCTAGACATCAAAACAACTGTTAAAATAGGTCCTTTTTATGGTTTATGGGCAGAAATCTAATGATAATCTGCTAATTTAATGTTTAAAAAGGCAAAACTGGGTTTAACTATGGGGTAACGACTAGAAATTTTGTATATCCAATTAAAAAACTAAAATTGAGAGCACACACCAATTATCTTTATTCAGTTTCTGAAGTTATATAAGCCACAATGTTAAATTTTATTGTCATGAGGTATACAAGTTAATGTTTTTGTGTACTGGAAAATTAATGGGACTTTTTATTCAAGAAGCAAAGTCCCCCATTGAGTCGTATAGTAAAAATGGTAGAGGAAATGCTTAATACTAACCCCATAACCTGAAGAACATACAGTTATCCCTCAATACAAGATTCAGTGACATGTAGGGAGCCCTCAGATTACCAAAGACAGAACTCATTGCAAACCAAAACAGTGAATGGAGCTGAACACTCTTCTTGGCTCTGAAACACCGTCCCACCGCACGCTCAAACTGTCGGGCCGTGACCCTTTACTCCACTGAACTTTAGAGGAGTAATGTTTGGTCTAAAGCCGCTTGTCTGTGGACAGGCCCTTACAGCAGAGCAGAAACACTCCTCTGCTCAGCCAAGATTACCTGCCTCAGAGCCAGAAGATCTCAGCTCCTGTTCAGAGAGCTCGTATTCGCCTTGGTCTCATCACAGGGCAAGATTAAACTATATCGAATAGTTTCATGCATATTTGGGTTAGCAAATAGGCATTAAACTATATCGAATAGTTTCATGCATATTTGGGTTAGCAAATAGGTGTAAGATATAAAAAACCCAAAACAAAACAGGGTAGCAATTTTTTTTTTTTTGGAGTTGCATATACTTCTTTCTGTGACCTTCTTTGGTTTCCTTCTGCTGTTTCAACAGACCTATGGCTAGAAAGTTGTTAATCCTCAACTATTTTAATCTCTGGAGAAATATTTCAAATGTGTTTTATAAGTTTTCCATTTAAAACTTTAAATTCTCAATGAGAAAATTCAGATGGCTAATTCTAAGACTGAGTATCTTCCTAAGGTAACGCCGAGTTAAACTGGCTGCCCTGTGCCCTCGTTCTGTTTTTTTCCTCTGCAAAACCTTTTTTATTAACAGTTTCTTTCTTGGCTTTTAATTGCATGTTTGGGTTAACAAATCTGTGCAAGATGTATAAAATTGTATAGAAATTGATTTGGTGATGTATTCTTTTTCTAAACTACAAAATGGGTATGTTGAAAATAAATAAATAAATAAATAAATACATACATACACAATCTACTTGACCCCAATCAAATAAGACATTACATTTACAGTCACATTTATGATACCTTCCCATAATTCTGTCTAACCGTCAGGATGGGAAAAAAAGTGTTGATATTTACCGCTCCTTCCAAGTGGGTGATTAACATGCTGATGTAGGGAATCAAAAGTTCAGGCACAAGGGACCCAAGTTCAGAGAGAAAAGCAGCAAAGGCCTTCACTCCCGAGCCCTCTCTGGCCAGCTCCTCACTGGACTTCAGACCAATCTCCCTGAAGATCAAATAGAAAAGAGCAACATCACTTAAAATGGATTAGTAATTTTACATACAAAGATGCATAGTAATAATTCATAGAAGCCAACCTTATGACTTCTCCTATAACCGCCCTGACGCCGTACTCTGTGCTCCAAACAGACACAGCTTGGGCAAATACAGAGGAAAGCTGCTCAAAGTGTTGGAGCAACTGAATCACCTTCACACTCGCACCTGTGAAAGAGCAACACAAATAAAACCACTCGATATTGTATTATATAATCTGGAGAGTTCTGTGTATTTTTTTTAGAAAGTTGCACAGTACAGTGAGGAGGATACGTTGGGGTTTGGTAATATGGCAAAGCAATTTTCATTTTTTCCCCACTTGAAACAATCAATTACAAAAAACGTACAAACATAAAAAAAAATAAAATAAAAATGCCGTCAATAGTAATTTTAACATGAACAAAACAGACCAAGAGCCATTTAAACACATTTTGTTACCTCTAGAGTCTGATCTCTTCTCTAAACAAAATGCTTTGCCTGAGGCTGAAGTTAGCTGTAAACCTCATTTTAACAAATTGAATAAACATAATTGACCATTTTAAATAATTAGATTTCGATAAGCATTTCATTAATTGCCCGAGAAAGAAACTGCCAAGTCTCACCGAGTAGATGGTTGTATTTCTTGATCATTACTCCGAGGAGGTGGATGATGCCGTCTCTTGTGGGTTTGCTTTTAACATAACTGATTGTTGGGTTCTCGAGCAGTTTGTAGCAGCAACACGTGACACAGCTGAAAGAGAAAATGTCAATTGGAAAATATAAGTTAGATAAGGTTTTAATATCTATATTTTGGAAAGGTAAGCTAGGTAACCCTGGTGGCATGTCTGCGACTTACGGGTCGCCCATTCTGTGAATTTTTAACATTTCTTTCATGTTTTACCATTTCTAAAAAAGCGTGGCACAAAGGGTTTAAACCTGGTTCAACCTTTGAAAGCTTTTCTGATAAGGTACTTAACATCCTTTAATACTGTAGTACTCTAAACACGGGCTGATGAAGGAGTATGTGTGGAAATGTTAAAGGTCCTATATTAGACAAAATATATTCTTATGAGGTTTAAGCCATGCTATAATGTGGTTACCTCCTCAAAAACATGCCCGGAGTGGTGTAATGCTTCATTAACACAGGTTTGAGTAATCCTGGTTTATTAGCCTTGTCTCCAAAGCTCAAAATGCTCTACTCCACCTTGTAACTTTATGTAGTGCTATTTTTTAAATAACAGCTCCTTTTACCTTTTGTCAAGAATCCAAAAATACAAATGATTCTACTGAAGGTGTATGGAGTTTAAAAACACAGTGAAGCCCTTCCTGTATTCTCATGACATCATAAAAGGTGGAAGTAGAAGGTTTTCTGTTTGAGAGAAGAACTCAGTCTAAATATGCAGAGTTTGTGTGTTAAACATGTGTGAATGAAACAAAACTCCAGGTAAAATTATAACAAAGATCAGAAAATAGCATAACTTAGGCCCTTTAAGTAGGGCACCCAGTTTACCCTCTATAGACCTACAGCTACATGCAGCCATTTAAAAAATTTAATTAAACTTGTGTATTTTATCATTCATTTTTTAGGATTAAACCATCATTAACATTTTGGGCACTTTGGGGCAGTGTAGGTTTATAAATGTTAACTATATAAATATATAAAATATAAATATTCTATAAATACAAAAGCTTTTCAAAGCAAAGGTTTTCTGTGAGCAAGATTTGGTGTGAAAATGTTGAATCAATCACTGGCCTAAAAACATACCTGATGAACTCTTCCTCAACCAGGGAGAGATTCCACAGCGATCGAATGTCCACCTGGAAAAGCTGAACCAAGGCCTGCAGCACAGCCTCCCTCTCACTGTCCCACTGGTGCATCCCCTGTCCGGTATTCCCTTTTTTCCCTCCCTGTAGAAAAAAAAACATTTTTACCTAAATACCTTAACTCAACGATACTACACACAAATTAAAATAAAAACAGGTGTACCACATGCAGCCCTCAGATTACCAAAGAAGATTTCATACAAGTCAAACCATTTAAACAGACAATCCTCTAGTTGTCTATTCTACAAATCACACATTTCTCACACACAAACATACACATATGCTGTTTGACATCTTCCTTGTCCAATCTCATTTTCTTTAAAGAGAGGCAGTTAAAAGAAGGAGTCAGATTAACTGTAGGTGGACCCTTACAACAATGCAGTAAAACTACACCACACTGTCAAGATTATCCACCGAACAGAGAACTAGAGGATTATCTCATGGTTTGATCTTATCCGATATCTGCCATATTCTCATCAATGGGCAAAGAGTCTAAACCATTTGTGAAATCTATTTTTGTTTATCTGTGTGCTATAAAAATAAATTAAAAAAAAAAAATTCAGTTCAAGTTTATTTCATTTAATGTTTTTGTTAAAAAAAGCACTTTGGTCAAAAAAATCAACTTTTGAAAAACATTGTGCTATATATGAAAAAAAAGTTTGAGTCTAGCAGTTGTATTGTACCTTTCCAGTTGCAGTGACGATGCTTTGTCTGTAGGAGTCGCTCTCCAGCATCTCTGTGAGTTTGCAGAGCAGGTATACGCTCATTTTGACAGCGTTCAGGTTTTCTTTGCGTTCTGCAGCCGATATGGTGGTGGACATCAGGAAGGCAGGCAGAGAGCCAGCCAGACCCGTGACAACTAAAGGAGACAGACACAGACATTAACAACACAATACACAGGATATGGTGATGATTATACAAGCACTTACCTTGGATTAGCAATTCTAACGCATCTTCTTTCACACCAAGGTCAATTGATTTGCTGTGCCTGGAAAACAAGTTAAAGTTGGTAACACCGCAACAGTTTTAAGTCACTTTAAATAACCCTCTTCAACAATACTTAACACTTCTATTTTTTATTATTCTGTCTACACTGTATATTTTGTATTTATTTTCAGGCAAAGTTAGTTTAAATTTATACCTTTTGTTGTTATTTTTTTTAATCATAGTTTATATTTTACTATTAATAATCCTTTTATGCTGCACATTTGTAGTTTGAATTTGTTTACCGCCCATGGTAATATTTCTGATTCTTAAACGGATTATAGCAGTGATGAAAAATAAAGTAAAAGTAGTAAAGTACTGTAGGTAAGTAAAGTAGATACCTAAAATATGTACTTAAATACATTTTAAAGTAAATACTTGTTACTTTTACTTCACTGCATTTGAGACCAGTATCTGTACTTTCTACTACACTACATTTTAGAACTGGTCTGTAAAGTAAAAGTATTTTTACTATTATCTGAGACCTGTTGCTGACATGTTCATAGTTTGAGCAAACAAAAAATTTACAAATAAAAACAGCAAGGACAAAAATTAATTTGAATTGTTTCTGCTGAACAAATTCAGCACAAATCTTTATCAACATGAGTACACAAAATCTGTGCAAAATACTTTTACTTTTTACTCTTCAAGTACTTTAACTTGAGTATGACTTTGCTCCAGTATCAGTAGTTTTACTTTACAACGTTGAGTACTTCTTCCACCACTGGATTACAGTAAAAAGTTAGTATAAATGTACTTACTGCAGTACACTGTATCCTGTGTCAAAGTGCTGCAAAATGCACATTGGGCCTTTGCTTCTAAGTTCTGCCTTGAATCCTAAAAAGACCAAACAGATATTTCAGATATTGTACAAAAGTAAAATCAGAGAGAACTGGCTTTTCTCTGACTGTACTTACTGCTGATGGACTGTGGGATTTGTTTGGGGGAAACCACATCTTGTACCACATACTGATTGATTCCTCCAGTTTTCACCAAGTCACCGACGCAGACGGGCACAATGAAGTCCCAGGACATGTCTGAAACCAAAACAAACGGTCAGACAGACAGGACGTGAGATAAACCAGTAATATAACCATAAAAAAGCTTTAAGGTTAGCTAAATCATATCTTATGTAACCTCACACACACACATAAAGCTTTCAGTAAGCGACGTGTTTCCCCTATTTGATGAAGTTATTTTAGTAGCAGACTGTAGTAAAGAACACTGGGGCAGATCTGTGTGGTTAGCTTTAGCCTGGTTAGCATCTGTCCGCAAACTGTTTCAAAAAGCATCACTAGATTCACTTTTGGAGGTTTATAAATGCGCCATAGCTCATTTACCTGTGGCCAGTACGTGAATCTCCTCCGTGACCTGCTGTGTTACCTCTTCCTGCCGGTGTGGGCTGCTCTTTGTGCGGCCTCTGCCCGTTTGTCTTGCGTCTCTGTTTTCAAACGGTCCAGAAGTTTTTCAAATCTGCCTCCGAGCTCGCGCCAAGACAAGACGCCCGTGACGTCATCCACATGCGACATTGTTTACCAAATACTGCCATCTACTGGACAGAATTGGCAGAGCGTATACAGTATTTACTATTTCGAGCATATGAGCTGTTTAAAGTGCAATAGTTCATATATACTGTACTCCTATCGTTTAATACATTTAATTTCAAGATTGTTTTGCCAAAAATGCTCCACAGTATAGCATTAAACACATCTATTCCTGCGCAAAGTAAAAAGATGGGTCAAATGCAGAAACAAATTTCTCAACTGGGAACAATAAAGCGTACCTTAACCTTAACTTAACACTAGGCCAAGTTAGAGGTCAGATCTGTGGAAAGGCAACCCCACTCACACCCACTCATGCATATTTTACAATGGATTTTCTTGCAATAAAACCCCTACTATTGAATAAGCAAGATGGAGAAGTTCAACACTATCCTGTAAAAAAAAAAAAATAGACACCAGGGCTTTAATTAGCGGGGACTGCATTGTACAAAGGCGCAGGACTAAATTTAGCCAAACAGTGGTGTCTATCAGAGGAACACAATTATGGAATACACTGCCACAGCACATTAAAAACTGAAAACTACTCCACCTTCGAAATACTTCTCAAACAATGGCTGAAAACCAACCAGTCCTGCATCATATATGATTTAACCTTTTTTCTTGGCTTCTTCAGACTCTTGCTTTGACTGTTTTACTGTAAATGACCTTTTGTAAATACTTTTTTCTTATTACTAGTTGTTTCCTGTACTGTATATAACCCTTTGCAAATGCTGTTTTTCTTATTACTACTAATATCTTGTATTGTCTGTTACTGTAAAGTTAATTGTTGAATGTTTTATCCTGCCTTAGGACAACGGATGAAATTTAGCTCCTGTGCTAACTCCGGCATATTTATGTTGTAGCAGCTGCTGAAACATTGATTAATATGCACTGTCCTAATTCAAACAAATAACAAAAAAAAAATCTCCACGGAGACAAGCAGGTGGCAGACCACAGCAAAACGTTACATAGTACTTGGGCAACCAGGCATCTCTATTTACCCGGGACAGTCTCAGTTTTGAGCCCTATGTCCCCTATCCGAGGAGATTTAACTAAAACCATTGATCTGTCCCAATTTTATACAAGAAAAATGTCCCAGGTGTCCCTATTTTTGACCAATTTGAAACAAGACAACGGTAAAGATAAAAGAGATAAATACAGCTCCATTTGTTTGGATAAAAAAAAGAAAACTGTGCTTACAACCAAATAAAACGAACCATTCACAAATATTTGAGGTAGTAGCTGTATTTTAATTGATTGATCAACACAATCACCCAACCTCTTTGTACCAATGTCAGCTACAGAAGTTACAGTTCTTTTCAATAATATCTGGCGTTACAGCACTCTGTCAGTCAAATGCTCAAATGAAACTATAATCCACCAATACTGTGACGATTGTGCACCATCTTTTTCACTACCTTACAATAAAATAAAAAAACAAGATTATGCACACAAATCTAACCATATTAAAATATTACATGACAAATGAAATGGTTGACAAAAGTTGATGACAATCTACAGTATTGTTTGAAAGTTCATCGAGGGCAGTTGTAGTGTTTTATTAATACCTAAACAAAATGTAAAAAAATAGGAGCACCAAAAGATTACTCAAACAACTGACTATGGTTTTAATAGCTAAATGATCGAAATATAAAAAATAAAGCACCAAAAAAAGATTACTCAAACAACTAGCTATGGTTATAAAATCATAAATACAAATGTAGCCACCATGTAGTTCCATCAAACACACTGCTATAGACCAAAAATGTAAACCGGAAGAAGCACCAAAATGAGTGATGAGAGAAACAAATCTAACCATTAATGATGAAATATTATTCATGTGTTTCGTATCAATGTGTCCAGACATCCGGATAGTTTCACTTTCTCTTTCTGTCTTGGGAGCACCGGGGGCAATACCTGTGAAGGACAGAGGTTTCAGCATTAATAGATCTAAAGTGATGAATGTGTAAAGTGATGTTTTAAATGTCGTTACCATTTGCCTCTTGGTTTGGTGGTCAGACCCACACAAGCGAAATGAAACCACTCAATGGAGCACTGGAGACAAAAGATAAAGAATGTAGAAGGTGTTGTTATTCAAAGAAGTAAAAACACACCCATCACCATCAGCACCATCATCTACGTCATAGTCTTTTACAAAGCTGGGAATCAAATCAACATAAGTTACATTTTGCGATTATTTGAGTTTTATATTGATCAAAAACTGTATTTTGGCTCTATAAAGGTTAACATATTATTTTGACAGATAGTGAATGTTTAAGCAACACCAGTGAAAAGTTTGGACACACCCTCTAATTCAGTGTTTTTCCTTTATGTTTTCTACTTTCTACATTTTACATACATACAGAAGACAGCAAATATATGAAGCAAGATATATTGAATTATGTAGTAAAGAAGAAAATTGAATAACTCTACTAAATATTTTTCAACAAAGCAAAGAGTGGCTACTTTGAGGATTTGAATATAAAGTTATTTACCTTTTTTTCTTTGCTACATACAGTAATTCCGTACATCTTACTTCATATATTTGATGTATTTTGCGTGTATATAAAATGCAGTGTGTCCAAACCTGACTGGTTGTAGGCCTGTCATGATAATTACTATATTGACTTATTGTTCAACATGTACAAGCTGGAACAATATTTTTGAGCCTCAATATGAACGGCGTGTACAGTTTCTTTGCAAAAGTGGTGACGTTTTTGTTATTTTAGTAGTAATACGATAAGATTTAAGCTGTTGGGTGTAGGATAAACAGCTCCTATGGCTAATTACTTCTTCATTCTGTTATTTATGTGCTGCAGCTCAGGCCTTTTAATGAGACTGTCTATTTACTGTCTGGGATTATCTTACATTATTGTTTTTGTGTCAGTTTCAAAAAATTGTTTCAATATTATGATATATCTTGCTTCAAAATATGTTATCGTGACAGGTCTAACAGGTAACAGGTACTTATGAACAACTTGCACGGTTTTGATTCTCAGCCTTCAAATCTTACTATATTTTCCACCAACGAACATAAAATGATAATAAATAAAAAAAAATTGGTAACTTTAAACTCACGTCAGTGTTGTCACAGCCGATCATCTCCCCGTAGGACACCTGGTGGCACAGGCAGTAGGTGGGCTCGTTGGGGTCCACGGGCATGTCCAGGACGTCAGACGGGTGCACGTTTCCAAAGTTGGAGGAAGGACTGTTGAACTCTCCTCTGTCAAAGGCACAAGGTAAGGATGAGTAAAATTCAAGGTAAAGAATGTAATGTTACTAAATATTGTTACACAGACAGACCTGGAGTCGTGTTTTGTTTCATTCACACATGTTTAACACAAAACTATGACTACTATACATACACCTTCAGCTCTGGAATGGCCAATTTCCACTGATATAAAGGTAAAAGGAGCTGTTAACTTGAAAACTACTGCTTCATGACATCACAAGGTGGAACAAAGCATTTTGAGTTTGGAGATGTAGACAGACTAATAAAGGGTTCCTCAAACATGTGTAAAACAAAACAACTCCAGGTATATGTTTGTGGAGGTAATGACATTATAACATGATTTAAAGGTCACAAGAGTCAATTCTGTGTAATATAGGTTATTTAAGCAAAATTATAAACAGGACGTGAGAAACCAGAGAATAAATGAAAGATCATACGGCTGGAGCAGCTTCACTTTCTTCTGCGCACTCTTTGGGCTGCCATCTTCATCTGAACTCTTCACTTTAGATCTCGTTTTAGCCGTTTTCTTCTCTTTCTGTCTCGTATCACCTAGAATCAGACATGTTTTAATATTTCATAACAGACACACAAACCATGTCAAAAGCACAAATTAGGCTTAGAAGCTTAAAAATGCTGTGAGTAATTATTAAATGTCTTTACCTTGTCTTTTGATGTTTGTTTTAATACGATTTTTTGGCTCTATTGCAGTGGTTTCGACTGGGGATTCTTAAAGAAAGAGGGTGAAACTAGAACTCGAAGTGACGGCATTTTAATTGCTACTTTAATGAAATCTATTATTTATTTTTCTATAACATTTTTTAGCCATCAAAATTATTATAAGCATGACTTAAGTATTCCTTTGAGTACAGCAGTTTGCCTGGTAGACAAACATTGGCTACATTGGCTAGTTATTGGTATAGGAGTTGCAATTTGGGAAATGGGTTGGGAACCACTGCTTTATTGGAAAGAATTATAGTGAAAAATGGTGTAAAGAGCAGGGAGAGACATTCATTAAATTATCTGAAGCCTAAAATCACAATGCTACAATACCATTTGAATATTAAGTATTTATAGTCCCATCAAAAACTATAGACACACACCTTTCTTTCCTTTGCTTGAAGTGGAATCGTAATCTGTGCTCTCGATCTGCTTCTCTTTTAAATCGGCCTCAAATCGAGCGAGGTCTGTGTCCAGGCGCCTGATGTGTTTATCGACCTAAAATAAACAGTGTAGAAAAATAAACCACGTGACTCATGGTTACTCACAACATCAGTGCATTTGCAGCCAACCAGCAAAGTTTCAGTTCTGACTTGTAACAGAGTTTGACAAGCCATTTTTGCTACACTTATTTCAGCAACATTCAAAATTCACTGAGCTGTTGAAAAACAAGTAATATTGGCACATTTTAGCACATTAGCCTTAACATAGGACAACATTCTGATTGGTCTGACTACTGGCTTAAAAGGAAAGACAAACTAGCAGTGCACGGAATATAGATTGTAAATGAGTGCAAAGAATACTGTAATGATCTAATATTTTGTATTTAGTTCAGAATTGCCACCTTTTGTTGTTCTTGTTTATGTGTTGTTGTTAAGGTAACTGCTTTTGTATGCGAGACTTGGTTGCTATGCTGACAAGTTGATGTAAAGGTTCTATTGGTCAGTTACTGGTTTGTTTTGGAGACTGGCTCAAAAAAAACAAAAAAAATTCTACGTGTTTCTTTACACCAGAATGCAACAATATTATAAATCATATATTTTGGGTAAAACAATTAAAATCGGCCTCAAAATATCTGCAAGGCTCTAAGATGTATGTTGTAAATAATTAGACAGTATTACCATCTCATAGGTCTGCATCGCCAGCTGCACTTTGTCATCTCCAAACTCTTTGCATTTACTGTAGGATTGTTGAATTTGTCGCAGAATTGAGAGTTTTTGTTCAGAGGAAAGAGTCCTGGCGTTGGAGGTGTATTCTTTTGCCAATGAGTCGATCTGTGATTTAAGATCTGAAATATACAAAACCAGAATGAGGTTTTCAATAGGACTTGTAGCATGTATATTGACCTTTTAATATTTCTTACCTTCTGTGCGCTGATCAAGATCTCTCATCAAATTGAAGTTTCTCTGCAATTCAAAGGGCAAGTTTTCTATACCTGAAAGGAAACAAGAATTAACAAATATGGTTTGATGGTGAGACATTGCAGGTCAATAGGATTTTTTTTTTTCGAATTAAGAGTAATCCAACTCTAAATACTACTACATCTATAAAGTAATATACCAGACATTGCTATAAGAACAAAATGTGAATGAAGAGCTATGTTTTAAATTTTGGTCTGTTTTGTTGATGCAAAAATTTCTTCTCTATGAATCTGTTGCAGCTGTGAATATCTGTCCCTTTTCATATAGAGCACATTTATAATCACAATATATAAAACAATATAGGAAAACTAATGCTTGAGGGTGCTACTGGAAGACATGATCTTTGACTCCTTTGAGTTATAATTAGTCAGATAATAGGGTGACCAGATTTCCAAAATTAAAACTGGGACACATCTAGTAGTGAAAATAGTGAAAAGAGCGTGTGAAATTGCCCATTGTGAACTCACGTGTGGGTCACTATGTAATCTTTTTTTTATGCCTTATGCTCATTTCAAGCACTGTTTTCTATATTTCAGCTAAACAAATGACAATATATTGCCCCCTTTACCTATGTCTGGTATCAAATTGGTCAGACATAGGGACATTTCTTGTATAAAACTGGGACAAAGCAGTGCTTTTGGATAAATCTGCTGGGACAGGGGACGCAGAGCTCAAAACTGGTACTGTCCTGGGTAAATAGGGACGTCTAGACACCCTGTCAGATAAAGGTTAACATGAGCCAACATAACAAGCTAATATAACAACAACATAACAGTTTAACGGGTAGATCGCACTGCATCAAACTGGTGGAAGGGTTCAATGCTAAAGGACCAACATGATCCAAAATCTAAAAACTGAAGCAATTAAAAAGTTTTAGCTGGGGTATCTCGCAGCCAAAGTACAAACATAAACAAAAGACGAGGCTGAATGAAACACGGCGTTAGCTTTAGCTTAGCATGAACATTAGCATAAACACAAGTAACGGTCCCAAACAAATGATCTCGTCCATCACTTTTCTTCCTCTTATCTGGGGCCAGCAGTCTAAACAGGCACTCCCAGACTTCCCTCACCCCAGACACGTCCTCCAGCTCCTCCGGTGAGACCCTGACGCGTTACTTCAATCTATTTTTTGTGCTTTGCTTTTTAACCAAGCAGCGTTAGCCTGCACCTAAAACCGACCCATAAGAGCGGGTTAAACGAATAAACTAGTGCGATTCCAAGATGATAGACCCTCGTCACTTCATTCAAACACAAAACAGAAACTAATTATATTTAACACAACGATTTCGTTCATTAATTATATGCTAAATTTGCTTACTGTCTAAATAATGCTCCAGGTACATCCCAGCCGCCATCTTGGAAAATGTAAATGACGTAACTTCCGGTCAGCAGCTGATGGATCTGATTGGTTCATCCCAGAGTCAGGTATAAATGTTTTTTATTTCTACATGAACTTTAACTGTATCAAGGTACTTGTGATCTATATCTAAATAAAAACAAAGTTAATAAATATTTGAATTAATAATTGCCTTTATTCTATTTTCTGTACAGCATCTCAGTGTACATATAATAAGAAACATAGATTTGTTTTTTAACTTCTACAAACAAAACTGGTCATCTCAAATGTTGACAATATTTTATTTGTCTTTTGTATCACATGTACAAAAACAAACAGTCTACCATATTTTCAATTTTAGTTTTGCTATTAAACCTGAACAGTAGAAAATGTCAAAGCAAAACACAATAAGGCTAATACATATTTCATTATTATTTCATATTTCAAGTACATTTAACAGCTTTATGTACACTCCTGCTTCTCAGCTTTCTGCAACATATGTTTCAACTTCTTAAATTTGTTCCTTCCCATCCTCTTCTTGGCCTTCATGGGAGTTTTTTTCATTTTTCCCAGTTTTTTCTCAAACTTGGGGTGTTCTTTCTTTTCAGGGTTTGACGTGTTACTTTCTTGTTTTGTTGCTTCAGCCATTTTAGCCTTTGGTACAGTTTTTTCATCAGTTTTTTGAATCTTTGCCTTCTTTGCTCCAGTTTGCAAGTCTTTTTTCTTTGCAGACTTTCCATTGGTTTGGGCCTGTGAAGTTGCTCCTTTAGTGGGGACAGTCTTTACTTTGATTTGATCTGATTTTTCCTCTGAAGACGTCGCTGCTGTTGCATTGTCTGCTTCCAATTTCTCCTCTTCTGTAGAAAACAGTGATTTAGTGATTGTGCTTTAGTTTATAAAATTAAACAAATTATAAGTGAATCTATAAGGAAGTCATTACCTTTATTTGGAGGCACAGTAGGAATAAAATTGGAGAATTTCTTAAATTTAGCTACAAAGAATCCATCCATGTTATGAGTGTGAGGATAAAATCTCCGAGTGAGGCGCAGTGTTGGATGGAACCTGCGCTCTCTGAATCTAAAAAGTAAAAACAATATAAACAACACAATAAAAATACACACTAATCTGTCAAAATGGCTTTGGTTTCGTGAAATATTTACCTGGTGAAGCCTTCACTGCCAAAGTCAAGACCAGTAGGAACCAATTTTACATTTCTTTTTTTCAAAGCGTAATCCACGACCCATTCATTTTCTTCAACCTACTCAACAAAAAACAGATATCCTCATTAAAACAGCTTTTAAAGACACACACTTTGTTCATTTACACACCATTATGGAGCATGTGCAGTAGATCAAGTATCCTCCGGTAGCAGACTCTGCATTGACCGAGTCGATGGCCGACAGAATAAGCTCCTTCTGTAAATGAGCAGAGCGCAGGATGTCTGCCTCATCCTGTCAGAAATGAACAGAAATAAAAATTAGAACAATAATTTAAATATTTCACTGATAACTTTAAAGCAAAAAACAAGAGTTTACCTTACTGGTCTTCACAGCTGGATCCTTTGCAATGACCCCTGTGCCAGAGCATGGTGCATCCAGCAGGACTCTGTCAAACCCACCCATTACCTGTATGGAAACAACAGCCGTTATTACAACAGCATAAAAGCAAAGAGCAGAGCGGGGCGACAGTAGCTCAGTAGGTTGACTGTTTGTCCACTGATCTGAAGGTTGGCGGTTCAAATCCCACTCTCTACATAAACATCATCTTTGGTTGAGTGGTTAGATCCACTGGCGGTGCAATTCCAGCCCTCACAGATGAATGCTGTCGTTGAGTCCTTGGGCAAGACACTTAACCCACCTACCCCAGCCCTTGGGACAATGGGTGGAAATTAGCCTCTGGCTATAATCCGGCGTGTTTACATTCATGTCTGTCATGTCATGTCTGTTCATTAACATGCACTGTCCCAACCAAATAAAATAAAAAAATAATAATACCACATTTCATTTATTTTACTTTGGTCAATTTGCTCATTACGGTCTACATACATTATATTCAGTATGATGCCCATAAAATCTTCAGTATGTAGAACCTTACAGTCAAATCGAACAATAAAGTAAAATATAGGCAGAATCTACTGCTGATTGTGCAAACCCTTATGTGTAAATACAGCAAATTAATGGACATTCATCTATAAAACTAATACATGTTACTGTACATTTACATCATAATGAAAACAAAATCTGCCATGATTATTCAAATTATCACAAAACTATCCTAACTGTTGTTATTCTTTCAAATATTTTTCAAATACTATTCTCTTAAAAATTATGTAGAATTGTAAAAGAGAAAAGTTTTCGCTCATTGTAGCAACTGTTACATAATCTGACTCCTTTGCTTGATAAACTATGTTCCCTAGGAGTAGTTCTTAAATGTTACCTATATAATGTATCACAGGGTACTTAAAGAATCGAACCCATAGACAACGATACAAATAGATGGTCTTTAAATGTATCAGTGAGTTATTATGAAGCTGTAAAAGTGGTTTACCTTTGGAAACTGCCTGCCATCGTAGTTGCAGACGACAGTGTTTGTGACGCCCAAACGGTGAATGTTTCCTACTACACTCTTCAGCCGATCAGCATTTACATCATTGGCCACGATAATCCCAGTGTTTCTCATGAGTTGCGCTAAGGTAGAAAATCACATAGAATATTTTTAAACATTGAGTAATTAGCAGCAGTAATTAGCTCACATCTTTTTAATGTCTTACCGATATAGGTGGTTTTGCCTCCTGGGGCAGAGCTCATGTCCAGCACAGATTCTCCTTCCTGAGGACAAAGAGCCATGACGGGCAGTAAACTGGACGCTCCCTGCAGCATGTACTGACCAGCCAGATACTCCGGGGTGGCACCTAGAAAAGGGCAGAATTACACTCAATTATATGAATGAAATAAATGATTAAAGGGCCCATATTAAGCCATTTCTGATCTGTGTTATAATACTGTTTCCTCATTTCTTTCACACGTTTAACACACAAACCCTCCAAAATTTAGGCCGAGTTCTCAAAAAAAAACACTGTTGCACCTGGTGATGCCATGTTGTAATATAGAAAGTGCTTCACTGTGTTTTTAAAGTCTATACACCGTCATGAGAATCATTTGGATTAACAAAAGGTAAAAGAAGCTGCTAACAGAAAACTACCGCTTCATGACATCACAAGGTGAAACAGAGCGTTTTGAGCTATGGAGACATAGACAGACAAATAATAAAGAGTTACTCAAACATGTGTGAAAGAAGCAAAACAAAACTCCAGGCTTTGAGGAGGTAACAACATTGTAACATGACTTAAAGTTCACAGAATCAATTTTGTGTAAAAGACCTTTAAATCAAAGTTAAGATCTTTATGTGATGTACAGAACATTTAAACCAACAGAACTCACCAATAGGAACTGAGGAATCATAGATGATCAAACCAACTTTGGACCATTTACCCAAAGGGTCAAGGTTTACTCCTCTGTTGATTAAGGCCTACAGCAAAATCACAAATATTAAATACATTTACCTCACATATTCAAAAGTAAAAGTCGTCATTATCAGCAGAGTATTACCTGCGCCAGGTCTCGTCGTCTAGTTTTCAATGTATTTGTTCGAATTGTGACAGGTCTATGAATTTCATTAGCTTCAAGAAATTCAACCAACTGGAAAGTAACATGGTAAACAAATTAGGATCTATAAAAAACAAGTGTGTATAGAGCTGTTTATTCTTAAATACTAACCTCTGACAGAGGAAACAGGTCGATTAACTTTTCAATTAGGAAGTTGTTGTAGCTGTAGTACGTGCAGAGATCCTTCTTTAGGAGAGAGATGTAATCCGACCGAACTTTGCCTTCCTCTCTTTTTGTTGAGAAGTTACACAAAACCTCAATGTTGTCTTTTATTCTCTGATAGATCTGCTTCAGGTCTAAAGGCAGGACACCTGAAACCAAGACAGTTCAGGAAACTGATGCACTAAAACTGATCACACACAAATGTCTTTTACCTTCTTTCTCAGTCTCTTCGGCTTTGGGAAGCCTAAACGTGTCTGAGTCAATTTCATCGATGTTTGCTTGAACCGTGTCCTCCTCTTCCTCGGCATCAGAGTCGTCCTTTTCCTCCTCCTCCTCATCATCTTCATCCTCCTCATCTTCATCATCGTCGTCGTCATCACTTTCAGGGCTTACAGACTGTTTTAACTTTTTGTCCTTTTTAGCGGCTCGCTCAATAGGAAGAAGCTAAATAATACAACAACACATTTTTAACATAGGGACATGTTTGTGGGGGAATATGGAGCATAGTTTCTCTTTCAGATACTTTCTGATCTCAATATTTAAGAAGATTCGGCAGCAAGACAAGATAAACATGTTCTTTTCTCAAGATGCGTAAAAAACTTTTGTATCACTACCTGATGTTGCAAATGAGCATTTCAAACTGTCTTTAAGTACAGCACACATCACAGTTGTGTTTTGGGGTCTTGGGGACTTTTCCATATTTACACCCATCCACATTTATAGAACAATGGATTCAGTTAATTTATAGATAAACAATATTTGCACTGTACCTCTTCTCCGTCACTTTCTTCCTCCTCTTCACCTCCATCCTCCTGTGTACCGTAGTCATCCACCATTTCTTCATCATCATCATCATCATCATCATCATCATCATCGTCGTCGTCATCCTCCTCTTGTTCGTCATTTTCCTCTTGCTCGTCATCTTCTTCTTCCTCCTCCTGTTTGGTTGCTACACTCTTCTTCTTGCCCTTCGTCTGCTGCTTCTCCATTATCTCCTCTTCCTCGTCTGTGTCCAATTCCCAGTGTTCATCGCTGTCATCCTCGTTTTCTGGTTCTTCAGTTTTCCGCTTTCTTTTTGCCGGTTTCAGCCATTTATTATTTTCATCAGTAAATCCTGAATAAAAATATAAATAATAATAATGAATATATACACAATACTACAATGCAATTTATTTAATCATACTATTAGTTTGTACTAAGTTGAAAGTATAATGATATAATAATGTATAGTTTTACCTTTTGCTGGCTTCTGGTTCTGTTCTGGCTTTTTGCTTTGACTTCTTTTTGCAGCTCTGTGACAGAACACATAACATAAAGGTTAAGTTTAACATAGCAAAGTTGTTGACATGTTCTATAATTATATCTCTGTAATTACTGGGTCTATACAAATGAAATAAAAACTGACACAATGCTCAGTGTCTGGTCTGTCAGAACAAAATTAAAAAAGATACACTTTTTTTTTCATAATGAGAAAATAGTTTATTACCGTGAGAATGAGTCAGGCTCAGTAAGTATTTCTTTCAGGAGTTAGGGTACTAGTTAGTTACTAAGCCTGAATCATTACTTTGTAAATACGTTACGCAAATGATTCAGAAAATTAAGCAAATATTCAATGCAAGGTGGAAGGATTTTGAAACATAAGATTAATATGACAAGTTTGTGGAGACAGCACTGGTAGGTAGCGACATGCACATCTGATAAAATGTTCCAGCTGCATGCAGCTTGGAGCTCCCAATTTTTCATTATTTTAATAGCACCACAATGTGACGTTAATAAACAAATTAGAGCTCCAAAGATCCGCAGATCAGCCCTTTCTTTCTGCAAGTTTGTGGAGCCAATCTATAACAAATAATGATATGGTTCAGTATTTGTGGATGATACATTAGGATATTGTGTTTGGATATTACTTGCAAAAGCAGTGAATCTCCCATTGAGTTGCATTGGCCCGTATGTCATCATATATCTATAACTCAAATACTTGCCTTTTCCTGCCCCTGCTTGAGAGTCGTTTTGGTTCATTGTCATCTGTACAAACACAGAACATTTTTGTCAAACAGTACACCAAAAATGAAGCATTTGTTATTTTTTAGTAAGTAAATGTATTTGAACCAAAAATACCTTCAGTTAAGAACTTGGCTATTTCTGTTTCTGCTCCTCGTTGTTTCTTGGCCTTCTTTCCTGGGCCTCTCTTCACTTTATTTGTTAGATCAAGTTTTCTACCCATGGCTCAGATTTACAACTACAACTGAGAAAAAGAAGACAAATTCAATACAAAAGATGAGAGCAACATGATGTCAAACAAAACAACACTAATATATATGGACTCTACAATTACTCAAGGGGGTGCTATTAACTTCTTATTCACTGGCCACCAAGCCATTTGGAAACTTGACTGTGTAGTACAACATGTGATTTACTAAACGTAAATTTTTGCCAAGGAACTAAAATGTGCCTTTAATTCATCCTTCAATCAAAGCTCAAGATTTTGATTAAAGGGACTTGTATAGGCAGGAATAACAGTGGTTAAACTTAAGGTAAACATTCAAGACAATTACTACGTTGAAATACAAGTGTTATTAGCCAATAATATGGATAATCCTGACTTTGGACAGTGCTCATGTCTAGGCCTGGTGACAGCTTTTACCAACGTAGTAGTTTAGTTTACCCACTAACGCAATCCATTGTCAAGTTACGCAAATTAAGTAAATGCGTAAGTACAATATAGATAATTACACAAATACTCACTGATAAAAACACAGTTTTAATCCTGTTTTGGTGTGTGTCCGTTGCGAGAAAAAAAACACACGTGAAGTTTCTTGTGCACGCTGAAGCAGCCAACATCCGGCGCACACTGATGACGTAGGAATGTTCCTCACAAAGTTAACAGCAAATATTATGTTTAATTTACAGGCTATGGAACAAATAAAATAATTTATTCTTGTTTATTTACGTTATTGAACAATTTGGTCAGTTTAAATTAATTTTAAAGCACCATACAGCAAAATAAAACTGTCAAATTGGGGTCGCGTTTATGTGACGCAGATTGTGCGACACAGACGAGGAGCAGCAGTTTTCCAGCATGGCGTCTAATGGTAAAAAGCGTGGTCTGGAACATTTGGACGAATATGAACCAAAACCGGCCAAACATCTCCGCAGCCTACATGATCGTATGGCAGAGAGGCGGCTGGTGGTTATTTTGGAAAGGGCGTCTTTAGAAACAGTCAAGGTAAAGACTAGTTTGTGTTTGTTGTGATGTAACTTGTCCATACAGAGCTCCCATAATCACAGTGAACCCTTGATTTTTTTTTTTTTCCTCAGGTTGGAAAAACGTTTGAATTGTTAAACTGCGATCAACACAAAAGTATGATTGTCAAAAGTGGAAGAGACCCTGGACATATAAGACCGGACATCACTCATCAGGTGGGCACTGCAGCTGATATGTTTACAGTGTGGAACATGGCCAAAATACAAGTCTGGGCTAACTATTTTTTGTTGGCTTGTGGCTGAATTGGCCTAAATTGCTACTGATAATGTAGTACAACTTGTATATCATCATCATTTTGGGTGAGAGACCTGACAAACTGCAGTAGCTACAGTCACATGCACTGTCAAAATAATATTATCATCACATTTGTGGAGTTATAAAGCTGTTAAAATGACATGTAAAGAGCATCATATTTCTTTTTGATTATGGACCCTCACGATTAAATCCACCCCATTTTTTCGGGTTGCATTTCATTTAAACTGTCTTAAAGGTCAAGAATTTGGATAATAATTTGATTTTGTTGTGCATTTGAACCAAACTAATGCAATTATTCAAATGAGACAAAGTACATCAACACCAGTTTAGGCCCTTCAGTTTTTAAAGTGAATATTATTTTAAAATATGCAACCCTTGATTAAAAAAAAAAAAAATACAAATCCTTGGTCACCCCTGATCTAAAGTGTTAACTAATTGCTAACTGCTTTTTTTTTCCTCACAGTGTTTGTTGATGTTGATGGACAGTCCTCTGAACAGGGCTGGTTTACTGCAGGTTTACATTCACACAGAGAAGAATGCCTTAATAGAGATCAACCCACAAACCCGTATCCCAAGAACATTCCCTCGCTTCTGTGGCCTTATGGGTAAACTTGAATTCACTTAAGTACTGTTATACATATAATAAAGAAATATATTAAAGTGTGCCGTTTTGTATTGCACAAGAAGTGAACTGAAAAATTAAACCGAGAAGAGCTGAGAAATACTATATCCTAAGTTCCTGTTCTGTCATATATGCATTTTATCTAACCAACTACTATTACTATTATAGACAATACATCGGATATTCAAATTTTAAATAAACTGAAAAAACAGTTTTGATTTCTAGACCATATCGCCCACCTCTACTCTCAGACCAAGTTTATCGTCTGTGTTCATCTGTTCTAATAGTGTTTATGTTTTCATTCTAGTTCAACTGCTCCACAAGCTAAGTGTCCGGGCGGCCGATGGTCCTCAGAAGCTCTTGAAAATGATCAAAAACCCAGTGTCTGATCACCTCCCTCCAGGGTGTCCCCGCATTGGCACCTCTTTTTCTGCTGGAGAAGCAGTTTGCCCCCGAACGCTGGTGCCTGAAGGACCAGCCGCTGTGGTTATAGGAGCATTCGCACATGGAGCAGTGAGTTATTCATACCATTGGCTTTTTTACACTTTATAGTAGTGGTATTTTTTTCCTTTGGGACTGTACTAAAAAGTCAGGACCTGCATAAGGTTCCTGTAGTGCAAAAACTATTATTTGCATCCTAAATATGAAGGTTGAGAATTGAGAGAGTGAAGTTTTGAAATTGAGTTGTATCAAATTAAATAGGTCTGTCTTTTTTGAGTTGTTGATGAAGCCCAAGTAGAGGACTATATGTTTCAATCTCAATTTTAGTTTGGTCAGATCAGTTAATGGGGAAGAATGCCATATACTGCTGTACATAGAGAATCAACAAAAATTGCTTGAAAGTTTTGCTAAAAGGCTCAAAATTATTTATACTTTCTAAAGTTCATTTGTTGTTACCTCCAGAATATCACTTGCACCTTATTAATTCACATATTTCTTTTTCTTGCCCAGGTGAACGTGGACTACACAGAAAAGACAGTTTCCATCAGTAACTACCCTCTGTCTGCTGCACTGACCTGTGCAAAGATGTGCTCGGCCTTTGAAGAAGTCTGGGGCATCTTATGACAAAATACAACCACGGGACTCGTGTTACAAATCTATACAGTGGACTTTTTCCTTGTGTGTTTCTGTAATGGTGACGGGCCACCATGAAGAATATACATTTTTACAGTTTTTCTTTTCACATATAAAATAATACTTCCTTCCTGAGAGGTGATTTGTGATTTATATGTATTTATTTGCAATGTTATGGAATATGCAAACTAGTGACTGAGTGATTATGCGGAAAAAAATCAACATTATTCGGGCCCTTATTCAGTTACTTAAACTATTAAGCTACTGCACTGTCAAAAGTGAACCTAGAGCAAAAGTTAAGTAAGTAATTAAGTAAGTAATGCTTTGTGAACCCTGATATTTAAAGCCCATCAGAACAGATTTATTTTATCACATTGTTTTTATTGTATTGTAACTGTAATTAGACCTGTCATAACAAATTCTGAAGTGAATGATCTCAATGATAACATTAAACCCAAACAAAGAATTATCCACAAAATTATTGTTAAAAAAAACATAATTTCCAAAAAATAATTGGAATGAAACACTTAAGCAATTAAGTTGTATCTATAAGTCACATGAGTCATAGATGTTCAACCTTCTACAGCTCAAATCACATTATTGCAAAAAAAATCCCTAAAAATATTTCTCACTAGCACAAAAAAAGTACCCATGGTAAATATTGCCCCAAAAAATAGTGTTCCATGTATCATGCATTGAACGATAAGTCGATATAGTAATCATCATGACGGACCTAACTGTACTTATTTAAAAAAAAAAATAATATAAACGCACTTCCCAATCTCAAATCTTAATGCAAAACAAAACAACACCATATTAATCTATGAGCTCATTTATTAGATCTCTAAAGCTCTAATAATGACGTCCATTTCTTGTAACTTTACGTAGTTTTTTTGATGACTTCTGTTTTCGCTTGGTTCTTTTCCTCCTCTGGGTTTTGTGTGTGTTTTGTCGTTTGGGTGTTTTAACTGCCCTCCTCCTCCTGCTGCTCTTTCTCCTCTTTGTTGGCGCTGCTCTGCGTTTTTTAGTGGCCTTCAGTTTCTTTCTCCCCCTGGTGGTCATCGCTCTTCTCTTCTTCTGGGCCCTGGTTTGCGTTTTGACTTTCCGCTTGATGCTTTTTGGTCGTTTGTGCTCCGGTTCAGTGGGTTTAGGAGTTTTTCGGGCTTGTGTCTGTGTTTTGGGGGTTTTGCTTGTACCTGTGGTGGGCTTTGGTTTGGTTGGCTGAGACGGTGCTTTTGGTGAAGGTGCTTTAAGAGTTTCTTTCTTAATCTGAACCCTCCTCTGACGGGTTATTACAGATGGCTGGGGAAAAAAGTACAGACAAAAGTTATTAGTAATCGTATTATTTCATTAAATCTGAGCAGCTTCGTGTCGCTTTTACAAGAACAAAAGATTAATTTTCTGATCTGTTCTAATGTTTCTTCATCACAAACAGACCTGGAGTCGTGTTTTGTTTTGTGTCATTCACACATGTTTAACACACAAACAAACCCTCTGTTCCACCTTGTGATGTCATCATGTGGTAATACAGGAAGTGCTCCGCTGTGTTTTTAAACTCCACACACCTTCACTAGAATCATTTGGATACTTTCAGCCCTGGAATTGGCATCTCTACAGACTAACCACCTGAGACAGACCCCCCGTCCTGAGTCTCTATCTTGCACATCTGTCCATATCATCAGTAAATATCTTTATCGTTCTTATTGTATCGTATCTTGAGCGAAACATTGGAGAAACTGAACAGCTGCTCCATAAGAGGATGTGCCAACACCGGCGTGAGAGCTGCTCGGGACCCCAGTCTGCTGTACATCTCCATCACAAAGACACTAACCACTGCTGAGAAGATAGTGAAGTTCAGATCTGAGCCAGAGAAAAGAAATGGCTTGAGAGGGGAGTTAAAGAAGCTGTTTTTGTTAGGAAAGACAATCCTTCCTTAAACAAGAATAGGGGCCTGAGACATAATCTCTCCATCTACAACTCCATCCTCAGACCCAGAACAATGAGAACAACAGCAGGGTCGTTAAGGGCTGAATAGGGTAGTTTCAGCTGAAACTGGAGACAATAGTTGTTTAGAGTTTCAGTCTTCAGACAGATATAAGGCAGTGTCCAGCAGTAATCTGACCAGAACTGAAGAAGCCAAACGTCTTCACTCCTACAACAATTTGTCCAGTTGACAGATTTAAACTTTGTCTTTTGCTATTTATCGTTAACCATTGTTGTGGTTCTTGCCAGTGAATCAGTAGGTCACATTATAATTACCTCGTTGACTTTGAGTTTGTGTCGACTCTGCACCAGCCTCCCGCTGCTGAGGAGCCTTTTGGCCGCCACCGTCAGCTGCTTGTTGTTCTTGGCGACGTCGTACCCCTCGGAGGCCAGCGTGTGTTTGAGCTCGGCCATGGTCATCCCTCGTTTGTGTTTGCACTGGGACACGAGGCTCAGGATCAGCTGGTTGATCTGAGACGACGCCCTCTTGGGAGCGCTGGCCTGGCCTCCGTTCACTCTGGTGCTTCGGATCTGGTGCTTGAAGAGACGAAATGGGGTCTCTGAAAACAAGGATTAGAAATTATTGGACATGAATGAGTCTTATGAGTAAATACCCCCCATAGACTGTATTTTTTATTTTTTTTATT
Source organism: Periophthalmus modestus (assembly GCA_019594935.1). Taxonomy (NCBI): domain Eukaryota; kingdom Metazoa; phylum Chordata; class Actinopteri; order Gobiiformes; family Gobiidae; genus Periophthalmus; species Periophthalmus modestus. The sequence continues at coordinate 3,258,195 of JAIEZT010000124.1, forward strand.
TATTCTGAATATCTGTCCCCCTGTAAGCGATTTTTAAAATGATTTTTAAAATGATTTTTAAAATGATTTTTTTTATGATTACAAAAAAACCCATAAACTGTATTTTATTATTATTATGAATATGTGTCCCCCCCATAGACTGTATTTATTTATTTATTTATTTTTATTCTGAATATCTGTCCCCCCCATAGACTGTATTTATTTATGTTTTATTCTAAATATCTGTCCCCCCATAGACTGTATTTTTCCCCTGTCACCCTCCGTGCTCTGTACTCACTGGGCACGCTGACGTCGCCCCTCTCGCCCTCCTGTCCCGGGATGGCTCTCTTCAGGAGTCGTCCCAGTCTCTTGGCTCCTGCTTTCCCCAGACCTTTTCCCGCGGGAGTCTTGAACGTTTTCCGAAGTTTGGATGAGACAAATTCGTTGTTTCCCGCGCTGCTAGACAATATCTCCGGCGGGGACACAAACTTGACCGTGTTTCTCACAGCTTTTCGTCCCATAACTGTCTAAAAACTGCGTAAATTTGCCAAAAAGAGGAGAAACGTTTGAAGAGAAGCTGCAAATGTACAGAACCCGGGGTGAGATTTGAACAAAAACATGTTTTTTTTTCTCTAAGGGAACCAAACTTTTTTTATCAGCATCTGCATTCATTCAATTTTTTTATGTTTTCTCAATAATTTTTACTCATAATTTATAAAACTTTTATTTGGAACAACCTAAAATGACAAAACAACATAAATGCGCAATAAATATGACATAATATTGCTGTACAGAAGATGCTCAGATGTTTTTCATTTGTCTTTTTCTCTTTCTATGGGCTCATATGTTCATCTCTTTCTGCAGGACTCCAGTCTCGTGAGGTCAGCAGGGTTTGGACGCACGCAGGGGTTTGTCTTTGGCGCAGTGGAGGCGGCACAGCTCAGATTTGGCGCAGAGGACTTTGACCAGAAAGGAGGGCTCCAGAGGCATCGAGTCATGGTACGGATCCGAATCACAGTTAATCTGCAGAATGATGCCGGGACATGCAGTTAGTTGAGTCAAACATGTAGGACTAATATAAGATGCTCTCATTATATCTCCATAAACAGGTCACACAGCTAGAACTATTCAATTTTTGTATTGGTTTGTGCTGCCACCTACAGGCAACAGGTTGTTATTGCAGTAAGACTTCAACTAGTATAACAATATTTCACAATTTTAAGATATTCTATGGGAGGATCAGCCACTTGCTTTTCTCCATGATGTGCCTGGAATGTCTCTCAGTGTGGCATAAAATCTGTTCTATGGAGACCAGCAGATGACTATACCATGCCACGTTACAGGTCAGATCTGTGGAGAGAGGAGCCCCCTCGTAATCGGAATAATACTAGTTTTCAAGGCAGGCGAGTTTCTGTTGTTTTTTCCATGTGGCATTTGTCTCTGATTGAATAAATGTGAGATAAATGCCATACTGTGGGACATTCTGGAGCAAAGTAAAGCAATAGCGGCACAATGGAGACAAGAACAAGATGGCAGCTACAGCGTTAAGTGTTGGACATGGGTAAAATTTGGTTCGCTGAGTGTTTTTCTGTTTACACCACATCGCTCCCTGGTAAATACATGGATAAGATCTAATAACAAGTATCTGTCATGCTAATGTTGTAACCAAATCCAATCAAAATGATCCAATCCAGATGAGAAGGGACAGGACCAGCGTTTTACCTGAGAGAAAGCTGCGAGGAACAGGTGTGTGCGTGAGCGCCCAGACAGAGAGGTGTCATTCGGGTCCTGCTTTAAACTTTGCTGATAAGCCTGAAGAGAAGGGGAGAAGGTTAGGCTCATGTAACAGTTTTAAAAGTAGTTTATATAGTTTAAAATAGAGCTGGAGGCAGGTCTGATTTCTATTGCAAAATGTGCTGTTAAAATGCAAATATTTCGAGGTGGTTTATGGTTAATAATAAAGTTCAGCATCTTCCCTTTAAGCACAAACAAACCAAGATAAAGTGATTTGTTTATCTGCTTTACATCCAGAACGCTGCTGCTCGAGTCCTGACTAGAACAAGGAAGTACGAGCTCATATATAAGTCCTCTGCTCAGGTCTCTGGCTCCTGTGGCTCAGAGAATATTAAAGCAGCTCTGCTCCATGAACCAGCACCAAAGAACATCTCCCACATGATAGAGCCACATGAACCATCTCACACTCTGAGGACTAAACCAGGACTAAACCAGGACTAAACCAGGACAAAATCGGTACATAACCAGGACTAAAGCAGGACTAAAGCAGGACTAAAGCAGGACTAAAGCAGGACTAAAGCAGGACTAAAGCAGGACAAAACCAGGACTAAAACAGGGACTAAAACGGGGATGAAACTGGGATGAAACCGGGACTAAACCAGGACTAAACCAGGACAAAATCAGTACAAAACCAGGACTAAAGCAGGACTAAAGCAGGACTAAAGCAGGACTAAAACGGGACGAAACCAGGACGAAACCAGGACTAAACCAGGACCAAACCAGAACCAAATCAGGACTAAACCAGGGCTAAACCAGGACTAAACCAGGACTAAACCAGGACTAAACCAGGACTAAATCAGGACCAAACCAGGACCAAACCAGGACCAAACCAGGACCAAACCTGGACTAAATCAGTACTAAACCAGGACTAAATCAGAACCAAACCAGGACCAAACTAGGACCAAACCAGGACTAAACTAGCTGTACATATGACTTAAAGGTTTTTATTTTGCCCTCTTCTCTTTTAATATTAATTTTATGTTGATTATTTATCTTTTGATTTGCTTGTGGTTTGTGGACGCAGTTCAACATTTGTGAATTCTTTCAAAAAAATACAACTGCCTGATGAGTTTTATTTCACTGGTTTTAAGTAGAGATAGTTTCAAAGGTGCTCATGTGGACACTGGACACACAGAAGCCCTTTTCAACTTTTCAATTACACTGTTTCATTGGTTATAAGTGATTTACAATGACGTTGCCATGGTAATTAATAAAAGTCCTTCAAATGGCGTCCATAGCACAAAAAAACGAGCAAAGAAAGAAAAATTCCTCCATTTTCTCTATTGGAAACTCTGACAACATCACATTCTATGACAGTTTGCTGCATTTACTTCCATAGATGCCCGTGAAAGAACCCCCCTCACCTGCAGCGCTATCTCCAGAGCCGTGTACTGCACCCACACCTCCTGCTGCTCCGCGGTGGAGAGGGACCTGGTCATGCTCCCGTCTGTGGCCCTGAGGTAATGACTCCACACACAGTCTGACACCTGCCCCACGCTCGTACTGTGAGCATGAACTGCAACACACGGAAACACAGCAGGTAATATCGGCCCATATTTATGCATGTTCTTCTTTCCTTTTTGCTATTTTGTGGTAAAAACGTGGTGTTTCTGAAAGTGGACGTCCACGTTTTTCAGGTTCATATTTGTACTTTTACCAGACATGTTCTAAAGACGCTCTACAGTGAGGAGGGAACATTCACACAGACAGTAATAATCTGATAATGCAGGAATTAAATCTGATTTTTGGTGTGTGTTTACGTGCAAATGAGCAGCTTCTGTATTTGGTGTAAAAAGTAAAATGCATTTTATAATAACGTCTTCAGTTTCAACATTTTCTCTTTTGTTTTTTTGCCTTTGCCACAGATTCAGAAAGAAATCAGAGTACTCACATCAGATGAAACTATTTAAAGACGCCTGTAATATAACAGTAATTTGATCACTCAAGAAATCAGATAATGATCAGATTTTGATTCTTATGCTCTGAAATCAGAACAGCACAGCCCAACAGCACATGTGTCAAACTCAAGGCCCGTGGGCCAAATGTGGCCCTCCACATCATTTTATGTGGCCCTTGACAGGGTAAATTAAAAGATATGATGGTCTTAAAATGTCATTTTATCAAGAGATACACAGTTACACAGCCAAATTTATACATCTAGGCAAATGCATATGTAATATTTGTAACTTGAATAAGTAATAAATACAAAAACAGTTAAGGAACATGTTAAAAAAGTAGTTAGATTGATTTTACATCTGGCCCTTGGAGAGCAGCCTTTTTGCGGATGTGGCCCTCGGTGAAAATGTGTTTGACACTCCTGGCCTACAGTATTATTTGAATTGTTTCTAAAGGCAGAACAAGTGCCCTCTGCTGGACACTGGCTTTTTGTTTGGTTAAACCTGAGAAATCAGGGTTGAAGTACTTGTTTTGCATGAATATTATGTATAATAGTCAAATCCAAAGTCTGTCTCTATTTTTCATACAGATTGATCTCAGTCTGGTCCCTGCTTCTTCCGTTGTGTCTCAAGTCCAAGCAAAAGGGATCGTCCAATGAAATCTGTGTTTTTCAGTGACACATGTGAAACGAAGGAGCTCATTGTTCACCTTTGACTTAAAAATAAAATTAGTCTCACCTCAGTTTAACAGAAATTGATTCAGCAGAAATCTGAGATGTCTTTCAGGCCCTGTGATATTTTTTTCCTGACAGTTCCTTACAGTTGTGCTTGATACAGACGGACCGTGCTTGTCCCTGATTGGCTAATCCACCTGTCAATCATGCCCATTACACCGGTGACCAGACTCACATCTTCATAAAATACTGAAGAAGTGTGTGTTCTCGATTCCAGGCAAGTATAATATCGTACTTTGCTGTAAAATACTGAAAATATAACTTCCTAGTAGTTCAAAAACGCAGAATTATGTTTAATACTGGACCTTTACATCATATGAACATTATTTAAGTCACATGGTTTGTTTTAACATCCAGACTCACGGTCAGGAAGCAGCAGGTGCAGAATATCTTTTGCAATGAGGAAACCAATGACTCCATATTTGATCGCCCTGTGTAGAAAAGAGTTTAAGTATGAACATAGAGAACAAAACTTTTGTCATACGAGATTAGATGAGGTTTACCGGGGATAGGTGGGATGGAAGAGAGGTGGGACAAACATCCCCAGTGGAAAAACAAGCTCATTTCCTTTGAGAACCGGGCTCACAGACAAACTTCAGAAGAGGAAAGATGATTACAATTCAGAACAAGGTTACATTATTAAAGGTCCTATATTACGCAGAATTGACTTTTGTGAGATTTAAGTCATGTTTTAATGTTGTTACCTCCTCAAAAACAGACCTGGAGTTGTGTTTTGTTTCATTCACGTTGTTTTGTAAACCTTTTATTATTAGTCTGTAACATCTTCAAAGCTCAAAACGCTCTGTTCCACCTTGTGATGTCATGAAGTGGTAGTTTTAAAGTTAACTGCTCATTTTACCTTTATTTCAGAAGAGATCGGTGTTGGTTGAAGAGAACGCTGCACCGATCCGCCTGTCAATCTCGCGTTCCATCCTTCCCTCACTCGTGAACAAGACCCCGAGATACTTGAACTCCTCCACTTGAGGCAAGGGCTCACCACCCACCCGGAGAGGGCAAACCACCTTTTTCCGGTCGAGAACCATGGCCTCGGATTTGGAAGAGCTGATTCTCATCCCAGCCGCTTCACACTCGGCTGCAAACCGCCCCAGTACCTGCTGCAGGTCCTGGCTTGAAGAAGCCATCAGGACAACATCATCTGCAAACAGCAGAGATGAGATCCTGTGGTTCCCGAACCAGACCCCCTCAGGCCCCTGACTGCGCCTAGAAATTCTGTCCATAAATATAATGAACAGAACCGGTGACAAAGGGCAGCCCTGGCGGAGTCCAACATTCACCGGGACTATCGGTCGGACTCTCCTCTCCAGTACCCTGGAATAGACCTTTGTTTTTTTTTATTTTGGATAGCAGCAATTAACTGCAGCCAGATTTGACCCCGTGGGTTCTCCAGGGCTAAATCTGCAGGGTTTGTGTGTTAAACATGTGTGAATGAAACAAAACACAACTCCAGGTCTGTTTGTGATGAGGAAACAACATTAGAACAGATCAGAAAAAAGCGTAACATGAGCTCTTTAAAAGTCTTACAAGTGAGACTCGGAGGTGAGTAAAGTCGCCAAAAATAACCCTCAAGATTAATTGTAAGAGTAACTAACGTCTAACATGACATCTGTGTTATAAATTGAAATGTAACTGGAAAAACAAAACATTAACAGTGTCATCATCTGGTGTTGTCAAAGGATAGATCCAAAAATGGGGAAAAAATTAACTCAGCGGTGCAAGGAACGCAAATGTTCAAATAACTTCATATTATCAAACTTTTTTCCCCTGTAGACTCACGGCGGGAAGCAAACCGAAACGTTTAGTCAAGTGAGAGTAAAAACACTGCTCTGAGAAGTATTTTTTTGTTATAATACAAAATTTACAGTGTATTAACCACTTTTTTTTAACCAAAGAAGGAATAGTCTGAGTCAATGTGTTTATGGACTGATCCAATATTATCAAATTATTTTACAAGATACTGAAAAAAAACAAGATACTGAAAAAAACCCCCAAAAAAACCTACAGCTCTCTATTTTACAAGTAATTTTGATAAAGGTGCACTGTGTTACATGTGTAGTGCAGGGTCCGCTTATCTCCAAGCAAAGAAATAACATCTCCAAGGAGACCAGCAGGTGACTCTCTACCAGAAAAGTGACATAATGCACCTTTAAACTCCCCTCACACTCACAGGTCAGTGTCTTCGCTCTGCTCCTCCAGAAGTTTAATCCTCCTTTTCTGCCACAAGGACAGAATTTGGGCGTAGTTCCAAAAGAAGTCAGTGCCCACAGTTATCTGTAAACACAGGGTCAGATTAGTCGTGTTACTGTAAAGGACATTATGACATTATAGATTTACATGATTTACAATCCAGTTTACCTCAGCAGCAAACATGTCAAGTTCTGCCTCGGTCATTTGCTTTGAAGTCCACAGTCTGGGAGTGAGAGACTGGACCTGGAAATACAGTCTTATGAAACACATAAAGATACATGGAGTTAGCAAAGTCATTTTTCCCTCATTTACCTTTTTTGTAACGGCCTTTTGGGTCTTTTGATTGTTCCACTGAAGTGCATCAAGTTTGGATTTGAGAGAGGACAAGATGTTTTCAACGATCACGTTGACCTGTGGAGAGTGTAATTAGTAAGTCCTGTTAACCCAGTTTCCATGTAGTTTCACTTCCAGTGACAGTTCAGTTCAGCTTATTTCAGTCACACAATGTTTAACATTAATATTTTCAAAAACAGTAACAATATAATGTCTCTGTGTGACTGAAAAGTGACTGAAAAGTGACTGAAAAGTGACTGAAAAGTGACTGAAAAGGCTCAGGGAGAAGACATGCTCTGTGCACTATGGAACCTCTCGGAGAGTCTGCCTCCAGCTTGTTTCCATGGAGGTGTTTTTGCTTTGTGTAGAATGTTCCTCTGTATGGCATTACACTTATGTCTCCATGGAGACAAGCAGGCGATGCCATCTGAGCACAGCATATTTAGTAATAACAACAACTGTAATTAAATAAATGCGAGATGGATACATTAAATAACATACTGTGGAATATTCAGGGTATAGTCTCCATGGAGACAAGCAGATGGCAGCCCCTAGAAGACCAGAAAAGTGACCTTCAGTCCTCATACGGTGTAGCCGTGGTCCTTACCTCTGCCTGAGCCATTCTTTTGTTAAGAAAGTGTGCGAGGACACGGTCAAATCCTCGCTCAGTCTCCAGCACACACATCCTCCAGCGCGGCACCACCTGCTCCACCTGCTCCAACTGTTTTACACTTGTTTCAGTGAATCTGGAGTCCAGGGCTGGGATCATCGTGTGCAGAAGGTTAAAGAGCATGTAGGTGTGAAGTGGACCACTGCATGAGGAGAAATCATTGAAAAACACTGAAAAAGTACATTCAGTCATGTGCGTGTTTGGTGTCATGAACCTGTTGCTGTAATCTGGCTTGTTTAACCATTTGCTGAGAGTCTGGGACATTTTTACAATATAAGGTAGATTATGCACAAGGACTGGGTCTTCCTCAGTGAGAGACACTGGTTCAAAAGCAGTCCGTAAACAGCCCAACCAATCGATCATAGGAGCCTGGCGCTGCAGAGATATGTTTAACAAAATAAATGAAAGAAAAAGTGTTGTGAAGTGTTGTGTTTGTTCTGTGTTCACCTGCAGCTCCCTGATGGTCATGCGTTGGTACATCTGTCCTTTGGCGAGCCGATACTGCAGCGGCGCCGTGGCAACAGCCAGCTCAGACGACAGAGAGATGAACTGACCTACGTGGTTCAGATTGCTGCTCCCTGGTGCCCCCAACAGGGAGAGGTATCGATTACATATGGAGAGGAATGGACGAATGGTCTTTGAGAGACGAGAGGTGAGAGGTAAGTACATTTGTCATTAGTACATTTGTCATTAGTACAAAGTGTAGTTCATGAGGATGACTGACCTCAGTCTTTATTTCAGACTTTTCAGCCTGGCTGTTCCATTCAATGGGAAGCAGCAGGTCTGGCTGGTCTATCTGTGGCAAAAGTGAAATGATATTTAACATCTCATTGTGTTCAGTCATAATTCAGTGCAGCATTTGGACTGGCCTGGATGTAATTCCTCGATCTCGGTAGAGTTGATTCATTTGAGTCTTTGCCCACGAGGAGGTTGAAGAATGGAAAGGTCTTGTAGTTCCTCATTAACAGTGCCAAAGTGGAGTTAAAGTCTGTCTGGTTCCACTGGCCCGACACAGCCCAGCCCCCCAGCTGCAGAGAGAGATGGACTGTGTTTGCTTGTTTTTAAATCAGAGAAAAAAAAAAAGGACTCACATTTTGAATGAGTGTGAGGAAAGGCTCTGCCCCTGCTGTCTCTATGGACCTGGTGTCTAAACAGGAGTGGTAGAACATTTTGGCTTTCTGTTTTGCAGAGCTCGTTGCCCTGTCATTAGTATCTAAAACACAGAAGTAATGTGGTGTTATATTTATATTATATCAAATTATACGCAGTAAACATCTGGCTGAGGTGTTCACCTAAAGTGTCCCTGAGATGCTGCAGCAGCAGTGTTTTTCTGTCTGTAAGTTTCTCCTCTCTCAGACGCCGGTCCACCTGCTCTGGACTTGGTCTCACTTCCTGGGGGGCTGTGGCAGGTCCCAGACCCCTCTGTCTGCCATTCTTCCAGTCGGAGAGACAGGTGAACAAGTAGAAGTCACATGGTTGTGAGAAAGGGTCAGCAAACTCGGACAGGTGAGCTGAGACCTTCAGGCAAGCTTCAGACTCACACGGCCGGACTATGAGCGAGAACCAGAGCTTTTAGAAATACTTTAGTAATAATAACATATACACGTGAGCTCAGTGGTCTTACCAAGCCCCGACTGTCTGTTCCCTGTGGTCTGAACATGGTGCAAAATGTAAACAAATCCTAGAAGAAAAGTACAGAGGCAGAAGGTCCCTAAGAGGAACGTGATCAGCCTCAGTTGCTGTGTCGCCTGTGTAGCCTCGTCTTCATCAGACTGGCCTCTTTGTCCGAGCTCAGAGGAGCTCTGAGGAAGCTCAGCCTGGGACAGGACGTCCAGTTGTATGGAGGATTGCTGCTGTTAGTTTGGAAATAAACAAAATCATAAATCATGATCTCTATCAGGTCATGGCTGTATTAACTAGCTCATGGTACAGTTATTGTGTTGTTTTTTTTTCCAAACAGCACTGCCTTAAATGTGTTGATATTATTAAAACTCACAAAAAATATATAATTGCACTAAATAAACAGCAGATTTCTTGCACTTTACATCAGTTAGAAGTATCTCACTGCAGAAAATGGTCCTACCTCAGGCTCTGTTGGACTTTCAGGCATTATCATCATAGGAGTAGTTTCTTTTGTATTTTTCTATCCTGTTGCATTGTTGGTCAGATACATCCCAGCTGTCATCAGAGCTCACGATCTCTCCTCTCCTGCGGCAACGATAAAACTTTTCAGCTTGTGTCCAAAGTCATCTCCAAATGTTCTGAATCTTGCCAAGTCGAAGTACGTCTCCTCAAACCTCTGGCACTGATGGCAGCTGGACTGGGAGCCGCGTCTTCATCGCCTCTTCCTCCTCGTGTTGTATAGGGCTAGTACACTGATGGGATCGGCGGAGGGGGGCTCGCAGTTCTCAGTAAAGAACTTATTCAGTAAACAAGCTGGATGCATACAGGCTGTGGTCGTTATCAGCTCTGCACATGGCTGGTAACAACTGATAGAGCTGTGACCTAAAGTGTGAAACAGCGTCACAGAGAACAGGGAGACACTTCACTGCGTCATTTTGAATGCATTTACCTTTCTTTGGATTATTATTTTTGCTGGCTCATGTTTTCCATGTTCAGTGTTTTTGTATTTTTTTTTAGTAGTTTGATAAGATTAGAACTGTAGACGCTGAACTGTTGAACGAGCGACATCTCTAACTCCTTATCAACACCAGGCCTGTCATGAGAATTACTCTATCGACTTATCTTTTAATATATGAAAATTGTTAACTTATATTATTTTTATTAAATATATAAGTATATTTTGGGGTTCAAACTTTATCGTGTGTACAATTTCTTTGCAAAAGTGGTAAGATTTGTGTTATTTTTGTTGTGGAAAAGAAAAATGATTTGGGCTGTAGAGGGTTGAATAGGTTACTTTTATGGGTAAGTATAAGGTTTTTCTGCTATTTAATTGTTGCAGCTTATGCCACTTAATGAGACTTAACAATGACATTCACAAACATCACACTGACCTTCACAAACTACAATGACATTTGCAGACACCACATGGACTTTCACAAACATAATCACATTAACAGACATAATCACATTCACATATATCACATTGACTTTTACAAACATAACAGTCACATTCACAAACATCACATTGGCTTTCACAAACATCACAATGACATTCACAGGCATCACATGGACTTTTAAAAACATAATCACATTCACAAACATCCCATTGACTTTCACAAACATAATCACATTAACAAACATAATCACATTCACATATATCACACTGACTTTCACAAACATAACAGTCACATTCACAAACATCACATTGACTTTCACAAACATAGTGGTGACATTCACACACACATCACATTGACTTTCACAAACATCACAATGACATTCACAAACATCACATTGACTTTCACAAACATCACAATGACATTCACACACATCACAATGACATTCACACACATCACATTGACTTTCACAAACATAATCACATTCACAAACATCACGTGGACTTTTAACAACATAACAATCACATTCACAAACATCACAATGACTTTCACAAACATCACAATGACTTTCACAAACATCACAATGACTTTCACAAACATCACAATGACTTTCACAAACATCACAATGACTTTCACAAACATCACAATGACTTTCACAAACATCACAATGACTTTCACAAACATCACATTGACTTTCACAAACATAGTGGTGACATTCACACACATCACATTGACTTTCAAAAACATCACAATGACATTCACACACATCACATTGACTTTCACAAACAACAATTGCATTCACAAACATCACATTGACTTTACCAAGCATAATCACCTTCACAAACATCACATTGACTTTCACAAACATCACATGGACTTTTAACAACATAACAATCACATTCACAAACATCACATTGACTTTCACAAACATCACAATAACATCAACAACTATCACTTAAGGATTGACAGATCACTCTTGTTAACAATGACAGTTGATCACAGCCTTTTTCATGACCACCTGTGCAATAGCTAAATTCTAAGTAGCATTAAGGGAAATACACTGGGGTCAGACATTATAAATGAGGGATCTGAAAAGAGGGCAGATAACATTAAAGTGATCACTGGGATTATCTTGCACTATTCTTATTGTGTCAGTGGCATAAAGTCGTTTCAGTATTATCGTTTATCAAAATGTGTTTTTGTGACAGGTCGAATTAACGCTAACTGCTAAAGGGTATTGGCCTTCTCTAGTTTATTTATTGCAGCTCATGTTTTTTAATGATATACATTTTTCTGTAGCAAAATATCTCACAATTACACAGGGCTAAGGGTTTGGAAACATTTAACGAAATATATTAATTTTTAATGAGATTGTTCCAGCAACAGTTTTCACCTATTCCCTCAGCTCATGACTCCGAAAGTCCAAAAGTGCTCCATTTACGGTAATACTGATTTACAAACTGGGATAGGGGTGGACGATAATGACAAAAACTCTGGATCATACCTGGACGACTGGGAGATTACACAGACATTTTTGGAGTATCGATAATCAGAAGATATTTTGCTAATGAAACAGAAATTAGCTGTTTTATTACCAAAATATTAAAAATATACACTATTGCGCAAATGTAAAACTATGAAAATATGTAACTGCAGAAATATCACTTTATACTTGTTTGAAATATGACATTTTTTCATTTTTTCAGCATTTTGAGGTTTTCATTATCAACAATCAATGACTGGTAATGAAATTTTGTTATATGTGACATTAAATACACATATTCATATTAAGGAAACAATTAACTACAGTCATTGATCTCTATATGAAGCTGATAAACTTGATCAAACTCATTTCAGAAGTCATCATGAGCTGTGATGTGTTATAAATCGCAAAGGGAAACAAAATGTAACAGTAGAAAATAAATTTAAACCTTATTTTAACTGTTCCTGTGTGAATGGGGAAGTGAACTGTCCAATCAGAGCTCCACCTCAGGAGCAGACTCTGTTTAAACTCAGGGTTAGAGAAATAAAACCGGCTCTGAACCAGGTTATTGTGAGTTACCATGGAAACAGACTCAGGATTTAGAAAACTCTGTGAAACTGAAAACTCTGAGTTGACCTTTTTAAGGGTTAATAAAGTCTGAGTTTGGCCTAAACCGGCTTCTTGAATCATCGCCAAACTGACATTATTTATTTATTTAATTGTATATATAGTACATAATAAATATGTATAATGCAATTTCTGCTGATGTCTTTTGATGGAGGAAATTTCCAGTTACTGTATGGAAGGAATTCAAACCTGGACGGGATTACTTTTATTATTCTACTTTTGATATAATTTATAATACTATTGTCCACTATTATTATTATTACATTGTATTATTTTTATATGCTTATTATTAATTTTTGTCTTTTTTGTGTATTTATTATTATTATTTATACATTTTTATTTATTAATTTTTTTCTCTTCTGAGTCTGTGGGGTTCGTAAAAGCGGAAAAAATGTAATTGGACTGTAACCCGTAAAGCTGCAGATGAGATCAATACAAAAAAAAAAAAAAATTATCACAAAAAAAAGAAAAACAAAACAAAAATCCTTTCAATAGCAGATTTTTTTTTTTTATTTAATACAGCCAAAAAGCGCAGGTTGAGGCTACATCATCTTCTGAATGTACAAATCCACAGATATGAAAACACAATTTATAAAATGTCACAACAAATAAAAGTAAAGGCAAAGGCATCTTGATGGTCACATAATCTCATGTTAAAGATTTGAGAATAAAACAAGCAGCTGCTACAGCAATAAGGAGAATGCTACCGTCTACAGCCAGCAGAGGGCGCTGAGTCTTTGTACTGTGGTTCTGGGTTGGCTACACCAGACAAAGAAAGCAGGAACAGTTTGATACTAGATAACAACTTATTAAAAGCTACACTGTGAAACATTTTTGTTCTAGTATCCGCCAGCTGCTTCTTGCCTCCATAGATATGTCAGGTGACGCAATCAGGTCAGGTCTGTGGAGTGGCGATCCCGCTTATAGAACCAATGCATGTTGTTTTTTTTTTTTTTTTTTACTTTAACGCTTTACTATGGAATATTTCAGGCAAAACAATAACGTCTCCATGGAGATAAGCAGCTGGCGGATCCTTCAACGAAAAAGTGACAGTCCTTTAAGTATTTTGCAAAGAAATAAGGCAGTGAAAAAGGCACATTGCCCGATAAAAGATAGCAACACATTAAGTAGAAACATAATACCGTACATTAACACATTAACGACACAGACACCAGAATAGTGGTACAATTTGTGGCAATCAAAAATACTGGATTCACAAAAAAAAAATCAGGAAAAAGTTAGTTTTAATAGACCCTTTTTCCTCCAGATTTCAAATTTTTGGTCTTATGAGTGTTATTCCTTGAGCGCCTTAACATCGAAATAATGCGGTTTTGGAAACAAGCAAAAACACAAATTAGAACGTACATTAAAATATTAAAGCAGTTATGGAAAATGCTCATAAAACACACGACTTTTATCAGATCTCCTCGGTAGGTCCCATTTAGGCCATGCAATGCTCTAGCAACATTTTTCATTTTTTTTTTAGAAAATCTGTGCTTTTCATTTGTATATTTTGTTGTTTGTGTCACCATGCATCTCAGCTAAACGTGTGTGTTTTGTTTCACATATTTATTCTGTAAAAGGAGACATTTTATGCTTTTTTCTGAGCTAAACTATAATACATGTGTAGATCGTCATTCAGCGTTTTGTTAAGGTTTTTGTTCATTTTGTTCATTTTAAACAGAAATATTGGGCTAAAACTTGAAGATTTTAGGTCCTATATTACGCAAAATTGACTCTTGTGAGCTTTAAGTCATGTTTTAATGCTGTTACCTCCTCAAAAACAGACCTGGAGTTGTGTTTTTTTTTTTGTTTCACTCACACATGTCTGAGTAATCCTGCATTATTAGGTCAGAATGCTCTGTTCCACCTTGTGATGTCATGATAGTTTTCAAGTTAACAGCTCCTTTTACCTTTAGTTCAGTAGAAATGGGCAATTCCAGGTCTGAAATTATCCAAATGATTGTATGGAGTTTAAAAACACAGTGGAACAGAGGGTGAACTCAGCCTAAATATGCAGGGTTTGTGTGTTAAACAGACAACTCCAGCTCTGTTTGTGATGAGGAAACAACATTATAACATAGATCAGAAAATATAAGCGTAATATGGGCCCTTTATTGACAGAAAAAATTGCAGAACTGATAGATTCTGCTTCTTCACGGTGGCATTTCACCAGAGCGAGCAGCAGATTCTCATTGAAGTACTGTTAATAATGGCTACAAGATATTATATCTCCACATGTATGACCCATGCTTTGATTTTTGTACAGGGTGGCCCAAAAGTCACTGACACTTTTAAATCTTCAGTAGCTCCTTTAATTCTTAAGTTATACTCACCAAATTTTAGCAGTAGATAAAATGAACCTTCCCAGATTTTTGACAATATAAACAGTTATAATTGTTCACTTACACTTAAACTCATCACTACTTAAAATAGGGGAAGTAAAAATGACCAAATTTTTTAAAATAATGTTTTTTAAGTGTCCACCATTTTGTGTTTGTCTCTGAACAGCCTGATCCAACACACTTTACAGAACATTTAAAGTATTTCCGGCTTATGTCTCTTATTTGATCCTGGATATTACGTTTTAAGTTGTTTATTGTCTGAGGTTTATTCACAAACACCTTTTCTTTAAGATAGACCCACAGGAAGAAATCAGGACTAGTCAGGTCTGTGGAGATCACATAGTCTGTGAAAAACACTTATTATTCCTTTAATGGCATTTACTCTTGGGGCATCTCTGGTATTAAAATGTCGACGGTAACACCTCTGGGTTTGTGAGTTTGACCCATGTGACTCAAAGTACCACTGTACAATGAGGGTTTGTTCCTCGGTGCTGGATTTGCTCAGATTAATGTGGGAAGGGTCGTTCTAAATGCTCTGGAAAAATGAAAGAAAAATATTTAGAAACAAAAGATTTATGAAGTTTTTTCAACTGTCAGTGACTTTTGGGTCTGTATAATCTAAGTGAGAAATGGGCGAGGATAAGGGGTAGGTGAAAACAGATTTTTTTTTTTTTTTAATCAAGCCTCAAACGCAGGACAATCCAGGATCACTCAAACACACACGAATCAATCAAATACAACGCTAAGTGAGCTAACGATGAGGGAATACTGTTAGAACGTGGTTAAAACCTCATAAAAGTCAAATTTGCATAATATGTCCCCTTTAATTTTGTTCTCAGCAAAAAACTACGCTGGTTTTGCATTTCTAACCCTCTTCACATCACGGAAAAAACAGCAACATTCATAAATTTACATTGATTTGCAGAGCAGTTAAAGCCCTAATGACGTTTTTTGTTGGTCCGCTACGCCAAGCTAAGCCAACACACGGACGCGACGATAACAAAGGCAACTGTTATTTCAGGAGTGTTCTTTAGATCAAACCTTTTGTGCAAGTTATGCTTTTTAGAGTAAACATACAATTGGCACAGGAGAAACCATCTGGCAGTTAAAGCCATACTGCGGGACTTTCCAGGTTTTGTAACAAGCTAAACGTTCACAGATGCATAAATACTGATATTAAACTATTCAGAGACAATGTTATTTTTGTGGATTATTCAAATATGACCAAGGTATGTTTAGGTCTCATGAATAAGTAAAACACACAGGCCAAAGCAGCAGCATCTCCATGGAGACAAGCAGGCCGATTTACGAGTTAGGTCTGTGGAGAGACGAGTGAAACATTTGTAATTACTTGTGCTATTTGCAAAAAACTATTAACTAACTCCAGTTTTTATCAATGAAAAGGATGGAGTAACATCGTACTAATAAAATACATTTGGCTTTTGAAAATACTGAGGAAAAAATTGCAATGATTTTTTAAAATGGCAACCAGATTAGTGCCACTAGAGTCAAACTTACGAGTTGGAATGCGCCGCAGTAAGTCTTTAATCAGAGTTTTGGACATTTTCACAACGGGACACCAGGTCAGTGCAGTACATTACCTCCGCACTGAAGTGGGACTGGGAAATACTACAGTAAATCAGCATGCATCCTCTCATTCAGCCACTCACGCCCTGTGCTCTCACTGGGTAAAGGCAGATCTGATTTGGTTCAGAGTTTCAGAGGGGCTTCGACGACCCCTCGGTGACCCCTCGGTGACCCCATGACCCCTCTACGCCGCTCTCTTGGCTCGCTGGGTGTGGCACTTCATACACAGAATCTTTCCGTCCAGGGGATAGCAGCCGTTTTCATCAGCCTCAATGGAAAGCGGACGAGCACAGTCCTAGGAAAAGAAAAAAATTAATGTAAAAGGTCCTATATTACGCAAAAACTGGACTCTTGGGAACTGTCAGCCTTGTTATAATGTCGTTACCTCATCAAAAACAGACCTGGAGTTGAGTTTTGTTTCGTTCACACATGTTTGAGTAATCCTACATCTGCAAAGCTTAAAATGCTCTGTTCCACCTTGTGATGTCATCAAGTGGTAGTTTTCAAGATAACGCCTACTTTTTACCATTTGTTCAGTAGAGATTAGCAATTCCAAGGCTGAAATAATCCAAATTATCCTATAAATGAAGGTGTATGGAGTGTAAAAACACGGTGGAGCACTTCCTGTATTACCACGTGATGACATCATGAGGTGGAACAGAGTGTTTTCTGTTTAAGAGAAGGACTCAGCCTAAATCTGCAGGTTTGTTTGTGTTAAACATGTGTGAATGAAACAAAAAAACACAACTCCAGGCCTGAAACATTAAAATTAGAGATTGTAATTTCACTAATGATGTAAGTTTGAAATCTCTTACCTCACACCGGTAACACTTAAGATGAAAGTTTTTATCGAGAGCCACGACTCGGACCGTCTCCTCGCTGCCGGGAGCTGGAATAATGGGCTCGTTGCAGCTCACGCACAGAGGAGAGAAACGCCTGGAAAACACAGCGACACAGATGAGTTTACAACATTCAGACGATTATAACACTTTTCTGTACGTGCCTTATACTTTACACTCTACCACAGACCTGCCTCCAGCTCAGTTTTTATTGGGCCTATCCACACGAAACAAAACTGATGCAAAATTCAACGTCTTACAAAAGTACAAAGTATAAAATATGAGAGAATTTAAGATAAGGTTCAACAATTTGTGGGTTTTCAGTTTGGATATTTCCTATCTTTTTGCGTTAATCTCTTTATTTATACAGGTTAGCACAGAGGGGGGGTCGCAAACTGTTTTAACACTTGAGCCACATGCAGGGCTCATTGTACAAATTGTTTTCAAAATTTGACTGAGGGGTGGAGATATACATGTGTGAATATAACATTTGGCCTGTAACATGTAGTAAAGCGTGAATATGCAGGGCTCATTGTCGAACTTGAAAAAATTGTTTGTCCAATCCACGTTATTAAATCTGTAAAATTTTTTGCCAGGGCTCTGAGCCGCAGTCGCCCCATGAACAAGGTGCATTGACTGCTTGCTAATATAGTTCACCCGTGCTAATCGCCCAAGGACCGTGTGTGGCTGATATTGTATCCCTTTTGAAAACCTTAAAGTTTCTTGGTAATTTTAGGCATACAACCTTTGATCGGACTTCATGAAAAAATATTTTGTTGTCCACCATCCACTTTTCTTTTCTTTGATAAACTCATTTTTGCAGAAGGGCTGATAAGAGAATAATACACATGAACAAGGTTTTTGTAGCCTTACCTATTTTTTAATTTTTTGTTTATGTCACGTTCACTGGGCCGGATTAATAAGCCCAAAGGACCGTGAGTTACCCCGGGGCCGTAGTTTGCCCACCCCTGGGTTAGCATCTTGAAACTTAAAGTAATACTAACGCTAATGCTAATTTTGAGGTATAATAAATCTACATATTATTACATGTGACAATAATTGGGTTGTCTTTATTTTAATCAATGTGTTTATTATTTTACTTTTGTCGATTTTAATAAAAGTGACGTTTTGGGGCTTTGAGACATTGTCCACAGAGTTATATAAAACCTCCGTCATTCATTTAAAATCTAGAAAAGAAGCAGAGAGTGAAAGGCACCTGTGGTAGTCCTGAACACAGTACGGGTTGTTGTTGTCGTCGGTGATGAACGGCGCCCCCTCCAGGACGCAGGAGCAGGTGCTGCAGCGGAAACACTGGGCGTGGAAACACTGGCCCACAGCTTTGAGCACACGGTCTGTGATCCTCTCCCCACATCTGGAGCACACCGCCAGAGAGTTCTGGAAACACAAAGGACGTACGTGACGGTTCTGGAGCTCATTTACTCAGGATCATCAGAATAATCACACACAAAGAGAACACGGCTCGAAAGCTGCTTATTTTATTATTTTATTTATTTGTAAAGGGACACATTCATGAGTATTTAAAATGTGGCTTTTGTTTAATTAATTTATTTTTATTAATTATTTTTTTTGTTTTTTATTTATGTATTTATTTATTTATTATTCATTTATTTGTAAAGGGGCACATTCATGAGTATTTAAAATGTGGCTTTCGTTTAATTAATTAATTTATTTGTATTAATTATTTTTATTTTTTGTATTTTATTTATTTATGTATTTATTATTTATTTATTTATTATTTATTTGTTTTAGCACTTGTACAGAGTGGGTGATATTTCTATATCTATCTGCTCGTATTTTGTACAATTCTACACTGTGCTTGTGCATTTGGAAAAAAAAACCCAAAAAAAAAAAACAGGGACAACTAAACTATATTTCAATCTAATCTGTCTTTCTACTGGTGTTCCTCATAAAAACATTGGAAAAGAAAAAAAAAAGGGGGCTAATTTGCATCTTGAGTCCCTCGGCAGGTTGATGTTAAACAGTTTCTGCAGAACAGGATAAAACAGTAAGAAACAAAAGCAAATGTAACACACATTAACACACTCTCTGTACAGACGATTACACAGTTTATCTGAAGTTAAACCAAGAAATTTAGTTGGAGACATATTTGACCCCCGATAAACCACTGCTTTAAAGCTTTTGAAAATGCTGCCAGTGCTGAGAGCTCTCGTGTTTGAGCTGCAGTGTGTTCCATGTTTGCCAGCCTTTAAGTTTAAACCTCTACAAACTTGTCCTGAAATACATGTGATCTTGTAAAAGTTCATATTATTGCTTTAGAACGTTCTGCACTATGGAGTTAAACATATTTATCTAGCATTTATTGAGTTAATGACACAAAAATCCCTTGAAAAACATGGATTCTTATTGCAGTAGGGTTACATCTCCACAGATCTGACTTGTGTCCATGGAGATTGATCAGTTTAATGTCATACTGTGGAGCTTTCCTGGTAATGCTATAACATTTTTATAGAGAGAAGCAGGTGGCATAGCAGTTCACTTTTAAATAAACACTGTGAACTCTGAACAAAATCGAATCACAATTTAAAAGTTTTGTCAGAAAAAAACAGTGGATTTTTTCTCTTTACTGTTGTGTCTTAATGTATTTTGTTTGTGTTTTTATCCTCTCACCATGTAGCAGTCTTCACACTCAGGGGAGCCGTCCCTGTCGTAGAACTGCATGCCCTGCAGGGGGCGATGGCAGCTCATGCAGCAGAAGCAGTTGGAGTGAAAGAGTTTATCCATGGCCCTCACTGCAGGCTGTGTGCGGGACAAGGCATCGCCGCATTTACCACAAACCTCTGCACAGAAAGAACAAGGAAATGAGTTTAGTTTTAACCAAATTATATCTTCACAGTTATAGAACACAGTGAGGAGAGGAAATGTGGCACAATTTTACATTTGAGGAGAGGCACCTGACTGAAAGAAGACTCCCGACTCCTGCACACGTCTCACTCTTGTTTCACTTTTACCTTACAGTTCCTCTGAAGAAGGTCAGAGGAACCGAAACGTTGTACTAATAAAAGTGAAAGTGAGACAGTGCGCGAGAGTCAGGAGTCTTCTTAAAACACTTTTATTTGAAGTTTATCACAATTATTTTTTATTAACCTCACTGTATACAGGTGTCCCCCTCATTATATCGTGGTTCATCTTCTCGCTGTTTTGCTGATTTTTTTGCAATTTTACATGCTTTTTTTTTGCACAGAGTATTACATGCACTGTGTTTTTCCTTTGGCTAAGAGTATGAGACGTTCACTGTGTTCTGCGTCCTGATTGGCTAAAGGACTGTAGACCATTGTGTTCTGTGTCCTGATTGGCTATAGGGACTGTAGACCATTGTGTTCTGCGTCCTGATTGGCTAAGAGACTGTAGACCATTGTGTTCTGCGTCTGATTGGCTAGGGACTGCAGACCATTGTGTTCTGCGTCCTGATTGGCTGAGGGACTGTAGACCATTGTCCATCAGTCTCCTCCGTGTGTCTCCTGTACAGTACAGAATGTGTCAGACAAATTTACATAAATGTTGGATCAGTGTGACTCTGAAGTGCTGTATGTTTGCAAGTTTTCTCCCCGACAAAACCCACAATGTCGATGAAACGTTCTGCACCGACAAAGGAAGGTTTGAACTTTGTGTTTAAACAAGAGAGAAATGTGAGAAAATGTTAATGCCAGTGTGAGAAAAGTGTATAAAGTGTGTGGTGAGGGGTTTTACAGACAAGAAACATACTGTATATAATAATTGTAAAAAATAAAGCTGATACTTCGCAGATTTCGCCTATTGCGGGTTATTTTTCAAACCCCTGAAACTCCTCACATCCCTCTGTTTCCGGCCCTGTACCTGTAGGAGGAGAGGTGATGACTGGAGCGTGCGCGTCCATGTTTTTCATGAAGTCCTGAGTCATCTTCTCCAGCTCCTCCACCTCCCTCATGTTCAGAGGAGCTCCTCCACCAGACGGCTGCACACAGAGGAAAACATTTGAGTTACTGAGATTAAGGAAACCACCTCAGACATGGTTTTAAATCCAAAGTTTTTTTTTTAACCAATAAACGTTCTCTTATCTATAGGCAGCAAAGTAAATTACAGTTAATGTCATTTATCTGTTTTACTTATGTTTTTTGAACTCTAAAAGGTGCACTATGTAACATTTCAGATAGAGAGTATGCCATCTGCTTGTCTCCATGGAGATGTTACCGCTTTGCCGACAATACTCCACAATATGGCATTAAACAGATAAGCAGGCGCCACAAACTATATCTGTAACTGAAAAAATGCAAGATAAACATGTCATGTCGGAAATTTCCTGGCATGCAATTCAGTTTCCATGGAGACGAGCATTAGAAAAGTAGCATAGTGCACCTTTAAAAACACACAAGGACAATAAAAACAAGGGGTACCGTTGACGAGGGGGGACTTTTCGTTGGCTGGTTGAAGGAGGCAGATGGAGGCGTCACGGTCTTGGTTGGAGGAGCGCTAGAGGGAGGAACTGCAGTGTTTTGGTTTGCATTAAGCTGAATGCCAAACGGAGATGGTCTACTGTGATTGGAGGAGGCGGTAGTGGCATTATTTTTGTTGAAAGGACTTGCAGGTGCTGGAGGAGCCATAGGAGGAGCTGCAGGAGGAGCCGCGAGTGCGAGTGGAGCTGCGGGTGGAGCTGCAGGGGGAGGAGGAAACGCACTGGAAGCTGGTGACGGACTGGCTTTCGGTGGACTGCTGATCGGCCCGCTGTTCTGGTTTAAACTCTGGTTCAGTTTTTGTGCTAAGGAGGCGGCTGAAGTTGAGGGTTTGCCCCCGTAGGCGGTTTTGGGAACTACAGGGGGGGTGTTGCCTTGGCGATTGGTCGTCCTGGCTTTAAGTTCTTCGGCCCAGGGCGCAGGAGGCGGCTTGTCGCCCATCTCTGGAGGAGGGAGGAAGGAGAGCACAGGTTTGGGAGCGGTGGGAGGAGGAGCCGAGGGTTTAGGAGCCGGAGCTGATGAATACTGGGCTGGTAACTGTAGATACACAAGGAAAAATAGATTTAATAAGTTTGCAAAAAGAAAATGTCAGAAAACAAGTAATGTACCATATTTTGTGGACCATAGATCACACTTTTTTCATAGTTATATATGTTTTTTTCTTCATTATTATGCATTATTCTCTATAGTCTGGGAAATACAGTATATTTAAAAGTAATAAATGTGGTTTTTTTGTGCGATCCTCCTGACTGCGCTTTAGACCCCAGTTTAGTCCTGACGTAGACTTGGTTTGGTCTCTTTCTAGTCCTGGTTTAGTCCTGGTCTAGTCCCAGTTCAGTCCTAGTTTTTGTGGCCCATGAGAAAGTGTGAACACGCCCATGAACGTCAACGCAATCACAACCGAACCCAGCCTGCGATTAACTGGAGTAACTGAACACAAATCACAGAGAGAGCCCCGTGTGCTGTAAACCCAAAGCTGAGTCACAGGATCTGGCAACGCAAAGTGACCAGCTCATTTTGTTTCTGATTGAGCTGTAAAATAAAACACACATGTAAAATAAACACACATGTAAAATAAAACACACATGTAAAATAAAACACACATGTAAATAACTGAGGCCTATGTGCACGACGTCTTTCACCAAATGAGGTCGAGTCCCATGTGTTTTGTTTTATCAAACACTGGAAACGTCTCTTGAGTCGAGCTTATCAAAAATATTTTGTTCCTATCTGAAAAAATAAAATATTAGAAGGACAAACATTTATCTTGAGGCGGAGAGAGAGACAGAGAAAGAGAGAGGAGGAAAGAAAGAAGAGAGAGGGAGGAGAGAGAGGGGGGAAAGAGGGGAGAGAGGGGCAAAGAAAGACAGAGAAAAAAAAATGGAGAGGGGGGAAAGAGGAGAGGAGGAGAGAGAGAGAGAGAGAGAGAGAGAGAGGAAGAAAGAGAGAGAAGGAAAGGAGGGGGGAGAGGGGGGAAGAGGGAGAGAGGGAGAAAGAGCAGAGAGAGGGGGTAAAAGAGAGGGAAAGAGAGAGAGGGGTAAAAAAAGAGAGGGGCAAAACGAGGAAAACAGACAGAGGGAAAGAAAGAGACAGGGTGAGAGAGGGGGAAAGAAATAGAGAGGGGGAGGAGAAAGACAGAGGGAAAAAAGAGACAGAGAGGGGGAGAGAAAGAGGGATGGGGAAAGAAAGAAAGAAAGAGAGAGGGGGGAGAGGGAAAGAAAGAGAGAAATAGGAGAGGGAGGGTGAGAAAGGGGGGAAGAGAGAGAGCGAGCGAGAGAGAGGGGGAAAGAGAGAGAGGGAAAGAGGAGAGCGAGTGAGAGGGGAAAGAAAGAAGGAGAGAGGGAAAAAGGAGAGGGGGGAGAGAAGGAGAGAGAAAAGGGAGAGAGGGAGGAAAGAAAGAGAAGGAGAGGGAAAAATGAGAGAGGGAAAGAGAAAGAAAGCAAGACAGGGAGATAGAAAGAGGAGAGGGAAAGAAATAAAGAAAGAGAGCAAGAGAGAGGGAGAAAGAGGGGCGGAAAGGGGGAGAGAGAGAGAACAGAAAGCCATACATGGAAAGTGTTTTGTCCAAGTGGCTTTAATCACATTACTCTGCTTTATGCCTCCTCTCTCTCCATGAATCACAAACTATGTTCAAAAACAGTTCATTTTTCTGTGCGCTTTAGACTACGGCAGATGAATCCGTGATAAATAATCATATCTGGCAACATTTCAGCCCATTTCTGCAGACTACCATCATTTACAATGCATGAGTCATTCTGCTCTTGGTTGGCTCTGTTCCATTACTGCAAATTCACATCACTTCCTCCGAACAGAGAGTCTCCTTATGTAAGTCTGTGTGTTTGGACGAGAGAATTGCTATTTTATTACAAACAAAACACTTATATTTTAATTCTGCAGCACTATTTTTAAAAAGGAAAAAGAGCTGGTGAAAATAAAAAAGAAAATTGCTGAGTATTGTGTGAAATAAGGGTAGAAAGTAAAGGTGGGAATTCAAAATCGTCATTTCAGTTCAGTTACGAATATGAATCAAAAATATAATTCACGTGTGTTTTATAACGACGTGAGCTCGTTCTGCAGCCTGGAAAACCTGGACCTAAGCCTCTTTTCTGATCTACAGAGTAAAGTGTCACTAAATACAAATAAAGAGTCTCTGACACTTTTAAATCTTCAGTAGCTCCTTTAATTCTTAAGTTAGACTCACCAAATTTTAGCAGTAGATAAACTGAACCTTCTGAGATTTTTGGCAATATAAACAGTTATAATTGTTCACTTACACTTAAACTTATCACTGCTTAAACTAGGGGAAGTAAAAATGGCCTAATTAAAAAAATAATAATATTTTTTAAGTGTCCTCCATTTTGTGTTTGTCTCTGAACAGCCTGATCCAACACACTTTACAGAACATTTAAAGTATTTCCGGCTTATGTCTCTTATTTGATCCTCGATGTTACGTTTGAAGTGGTTTATTGTCTGAGGTTTATTCACAAACACCTTTTCTTTAAGATAGACCCACAGGAAGAAATCAGGACTAGTCAGGTCTGTGGAGATCACATACTGCCCCCTGTCTGTGAAAAACACTTATTATCCTTTAATGGCATTTACACTTTGATTTTCGGGCATCTCTGGTATTAAAATGTCGACGGTAACACCGCTGGGTTTGTGAATTTGACCCATGTGACTCAAAGTACCACTGCACAATGAGGGTTCGTTCATTCGAGCCAAGTAAACGCAATCATGATTTTTGCCGTGATCGAGCAGCTAATATAAAGGGCGTAGTTAATTTCACAATCTTCTCCTCCTTTTTTATGCAAGACTTGAACTATAACCAAGACAACAGAATATTACAAACATGTTTTAGCACAGTTCTGTTTAAAAACCATATTACGCAAATTTTTTGTTGTTTCCTCATCACAAACAGACCTGGAGTTGTGTTTTTTGTTTCAATCACACAAGTTTAACACAGAAACCCTGCATATTTAAGCTGATAGTTCTTCTCGCAAACAAAAAACACTCTGTTCCACCTTGTGATGTCATCATGTGGTAATACAGGAAGTGAAGAACTCCACACACCTTCACTAGAATCATTTGAGCACTGGACCTGCCAATCTTTACTAAACAAAAGGTTAACGGTAGCTGTTCACTTGGAAAACCACCACTTGATGACATCACAAGGTGGAACAGAGCATTTTGAGCTTTGGAGATGTTACAGACTAATAATAAAGTGTAACTCAAACATGTGAATGAAACAAAACACAACTCCAGGTCTGTTTTTGAGGAGGTAAAAACATTCTAACATGGCTTAAATCAGGAGTCTCCAACCTTTTTCCTGCTGGGAGCTACTTTTACAAAACGACAAGGCCAGAGAGCTACTAATTTCAAGAAATTGAGTGAATATTAGTGCCACGGCAAGATTTAGATGGATACATTTAGATCCTGATAAAACATAAACCATTATTAATTTATTATTCCACAAAGTTAGGCTTCAAAATGATACTTTTACAATGGTAATTAATCAAGTTTTATATATATATATAATTCAGAAATCCTTTGGTGAGCTACAGGTTGCAGACTCCTGGCTTAAAGGATCATTTCTGCGTAATATAGAACCTTTAAATAAAACACTTAAATGTCGCTAATTCATTTTTCACTGCACATTTGTATGAACATGTCTCAGATCTGATTATGTGGCTCCGTACCCTCGGGTTAAAGGGGCCCCTCGTCTCCATTTCAGACAACAGGCCGGTCAGAGAGTCCAGCTGCTTATCAAAGCTCGTCTGTTTCTCTATTGTTCTCTGAAATAGGAACAAACAAACACATGGAAATCTGTAAGTGCAACTGCCAAAAGTACAATTAACTTACCAACACCTGCAAAACAAACAGAAAACCCATTTCATGCTTCGGTTGATAAATTACCAAGGCCTAAATGTTCAAATAATAATAATGTCAAGCCATAATTGTTTGTTTAGGAGAGTTGTAACTTAAGTTGTACCGTGAACTTCAGTTTTAATTAGTAAATTTTATGTTTTTTAATGGTTTTGCAGTAAGACTTTGGGCATTAAATAACACCGAAATATTAAGCAAAAATTGGGTCACATTTATAAATGGAATAAGTACATTTAATTAGCCTTAATAAAGCAAGAAGAAAGACAAAAAGAACGATTCAGGCTCAGTAACTGGACTCAGTAACCAGGACTAAACCAGGACTAAACCAGGGCTAAACCAGGGCTAAACCAGGGCTAAACCAGGGCTAAACCAGGGCTAAACCAGGGCTAAACCAGGGCTAAACCAGGGCTAAACCAGGGCTAAACCAGGGCTAAACCAGGACTAAACCAGGGCTAAACCAGGACTAAACCAGGACTAAAACAGGGCTAAAACAGGGCTAAACCAGGGCTAAACCAGGGCTAAACCAGGGCTAAACCAGGACTAAAACAGGACTAAACCAGGAATACCAGGACTAAACAGGGCTAATCCAGGGTGTTTCAGGACTAAACCAGGACTAAACCAGGGAACAGGACTTCAGGGCTAAACCAGGGCTGAGACAGGGCTAAACCAGGACTAAAACAGGACTAAAACTTTGACAATGTTTAAATCCAGGCTCAAATGGTTCTCTTTAGGGTTTCATTCTGCACTTTTCTCCTTTAATGTTCATTTTATGTTGATTATTTGTGATTTTTTATGCTTTGATTTGTTGTATTGCGATTGTAATGTCTTTTTATTCTGTAAAGCACTTTGAATTACTTTGTGTACCAATAGTGCTGTACAGATAAACTTGCCTCGCCCAGTTATAATCTATGACATCCGTGGATCATTATATTATAATTGGCACATTTTACATCTCAATATTCATCTAAAACGACTTAATAAATTGCTCACTTCCTCATTAGAAAACTGCAGTGCCCAATGGCAGCTGAGTCAGCACCTCCTATAAATAGCTGCAGATCACACTCGTGAGCAGAGGATTTTTTTCATCATTTGTACCAAAATTTCTACACAATACTGCTGAATCCTGCACATATCACCGATTAAGAAAATTAAATTGAAGAACAAAGAAAGTACAGAGCAGTGGGCGTGTGAAAATAAGCGATTAAAGATTGCTCAAACATGCACGAATCACTCCAAATGCAACTTCAGGCGAGTAAATCGTGAGGAGAAACAGCTATAACATGGTTAAACACTCTGAAAAGTTGATTTTGCATAATAGGCCTGCTTGTTCATTAGGAATTAGGTGTTTACTCATGTTTTATTAAGGCTAATTAATGTGTAGTTATTGTAAAGAGTGACTGTGTGATCCCTCAGTCGTCCAAAAGAAAAATATAAAATCAACTGGACAAAATGCTGCAGGAGTGAAGACATTTCGCTTTTTTTTTAAATATTTTTGTAACCCTAAAGAGTAACCCTAAATTGTAATACCTACTTGCGCAGAATCACTAGCACACAAGTTATCGGATGTTTAGGCGAATGAACAAAGCTGAGTGAACTTTAAACTCACCGCTGGGGTCACTACGTTGCTTGGCACGGTGGTGTTGGAGGCGGGGAGAGGTGGAGGAGGTGGAGGAGGAGGCGGCGAGGGGCAGGTGGGAGGTAAACTGCCCACAAACGGAGCTGGAGGCGGCAGGTCGTCGTCAGCAGGAGGCGGCAAATCGTCCACCGCGGGGGGAGGGGCGGGGAAGGCCGGGGCATCACCCGACAGCGACAGGTGACACTCAGGGGCGGGGGGCGGGCAGGTCGTCATCGGCAGGTGGAGGAGGGGGTGGAGGTGGGAAGTCTAACAAAAAAAAAAAAAGAGAATCAGCCGTCATGGTCCATACTTCATTCATAAGAGAACATTGTATTTTGTAACATTTAAGTCGCTTTTCCACAGATCTGACCTGATATTGTGGCAGATTTACGAAGATTAATGCCATACCGTGGAACATTCTAGACAAAATAACATATCCATGGAGACAGAACCTTCTCCAGAAAAAGTTAAAGGTGCACTACATAACTTAACTACAGTAGAAGTACTCGATGAGGGTGAAAGGAGATAAAAAAAAAAGTTTATTTTCATTTGGGGTTTTTTTTTTTACACTGCGGCTCTCTTTCCCCCTGGCGCTGCGGCTCTTTCCCCCTGGCGCTGCGGCTCTTTCCCCCTGGCGCTGCGGCTCTTTCCCCCTGGCGCTGCTGCGGCTCTTTCCCCCTGGCGCTGCGGCTCTTTCCCCCCTGGCGCTGCGGCTCTTTCCCCCTCACGCTGCGGCTCTTTCCCCCCTCACGCTGCGGCTCTTTCCCCCCTCACGCTGCGGCTCTTTCCCCCTCACGCTGCGGCTCTTTCCCCCCTCACGCTGCGGCTCTTTCCCCCTCACGCTGCGGCTCTTTCCCCCCTCACGCTGCGGCTCTTTCCCCCTCACGCTGCGGCTCTTTCCCCCTCACGCTGCGGCTCTTTCCCTCAGGCTGCGGCTCTTTCCCCCTCAGGCTGCGGCTCTTTCCCCCTCAGGCTGCGGCTCTTTCCCCCTCAGGCTGCGGCTCTTTCCCCCTCAGGCTGCGGCTCTTTCCCCCTCAGGCTGCGGCTCTCTTTCCCCCTCAGGCTGCGGCTCTTTCCCCCTCAGGCTGCGGCTCTTTCCCCCTCAGGCTGCGGCTCTTTCCCCCTCAGGCTGCGGCTCCCCCAGGCTGCGGCTCTTTCCCCCTCAGGCTGCGGCTCTTTCCCCCTCAGGCTGCGGCTCTTTCCCCCTCAGGCTGCGGCTCTTTCCCCCTCAGGCTGGCTCTTTCCCCCTCAGGCTGCGGCTCTTTCCCCCTCAGGCTGCGGCTCTTTCCCCTCAGGCTGCGGCTCTTTCCCCCTCAGGCTGCGGCTCTTTCCCCCTCAGGCTGCGGCTCTTTCCCCCTCAGGCTGCGGCTCTTCCCCCTTGCGGCTCTTTCCCCCTCAGGCTGCGGCTCTTTCCCCCCTCAGGCTGCGGCTCTTTCCCCCTCAGGCTGCGGCTCTTTCCCCCTCAGGCTGCGGCTCTTTCCCCCTCTGCGGCTCTTTCCCCCTCAGGCTGCGGCTCTTTCCCCCTCAGGCTGCGGCTCTTTCCCCCTCAGGCTGCGGCTCTTTCCCCCTCAGGCTGCGGCTCTTTCCCCCTCAGGCTGCGGCTCTTTCCCCCTCAGGCTGCGGCTCTTTCCCCCTCAGGCTGCGGCTCTTTCCCCCTCAGGCTGCGGCTCTTTCCCCCTCAGGCTGCGGCTCTTTCCCCCCTCAGGCTGGCGGCGGCTCTTTCCCCCTCTTTCCCTCAGGCTGCGGCTCTTTCCCCCCTCAGGCTGCGGCTCTTTCCCCCTCAGGCTGCGGCTCTTTCCCCCCTCAGGCGGCGGCTCTTTCCCCCTCAGGCTGCGGCTCTTTCCCCCTCAGGCTGCGGCTCTTTCCCCCCCTCAGGCTGCGGCTCTTTCCCCCTCAGGCTGCGGCTCTTTCCCCCTCAGGCTGCGGCTCTTTCCCCCTCAGGCTGCGGCTCTTTCCCCCTCAGGCTGCGGCTCTTTCCCCCTCAGGCTGCGGCTCTTTCCCCCTCAGGCTGCGGCTCTTTCCCCCTCAGGCTGCGGCTCTTTCCCCCTCAGGCTGCGGCTCTTTCCCCCTCAGGCTGCGGCTCTTTCCCCCTCAGGCTGCGGCTCTTTCCCCCTCAGGCTGCGGCTCTTTCCCCCTCAGGCTGCGGCTCTTTCCCCTCAGGCTGCGGCTCTTTCCCCCCTCAGGCTGCGGCTCTTTCCCCCTCAGGCTGCGGCTCTTTCCCCCTCAGGCTGCGGCTCTTTCCCCCTCAGGCTGCGGCTCTTTCCCCCTCAGGCTGCGGCTCTTTCCCCCCTCAGGCTGCGGCTCTTTCCCCTCAGGCTGCGGCTCTTTCCCCCTCAGGCTGCGGGCTCTTTCCCCCTCAGGCTGCGGCTCTTTCCCCCTCAGGCTGCGGCTCTTTCCCCCTCAGGCTGCGGCTCTTTTCCCCCTCAGGCTGCGGCTCTTTCCCCCTCAGGCTGCGGCTCTTTCCCCCTCAGGCTGCGGCTCTCTTCCCCCTCAGGCTGCGGGCTCTTTCCCCCTCAGGCTGCGGCTCTTTCCCCCTCAGGCTGCGGCTCTTTCCCCCCTCAGGCTGCGGCTCTTTCCCCCCTCAGGCTGCGGCTCTTTCCCCCTCAGGCTGCGGCTCTTTCCCCCTCAGGCTGCGGCTCTTTCCCCCTCAGGCTGCGGCTCTTTCCCCCTCAGGCTGCTGCGGCTCTTTCCCCCTCAGGCTGCGGCTCTTTTCCCCCACAGGCTGCGGCTCTTTCCCCCTCAGGCTGCGGCTCTTTCCCCCTCAGGCTGCGGCTCTCTTTCCCCCTCAGGCTGCGGCTCTTTCCCCCTCAGGCTGCGGCTCTTTCCCCCTCAGGCTGCGGCTCTTTCCCCCTCAGGCTGCGGCGGCTCTTTTCCCCCTCAGGCTGCGGCTCTTTCCCCCTCAGGCTGCGGCTCTTTCCCCTCAGGCTGCGGCTCTTCTTTCCCCCTCAGGCTGCGGCTCTTTCCCCCTCAGGCTGCGGCTCTTTCCCCCTCAGGCTGCGGCTCTTTCCCCCTCAGGCTGCGGCTCTTTCCCCCTCAGGCTGCGGCTCTTTCCCCCTCAGGCTGCGGCTCTTTCCCCCTCAGGCTGCGGCTCTTTCCCCCTCAGGCTGCGGCTCTTTCCCCCCTCAGCTCTTTCCCCCTCAGGCTGCGGCTCTTTCCCCCTCAGGCTGCGGCTCTTTCCCCCTCAGGCTGCGGCTCTTTCCCCCTCAGGCTGCGGCTCTTTCCCCCTCAGGCTGCGGCTCTTTCCCCCTCAGGCTGCGGCTCTTTCCCCCTCAGGCTGCCTCTTTCCCCCTCAGGCTGCGGCTCTTTCCCCCTCAGGCTGCGGCTCTTTTTCAGGCCCCCTTCCCCCTCAGGCTGCGGCTCTTTCCCCCTCAGGCTGCGGCTGCGGCTCTTTCCCCCTCAGCTCTTTGCGGCTCTTTCCCCCCTCAGGCTGCGGCTCTTTCCCCCTCAGGCTGCGCTCTTTCCCCCTCAGGCTTTCTCCCCCTCAGGCTGCGGCTCTTTCCCCCTCAGGCTGCGGCTCTTTCCCCCTTGCGGCTCTTTCCCCTCAGGCTGCGGCTCTTTCCCCCTCAGGCTGCGGCTCTTTCCCCCTCAGGCTGCGGCTCTCCCCCTCAGGCTGCGGCTCTTTCCCCTCAGGCTGCGGCTCTTTCCCCCCTCAGGCTGCGGCTCTTTCCCCCTCAGGCTGCGGCTCTTTCCCCTCAGGCTGCGGCTCTTTCCCCCTCAGGCTGCGGCTCTTTCCCCCTCAGGCTGCGGCTCTTTCCCCCTCAGGCTGCGGCTCTTTCCCCCCCTCAGGCTGCGGCTCTTTCCCCCTCAGGCTGCGGCTCTTTCCCCCTCAGGCTGCGGCTCTTTCCCCCTCAGGCTGCGGCTCTCTTCCCCCTCAGGCTGCGGCTCTTTCCCCCTCAGGCTGCGGCTCTTTCCCCCTCAGGCTGCGGCTCTTTCCCCCTCAGGCTGCGGCTCTTTCCCCCTCAGGCTGCGGCTCTTTCCCCCTCAGGCTGCGGCTCTTTCCCCCTCAGGCTGCGGCTCTTTCCCCCTCAGGCTGCGGCTCTTTCCCCCTCAGGCTGCGGCTCTTTCCCCCTCAGCGGCTCTTTGCGGCTCTTTCCCCCTCAGGCTGCGCTCTCTTTCCCCCTCAGGCTGCGGCTCTTTCCCCCTCAGGCTGCGGCTCTTTCCCCTCAGGCTGCGGCTCTTTCCCCCTCAGGCTGGCTCTTTCTTTCCCCCTCAGGCTGCGGCTCTTTCCCCCCTCAGGCTGCGGCTCTTTCCCCCTCAGGCTGCGGCTCTTTCCCCCTCAGGCTGCGGCTCTTTCCCCCTCAGGCTGCGGCTCTTTCCCCCTCAGGCTGCGGCTCTTTCCCCCTCAGGCTGCGGCTCTTTCCCCCTCAGGCTGCGGCTCTTTCCCCCTCAGGCTGCGGCTCTTTCCCCCTCAGGCTGCGGCTCTTTCCCCCTCAGGCTGCGGCTCTTTTCCCCTCAGGGCTGCGGCTCTTTCCCCCTCAGAGCCGGCTGCGGCTCTTTCCCCAGGCTGCGGCTCTTTTCCCCCTCAGGCTGCGGCTCTTTCCCCTCAGGCTGCGGCTCTTTCCCCCTCAGGCTGCGGCTCTTTCCCCCCCTCAGGCTGCGGCTCTTTCCCCTCAGGCTGCGGCTCTTTCCCCCTCAGGCTGCGGGCTCAGGCTGCGGCTCTTTCCCCCTCAGGCTGCGGCTCTTTCCCCTCAGGCTGCGGCTCTTTCCCCCTCAGGCTGCGGCTCTTTCCCCCTCAGGCTGCGGCTCTTTCCCCCTCAGGCTGCGGCTCTTTCCCCCTCAGGCTGCGGCTCTTTCCCCCTCAGGCTGCGGCTCTTCCCCCTCAGGCTGCGGCTCTTTCCCCCTCAGGCTGCGGCTCTCTTTCCCCCCTCAGGCTGCGGCTCTTTTCCCCCTCAGGCTGCGGCTCTTTCCCCCTCAGGCTGCGGCTCTTTTCCCCCTCAGGCTGCGGCTCTTTCCCCCCTCAGGCTGCGGCTCTTTCCCCCTCAGGCTGCGGCTCTTTCCCCCTCAGGCTGCGGCTCTTTCCCCCTCAGGCTGCGGCTCTTTCCCCCTCAGGCTGCGGCTCTTTCCCCCTCAGGCTGCGGCTCTTTCCCCCCTCAGTGCTGCGGCTCTTTCCCCCTCAGGCTGCGGCTCTTTCCCCCCTCAGGCTGCGGCTCTTGCTGCGGCTCTTTCCCCTCCCCCTCAGGCTGCGGCTCTTTTCCCCCTCAGGCTGCGGCTCTCTGCCCCCCCCTCACGCTGCGGCTCTTTCCCCCTCACGCTGCGGCTCTTTCCCCCTCAAGCTGCGGCTCTTTCCCCCCCTCACGCTGCGGCTCTTCCCCCCCCTCAGGCTCCTTATACTGCGGCTCTCTCCCCCCCCCTTCCTCCTCGCTGCGGCTCTTTCCCCCTCACGCTGCGGCTCTTTCCCCCTCACGCTGCGGCTCTTCCCTCCTTATACTGCGGCTCTTTCCCCCTCAGGCTGCGGCTCTTTCCTCCTCACACTGCGGCTCTTTCCCCCTCACACTGCGGCTCTTTCCCCCTCACACTGCAGCTCTGCGTAGCTTGGTAAATATTTAATTGAAGTATTTTATTTGTGTCAGTTACTTTTTTTTAATTGTAGTTTAAATTGGAAGATTATTGTGATCTTGAAATATTAAAATAAAAGAATATTTTATTATTTTTTGTCACTCAAATGAAGCGTCACACTCGCAGAATTATGTTAAAAAAAACAGCGCTCAGGCCTCACAGACGCAGCTACAGTCCTGCAGAAACATAAAAGTGACTTCAATCCCGACAGACGCTGTGCAGAGGGTCAGGAGCAGACGTCTCTGTGGCACTTCATGGATTTCATAAGTAACACACTATAGTTATTTATACAAAGCGTAAAGGTAAAAAAAAAACAATATATACAGTGTTATCTTCATTTTAGATGTTAAAGTATTTGTGGCTCCCAATGTTTCTCTGCAAACCGAGTCCGAATGTCTCTTTGGGTTTTAAAGGTTTCCGACTCCTGCTATAGACCAATAATATTTAATACATAACGGGACAAAAATATATATTGTTAAAATGCAGATTTAGTTGAAATATAGCAAGTTCTAGTCTCGTCAGTACCTGTAGAAATGGTCACATTAATACAGCTCTTTTCTATCATCAAGACGCTCAAAACTTTACTGATTAAGTTCAACATTTATACATTTAGACATTTAGAATACCAAGAAATCAATAGAAAACCTGCCTCTTCCTCCATTTGACTGGGAGTAACACTGAACACCATGAGCTCATATTGACCAAACGATAAGCAGAAATCAGATACCGTCACATATTGTTGGTGGAGGAGGGGGCAGGTCTCCCACTCGCCCGATCACCGCGGTGCTGGCTGGGGTCGGCGACGGGGCCGAGGGGGGCGTCTGGCTCTTGGGTCGCGGAGGTGCTACGGAGGCGAACTTCTTTGGCTGGTTGTAGAAGGAGGGGGTGGTGACTTTGAAATTGAGCGAGGAGGTCACCATAAATGGCTTGCTGCTACCGTTGTCCATTTTATGTGCTCGTCTGTGGAGGAACATAAACATCTGGGTCACTTAGGAACAAGACACAAGCAACGAGAGAGTTTCAGATGACATCATGACATAGTTTACGTATATAATATTTCATCGAATTGGGGCCAGGTTAGATGACTATTGTTGTTTTGTAGAGCTGAACGGATTTGGTAAAAATATCCAGTTGCTAATAACTCTGACCTGTGTTATAATGTTGTTTCCTCGTCACAAACAGACCTGGAGTCTTCTCTCAAACTGAAAACACTCTGTTCCACCTTGTGATGTCATCATGTGGTAATACAGGAAGTGCTCCACTGTGTTTTTTAACTCCGTACACCTTCACTAGAATCATTTGGATCATTTCAGCCCTAAAATTTCCAATCTTTACTGAACTGAAGGTAAAAAGAGATGCTGAAACTGCCACTTCATGACATCACAAGGTGGAACAGACCATTTTGAGCTTTGAAGATGTACAGACTGATAATAAAGTGTGACTCAAACATGTGAATGAAACAAAACACAACTCCAGGTCTGTTTTAGAGAAGGGAACAACATTATAACATGACTTAATGCTCACAAGAGTCAATTTTGCGTAATATCGAACCTTTAAACACAGAAAAAATTGACAAAAAGACAGAAATATGAACAAACCGATACAATGAAAGTGGATATTTTGTTGTTTGTGAATGAAATTATGCCACTTCAAACACTACACCCTTTGTGATTTGCTAATTGTGTCCGTTCAAAAGTGATTGTGGGATTAGTCCTACAATCCTACTGTTATCCCAGGCTGTGGAGGAGTAAAGAAATTGTTGGTGAACTAAAGACACGGCCTGTGCTGCATTGATCAGCTAAAAGGGGCAGTGGTGCCAGTAAAAGCTCACGAAGTGTTTTCTACCCAAATCTAATATAACAGAGGTTCTTAAACAGCATCTTAATGAGTGAAAGTCCAGATTAAACTCCAGTCAGTGCCAAAACTCCAACTCAATCCTTCTCCTTTCTGCTGTGGTCCATAGAATTCCTCATAAATCCGTAAAACAATTAATACTAATCAAAAATCCAACCAAGACATCATTATTTGCTTAAACGACTAAAGCTAAAGCTACACCAGTCACGATAATCACTATATTACCTAATCGATCAGTATGTAACAGATGGGACATTTTTGGGGTAAATATATAAATCATGGGGTCTTCTTCTTTGTACTAGTGGAGACATTTTGTTTTTTTTTCTGTTCTACGACGAGATTTGAGCTGTCGAGGAGAATTATTAACTTCTATAACTTATTAAACACACTAACTTCCCCAGTGCTGCGTTCTGTTATTTATTTACTGCAGTTTCATATTTTTTAAAAACTATTTTGTACAGTTAGAATCATTTTTTTGTGGATAGTTTTGCTTTATGTTTTGGTTTCAATATTATCGTTTATCGTACGCAATATATCGCACTTCACAATGTGTTATCGTCACAGGCCAGACTCCAGCTCGCTTATTAAGACGAGTTTTGAGAGGTCAAAGGTCTCGTCACTAACAGAAATGATCAGGTTCAATGTTTCTCAGTGTTTTTATGGATCTTTCTTATGCAAATATAATGTCGTCAATGGGGAAAACTGGCTCTTGCCTTTAATGTTCATATCTTGATTTACAGACACAACAGTGAAATAAAAACCCCAGGATCATGTAGAGGGTTAATACGAACATTTAAGACCAAAATGACGAGTGTGACAGCAGCAGGTACAGAGAGAGGGGACACAGTTTTTCAATAGAAAGTGAACTGAAGCCAGAGTCGATGGAGCTGGAAGTGTGACGCGGCGGCCTGTGGTTCTCACTGGAGCTCACACACCACATCAAAACTATGACTAAATCCTGAACTAAACAAGGACTAAACCTGAACCAAACCTGGTCTAGATCCTGAATAAACTGAGGACACATCAGGACCATATCAAGACCAAACCAAGATGAGTGTGAATCACTAAGATGAACTGCAATTAACAATCACCACATTAAAACTGGGACTAAACTGAGAATAAACCTGGACTAGAACAGAAGAAAATCCACATTAGGACCCAAACTGGGACTAAACTGGGACTAAACCTGGACTAGAACAGGACCAAATCCACATTAGGACCCAAAGTGGGACTAAACCTGAACTAAAACAGAAGAAAATCCACATTAGGACTGAAACTGAGACTAAACCTGGACCAGAACAGGACCAAATCTAAATTAGGACCCAAACTGGGACTAAACTTGGACTAGAACAGAACCAAATCCACATTGGAACCCAAACTGGAACTAAACCTGGACCAGAACAGCAGAAAATCCACATTAGGACTCAAACTGGAACTAAACCTGGACTAGAACAGGACCAAAACCATAGTAGGACCATAACTGGGACTAAACCTGGAACACAACAGGACTAAAGCCACATTAGGACCCAAACTGGGACTAAACCTGAACCAGAACAGGACCAAATCCATATTAGGACCATAACTGGGACTAAACCTGAACCAGAACAGAAGAAAATTCAGATCAGGACCCAAACTAGGACTAAACCTGGACCATAAAAGGACAAAATCCACATTAGGACTCACACTGGGACCAAAACCAGGACCAAGACAAGTGTGAACGACTAATCTTCGTCCCTCAGCTCCTGGTAACACGCTCTGCAAATTCACCTCTATTGTTCAGCTCCGAGGTCAAAGGTCATGCATTCCTCGGTGGCGTAAGCGTCCGAAGTATTCTGTCGGTGAATTAGTGGTGAGACATCAGCAAAACATGTCCCCTGCAGTTAAGTTTAGTACACGTAATTGTTCCCAGACACTGACTGTGCAACACTGTGTGATGTGTCAATATAAATGAAGAGTTTTAGCTCATGTTTGTCGAGAAGAGTTAAATTAAAGTGAAATATTACACTTTTTTCTTATCTGTTATAATGTTTCTTCATCACAAACACACCTGGAGTTGAGTTTTGCTTCATTCACATGTTTAACACAGAAAAACCTGCATATTTAGGCCGAGTTCTTCTCTCAAACAGAAAACGCTCTGTTCCACCTTGTGATGTCATCGTGTGGTAAAACAGGAAGTGCTCCACTGTGTTTTTAAACTGCACACATCTTCATTTCTAGAATCATTTGGATGATTTCAGACCCGGAATTGCCAAACGCTATTGAAAAAAAAAAGGTAAAACGTAGCTGTTATCTTGAAAACTACCACTTCATGACATCACAAGGTGGAACAGAGCGTTTTGAGCTTTGAAAATGCAGATAGACTCATCATAAAGTGAAACAAAACACAACTCCAGGTCTGTTTTTGAGGAGGTAACAGCATTAGAACACGACTAAAAGCTCATGAGAGTTAATTTGTTTGTGATTATATTTTAATATTTCTTTTTTTCAATCGTTTTTTGCCAGTAAATGTTTTTATGATGAAGTTACAAATGGAAAACACACACACACAAACGCTGCAGCTAACGATTACAGCAAAGCACAATCATTTTCCCCTAACGATTTACTGTAATTATAGGGAAGCGTCTAAATAACTGGTTACGCTGCAAAAATACCCAAATATTTAGGAATTAAAATGGCTTAAAGCTGCTCCATGGAACTTTTCTGGTGGAGGATCTGCCACGTTCTTGGATCCATGGAGATGTTGTTGCTTTGCCTGGAATGTTCCACAGTATAGCATTAAACTTATCTCCAAAGACAAGCACGTAGCGCCACCACGCCAAGTTACAGGCCAGATCTGTGGAGAGGCAAGCCCGGCCACAGTATTTTTAAACACTTAAATACAACTGAATAAATGCAAGACAGAGACGTTTAAAGTCTACTGTGGAACATTCCAGACAAAGTAATAACTAAATATTCATGGATACAAGCAACTGACCAACCCTCATCATAAATGTTCCATAATGCAGCTTTAAATGTTCTTAAAACCGGCCAGAAAGATCATGAAACGGTTTGTGTGATTA
The DNA here is from genome assembly GCA_019594935.1 of Periophthalmus modestus. Taxonomy (NCBI): domain Eukaryota; kingdom Metazoa; phylum Chordata; class Actinopteri; order Gobiiformes; family Gobiidae; genus Periophthalmus; species Periophthalmus modestus. The sequence continues at coordinate 3,296,639 of JAIEZT010000124.1, forward strand.
ATCAACACAAATGAACTTCTCAGGGTCAATTCAGTCCTGGTTTGGCCCTTATTTATTCTTTGTTTAGTCTTGGTTTGGTCCTCGTTTAGTCTTGGTTTGGTCCTCGTTTAGTCTTGGTTTGGTCCTCGTTTAGTCTTGGTTTGGTCCTCGTTTAGTTAGTCCTCGTTTGTCTTGGTTTGGTCATCGTTTAGTCTTGGTTTGGTCCTCGTTTAGTCTTGGTTTGGTCCTCGTTTAGTCTTGGTTTGGTCCTCGTTTAGTCTTGGTTTGGTCCTCGTTTAGTCTTGGTTTGGTCCTCGTTTAGTCTTGGTTTAGTCTTGGTTTGGTCCTTGTTTAGTCTTGGTTTGGTCCTCGTTTAGTCTTGGTTCGGTCCTCGTTTAGTCTTGGTTCGGTCCTCGTTAGGTCCTCTGGTTCGGTCCTGGTTCGGTCCTTGGGTCGTGTGGACCTGGTTCGGTTCTTGTTCCGTCCTGGTTCCGTCCTTGGTTTAACCCCAGTTTAATCCTCATGAAAAGCTGGTTTAGTTCTGCTTTAGTCCTGGGTTAAACCTGATCTTTAGTCCAGGTTTAGTTCTGGGTTTTGGCCCGAGTTTAGTCTCAGTTTTGATGCAACTTTAAACAACCCTCATTTCAACATACATTTCATTTTTCACAATAAACTTGAGCTTGAATCCTTTTGAACGAGACTCGCTCTGACCAGGAGCGTTTTCAGAAACCCACGTCAGAAATGAGGGAGCTCAAATATTACACTTGGTCTTTAACAAATGTTGATCTAACCTCAGTGTCTCCACCAAAATTCCTCACTAAGTCCAAACAGACGAGCCGTGGACACGACCTCAGCTCAAAGAATGCCGCCATACTGGTCCCCGACACAACAGCGCCTCCTGTTCTTTTGTCATTTACAACTTAGAGATGCAAAGCTGTAGTCTTCCCAACCACAAATCACAAATTAAAAAGTTCCACATTCCACATTGATGATAATACGGCATTCAAATAGTCAAATAACTGTCAGGCTAAAAAAGTTTCTTTAATATTTGATGACTGATAACTGAAAATCTGTTTGGCTGTGGTTTTTATTGAGTTATTGCCCTGGGATAATACAGGGAGGTGTTAGGGATGGGCCAATACGGATATCTGATATTTGACCTGCAGGTGCAAATAAAAAAAAATGCTGATACCGATATTTCGCTTTTTAAATCCATAGCAAGGCCCACACATTTAGCTTAAGTTAAACTAACGATCCGAAGAAAACTACTATAAATTTCAGACTATAAGCCGCTACTTTTCCCCCACGCTTTAAACCCTGCGGCCCATACAACGCTGCGGCTAATTTATAGATTTTTACTGGCCAACGACCACCAGGGGGCGCTCTCTAATAGTAAACGCAAACATGAGACAGACGTGGGGAAAGATTATGCGCTGAAGAATACACTAGTTTTGATTTTGAACTGTCATTTTGCATTTTTGAATGGGACTGTGCGATACCAGGCGATCCTGATATTGAAGAATCAGAATCATATCAGCCGATACCGATACTTGCCCCATGTATTACTCCTGCCTAAAATGGTCCGACGTAAAAGCTATGATTTTTATCTTTGCATCATTACTTTTATTTTCTTATTAAAATAAAGAGGAGTTTCCATGGCAACTGAATATTAATTAATCCATCAATATGTGTTATTCTCATTTATTATTAAGCTTGTTTCTAGACCATAGAGGAGAAATTAAGAAGAACTGAAATTTATAACCAGACAATCTATTTACAGTCCATCTTCTGGTCTTTCTAAAGCTTCCAGAAATAAAACATTTTGCATTTTATCTTCCACATTAGCCAAAACACGGCGTCCAGCTGCGGAGACGTTTTGTTCTTGCTCGTTAATACATCCGAGTAAAGAGTGACACGGCTCTTTTGCAAGTATCTAATCTTCATTCCATTTTGGTTGGGACATGGGCAACGCTTCAAGTTCTGACAAGACAAAATGCCTGTGATGCTCCGGAGAAAATCCATTTGCTTCTTCTACTGTTTCTCTTCTCATTTTAAGGGGCTGCGTCCAAATGGAAAAGGTATGGATTTATTGAGTGTTAGTGTAATCGAGTCCAAACATCCAGGAGAGTCACTCGGGGAAAAGCCGGTTCTGCTCGTAATCCCGGTGCTGAGAGAAGAGCTGAGTGTGTCAGGTCCAGACAGTAACAGGTTAGGCGTTTGTCTGGGAACGGGAGGGTGGCCAGTTTAAATCTTGATTACTATAATGCAACACTGTTCAACAAAGAGTGGACTGTTTTATTCTTAGTTTTTGTTCTTTTTATTTTGTGTTTGCGGTTTTAGTTTTGTGCATTTGTTAGATTAAAATAGTAATAAATATTTAAATTGCAAATACACACACAGATATATTTATTAGACAGATATATTTTTTCAATACACATTTTTTCATTATTTTTTTGAACTATATTGAACTGTGGAGCTAGTTAGGCTCAAACTATTAACATATTTGATGTATTGTCTATGTACAAAACACAGAAAGTTGTAAAAATAACATAAAAAACACTGAATGAGCGGGTGTGTCGTGAATTAAATTTTTATTATACTAACAGTTTTTATTGCCGCATTTTGTTTTATGGTGGCATTTATTGTGTCATAAATTAGACTTTATAGTTAGGGCAGCACGATATGAGAATAACATTTGAAATTAATTCGATAATAATGGTTTGCATCACGATAACGACATTATTGAGATATTAGAAAATACTTTTTGGCATGATAAGTTCTGTTGATTTAAAACAAAAAAATCCACATGTCTCCATTTACTCGTCAAACTGGGTCAAAATAAAAACTTAAGACAAAATCAAGACCAGCCACAGTCTAATGTAGAACTTTAGAAAGACTTTGACTCTTCATAAAGACTACACTTCTGTAAAAAGCGAAATCGTGTTACGTTTATTTATTTTCTTGCCATATCGATTATCACGTGAGCCAATACAGTTGTTCCTCACTATATCACAGTTCACCTTTTGCAGTCTTGCTGTTTTGTGGATTTTTTTGTGCCATTTTGCATGTTTTTTTTAACAGCATATGAGCGTGCATTGTGTTCTGTGTCCTGATTGGCTGAGGGACTGTAGACCATTATGTTCTGCGTCCTGATTGGCTGAGGGACTGTAGACCATTGTGTTCTGCGTCCTGATTGGCTGAGGGACTGTAGACCATTGTCCATCAGTCTCCTCCGTGTCTCCTGTACAGTACAGAATGTGTCAGACAAATTTACATAAATGTTGGATCGCAGTGTGACTCTGAAGTGCTGTATGTTTGCAAGTTTTCTCCCCGACAAAACCCACAATGTCGATGAAACGTTCTGCACCGACAAAGGCACCGACGAAGGTTTGAACTTTATGTTTAAACAAGAGAGAAATGTGAGAAAATGTTAATGCCTGTGTGAGAAAAGTGTATAAAGTGTGTGGTGAGGGGTTTTACAGACAAGAAACATATAGAATAATAGTAAAAAACACTGTATTGTGATATTTACTGTATAAACAGCCCTATTTATAATATTATAATTTCTTCACAATCTGAAATGTTGAAGTGCGCTGTACCTGTGAAGACAACAACGATAAAACCATGAGCTGCAATAAATAAATCGCAGAATGAGACACTTTTGTGACTCAGTATAGTTTATCTATAACGATTATAGCTTATAATGAGTCATAAAAGTCATTTATTCAACCGTCTGCAGCTCAAATCTAATCACAGAATGGAAAAATACCAAAAAGTTCCCGACTTGTACAAAAAAAAAGTCTCCATCATAGACTGTTGATGTCCATTTATATAAAGTCTATGGTCCCCACGATAAATATAGACCCCCAAAAGTATTGTTCCATTTTTATATCTTGAAATCAATATAGTAATTATAGTGACAGGCCTTTCATTTTTCACAATGTTTTCCAGCAACTTCAAACAGCATTCTTGCACCTCTTGACAATAAGCCAAGTCTATATATAGTAAAGGTAATTATTGTACTACTTTTAGCCTCTCCCGGATAAGCTAACAGCTGCTCATCAATCTAAAGGTGTATTTTGTGTGATGTGTGCTTCCATTAGCGTTATGTATCGACATCATCTCCAACAAACCATGTTCTCCTCAATAATTCAACAGTGAAAATACTTTGCCCCATCTGTTCCTCCAAACCGTCCCAAAGGAGGGGTAACGTTAAGACCACCCTCTCCCTCTCCGCTCTCTCTGTAACCCACCATCACGAGGTAACCCGATCCCGCACAGTGGAGGCCCTGATCCGAGCACCACTTTTGGCAGTGCACCTCCATGACATCATCCCTTTGCTTTGCGCTTTACTCAAATCAGATTTATACAAGTTTTCACATGACGAGGACCAGACTGGAGCGGTTTACATCAGAGTTTTGCTGATGGATCGCAGAATATTACTTCCACATTATTTGAAATGTGTAATTTTTGTAACGAGGGGTCCGTCATCGGCTTGTCTCCGTGCAAATTTGCCTGGAAAGTTCCACAGAATGGCATTATTATACACATTTTTGCATGGATAAGACCAAACTGAAGAATCCTTATTTTAATGTTTTTACTTAAAGCTGCACTGCGTAACATTTCTGGTGAGCGCTCCCTCCTCACGTCCTTCTTGTCTGAAAGTTCCACAGTATGGCATTAAACTGATCCATGTTGCATTTATTCAGCTCAGTTTACTGGCGTTTGTTGCTAAAAGAAACACCTTGAAAGACGCACATTCTGTCTGTGAGCGGGATCGCCTCTCCACAGATCTGACCTGTAACTTAACTCGTGCGTCACCTGGAGATAGACATGTTTAAAGCCATACAGTGGGACATTTCAGGCGACGAAATAACACACAAACCCTGTATATTTAGCCTGAGTTGTTCTTTCAAACTGAAAACACTCTGTTCCACCTTGTGATGTCATCATGTGGTGATACAGGAAGTGCTCCACTGTGTTTTTTTAAATTCCATACACCTTCATTTATAGAATCATTTGGATGATTTCAGCCCTGCAGTTGCCAATCTCTACAGAACAAAAGGTAAAAAAGGAGCTGTTAACTTGAAAACTACCACTTCATGACATCACAAAGTGGAACAGAGCATTTTGAGCTTTGGCGATGTTACAGACTAATAATAAAGTGAAACAAAACACAACTCCAGGTCTGTTTTTGAGCAGGTAACAGCATTATAACATGGATTAAAGCTCACACAAGTCCATTTTGTGTAATACAGGACCTTTAAATGATTCTACAAGCAGAAAAAGTTGTTATTATAATTAGTAATGGGAGAGTTGTTATGGATTAATTCACTGCACAGCTCGTTTTTAGACGTTGGGGCAGAAAGTTAAACAATGGGGGTCCACCATAGTAATGCTTTATTAATGGGACAGACTGATGGATCATTTATTCATCATTATGGTTCAAGAGCCAAATGGGTCAGAGTTTTATTCACTCCATTACCAAGATCCAGCCGTCACTGAGAAAATGACTTGGAATCGGGGTTAAATAACATTTTAAAGACTTGTTTCAACTCAAAAACTGTTCAAATTTACTTTCGCTCTTGGAACATTACATTTGGAATTAGTGCTGTTATCATAATACTAAAATTTCAAACTCTTAGACATTAGAATGTAATTTTCAGTAAAAGGTACAGTGCTGTTATATTTGTCTTTTTTCAGTTTTCAGAATCAAGTTTTTACATTTTTGGAACATTTCTATTGCGATGTTTCAGGTGCAGTTTGTCTCTACGGCTCTTTTTCAGTCTGTGCCGTTATTACAGAAGTGTTTAAAACAATGTGTGAAGCATCAGTTTTTTGCCTGTGGTTATAACAGGAAGTAAATTTAACAAAGTACAAAGCTGCATCCTTTAAAAGGTCATGAGGGGATGTGCAAGTGCAGTGACTCATTTGGCTCTGTAAATAACGGCTTTGTTTGGATAAGACACTGCACTATAGGAATTAGACGCACACAATCCTGCCTTTGTGCATTAGTTTACCTGATGTGTAATTAAAGGATCATTATGGAGCTTTTCTGGTGGAGAGTCTGCCACCCGCTTTTCTCATTCACATGTCGCTTCTCAACTTTCCTCCCATCTACCGTAGTTAACTGCAGGTATTTTTATTGCTCAAAAATGCTCTATAATTTAGCGCTCTGTGGAGATGGATAAGTTTAATGCCATATTGTGGAACATTTCAGGCAAGACAGTGACATCTTCATATAGACAGACAAGCAAAAGACGAACCCTCAACCACAAAAGCAGATCGATAAAAGGAGGATGGTAATATCTCGGGTTTACGCTGCATACTTCTCGTGAAATAAATAGCATAATGACAGGTTAGTGCAGCCGCTTTAGGGCAGAAACGTGGCTACCTACAAGCTACTAATTCCTCACTCACACTTAAGACAAGTCAAGTGTTTTGCCCAAGAACACGACGGCAGTGTGCGCAGATCGGAGCAGAAGTCAAACCGCCAACCGCCTGAGTTTCGTGGGCGAGCGGTTTAACCACTCAGCCACGGTCACGATTCACAAAAAGAAGAAATATGGAACAATTAAGCGAAATATTTTGGCAAGCCCGCTGCGTGATTCAGTGGAAATGGAAAGTTAAAACCGCACTTCGGAACATCCTCCAGGCGGATACAGAGGAATATTATAACTAAAGGAAGAAGAAGCGTGGAGACAAGCAGGTGGCGCTCCGTCGGGCCAAAAGAGAGTCAGGTTTGAGTGTAAAGATGCATGTTTTCCTGCATTTTTCAGAGCAATAAACCTCCAAAATAAAAATAAGAAACGCTTTTATTTTACTGTATTTTTATGGAACGATATAGGAGTTGAAACCAAGACGACATGCAGTAACGGTGCATTTTTTTCTGCGATTTTCAGAGCAATAAGCCTCCAAAATAAAAATAAGAAACGCTTTTATTTTACTGTATTTTTTTGGAATGAAACAGGAGTCGAAACCCAGACAATGTGCAGTAACGGTTCATGTTTTTCTGCATTTTTAGAGCAATAAACCTCCAAAATAAAAATAAGAAACGCTTTTATTTTAGTGTATTTTTTTGGAACGATACAGGAGTTGAAACAGAGGTGCATTTTTTCTGCATTTTTATACGACATAAGCCTCGAAAATAAAACGAAGAAACGCTTTTTTTTCTGCACTTTTTTTAGAAGCAATAAGAGTTCCAAAAGACGAAAAGCAGAAGAGTGCATTTTTTCTTATTTTTTAAGCCTCGTGTAGTTTTTTTTCGGGATGATACGGGAGTTGAAACCCAGACGACGTGCAGTTCGTCTGTTTGGTCTGTGTCATTGTATCAGTGTGTTCCTGATGAAAATCTCTATTGTTTGGAGGTTAATAGCACACCCCATTTCTCGGAAAGCCTGTCTGTCTGGGCCGGGGGTCACTGCTGTGGGACAAACAACTCTTTTCAGTCCAATCTTACAGGTCACTACACAGCCATGGCGCCCGCACGCTGTTCTTTTGAGGCAACAGTGAATTCTGTCATAAAACTGGCACGACAGCCTGACATCCACTGGGTTCGGAATGATGACGAATTAGCACTGTTGTCATAGCAATTACCAATTCAAAACACAATACTACATCTTGTCAAGTCCTCAAAATGTCACCTGGGAAAGGAAGCTACACATTGCACTGGACTGTGTGGCCTAATGTGACCTATTTGAAGAAGCTGGAAACATCATTTGCATAAACATTATTGGCACATGAACCGTTTTGCAGAGATTAAACAAACCCAGTGCCACCAGGATTAGTAGAAACAACCTAATTCAAACCTTATTTTTACCAATATTGTCTGACAAACAGGACTATTGCATAAAAAACATCGGATTTCCTTGAATTCCATAAAGCTCCACCCATCATGGAAACCCATTGATAAGATTCAAGAGCCAAATGAAGGCCAAGGCAACATGACATTGTATTTGCTTAATCAGAAATAGTGATTAGACTGAATTTAAAGGGAGCACATTGAAACAGCGAGGTTGTGTATCAAATCAAAGCTGCGTTATGGTGCTTGTTAGCCTGGCTCGATAGCAATGATCATTCTGATGGTAAATACTCACGTTTGCGACCAAAACCGAGTCTGCGGTGGATGTATTTAGAGATTTAACAACGAAACATGATCCCACAGAAGACTGACATCAATATAATACAAATAAAGCAGTGATAAAACGCTACAACACGTCTGCAGATGCTACTTCCCCGGTTGTGGAGGTGAAGCGCCGTGCGTAATATCCACCTGGCCGTGCGTAAAGCGGCCAACGTCACAAATGCACGCTTCAGCTCTGAATGAAACTGGGTCCACAAAAGCACACGTTTCACGGATTGTCACGTCGGTTTCTTACCCGGATGCCACTGCAGCAGCCCTGGCTTCTCCTCTCCTCTCTGTGATGCCTGAAAAGTTCGCTTCAGCCGCACTTCCTGTTTCCGCATTGTCCAAATCTTATCAGGCTGACATCGGCGCAGGCTCAAGTTTTACGTATTTCTGTGTATTACTCATGTAGATTGCAACACAACGAGGTATGATGGTCTATTTAATATAGCATCTTTTGTATTTTCAAGGCGTTTAATGGATTACGCATTACGCATTTGGATAGATTTGTAAAGTTCCAGGCTGTGTGTGAATCCTTACCGGGTTTGGAGTGTCGGCTTTACCTTATTAGGTAAAATGAGACTTGGACCACTATGTCCTGTACAATACTCAATCAGCCTCCTCCCATTATGGCAACAGAAACACTTACCTTGTTGAAACAGCTGTTGGTTAGAATTTCCTCTTTTTTTAGTTTTTGTTCTTGTCTCCAAACTCTGCTCTGAGTAAAAGTGTTTCAAGTTCTCGTTTCCAGATCCTCCTCCAGGTCTCCGAAAGGAATGACACCACTCTTCCAAACAAGTTCTTTCTCGTTTGGCTGTATATTGCACTGTAAACAGCACCTTTTCTCTCTCTCTCCCTCCCTCTCCCTCCCTCTCTTTCTCTCTCTCCCTCTGTTAGGTGTGTGTTCACAAATGGTCGGGGCAGACCCTCCTCCCCTGTTCTCTCTCTCTAGATTCTTGCAGCATTCTTCATTCAATGACATCAACCCTGTTGCCTCTCCTTGTAAGGTCAGAGAGGGAATGGAGGGAGCAGGGAGGGAGAGATAGGGCTAAGGCTTGATTAAATACAGACACTGGAGCGGCCGGGCAGGGTGAGCGGCTGCAGTGACAGAAGAAGTGCAGTGTGGAAGAGGCGAGAAGACTTTTGTTCCTTCATTTAAAACAGATGTTTTCTGTCTGACAACAACAACTATCTCAAGTTTGCTTTTAAGGCAAGGCAAGGTACTTTTATTTATACAATTTCATTAAAGGTAACTCAATGTGCCCACAGATTCTCAATATTACAAGATAAAATAAAATAAATAGGCTAATATCATGCTCAAAAACAGTGTGAATCTTTTTTGTGCTGATATTTTGACTCTTTTGCAGAATGCAGAGCAGATTAAAGCTGGCCTACATTCACTTGCACACCACATAAAAACTCGGTCTAAACATGGACTAAACCCAAAACGAAACCCGAACTGGACTAGAACTAAACAATGACTAGAACTGGAACAAACCAAGTCCACATCAGGACTGAAACCGGCTCAGCTGAATGCACCTTGGCTCAGACTTATCCACACACACTACATAAAACTGGGACTAAACCAGGACTGAACCGGCCCAAACAAAGTCTGCACCAGAACGAAACTGGCACTAAAACCAGGAATGAACCGTCAGAAACAGTTGATCTGCTTTTCCATTTGTCACAGTTCACATACCCTGCGTCTGAGTCATAACAGTTTGTACTTTCCTTCACATAACATTGAATTTGGATGCACCTGGGACTTCTCCTATTGCATCCTAAATATTAGCAGAACTTTGTCCTTTATAACTCCTTTAGAAGTTGCCTATATGTTGGCTTTGCTTTTCCATATAAGACAGTTTTATTGCATTGCATTTTCACGTCTAATGATATAATTTAAAGTGCATATGGCAGATTGTAGTAACATGATTATATTTTAAAACGTTACCTAGTTTTGTGGTTGGACATAGGCAGCCGAGATCCGCAGAGGTATTTCCAGTTCTGTTACCTAGCAACTGTACTAATGCAAGGGCCAAACTCGTCCAAATTGCATAATAGATGGGATTAGACAGATTAAACGACAACACCTTTATTTCGTTAAATCAGTGTTTAATCTGCAGAAGACATGACATAGACAGAGGTGTTTTAAACTCAGCACAGACACGTAACTGATGTAAAACTGATGACAATCCTGTATTAGACTTTGACAAGGGGATATGTCTCTGGGCTGGTCTGGGAGCGCCTCGGGGTCCCACTGGAGGAGCTGGAGGACGTGTCTGGGGTGAGGGAAGTCTGGGAGTCTCTGTTTAGACTGCTGCACTCGTGACTCGGCCCTGGATAAGCGGAACAAAATTAATGGACTTGGACAAACTATTCATACACACGTGAAATCAGTTTATCTTAGTAGTTCAGTTGTACAGTAGAACCAGGGGCGGCGCCAGGAAGGGGGCTCGAGGGGGCGCTAACCTCCCCCTGGAACATCTGTGTAATCCCTCAGACGTCCAGGTATGAGCCATAGTAAATCGAACTGTGAACTGGATAGATTTGGTGTTAGTTTCAGTGTAGCTAGCTCCTCTTTTCAGACAGATATAAGGCAGTGTCCAGCAGTAAAGATCAGCAGCGAAACATCTTCACTCTTACAACTTTTTGTCCAGTTGACAGATTTATATTTTCTTTTTTTATTCCCCTAGAACTTCCTGAAAGATTTTTACCCAAAGATTTTTACCCCATTTTTATAGCACATTATCGACTAAAACGTTCAAATGGCGACCACATGTGAACAAAATCTGACAAAAAAACAATAAATCAAATCCATATCAGGTTTTACAAATCACTACAGGGGCTAACTTCATATAAACTGGTTTAAAACAGTGATGCAAACATGGCAGGAGGTGCAGGTGGAGGCTTGGATTCATACTAACTCTTCAAATTGTGCACCCACATTGAAGAACTTAGCCCCTTCTTACCTCCTCCAACCAAAAGTGTGTGGCACCGCCCCTGAATAGAACTCATTTAACACCACCAGTAAAAGACAGTGTATGAGATTCAGATATTATAGTGATACAAAAAGAATAAATATGGTAAAGTGCGCAGTTAATAATACACGAGTTTTGAATTACATAACCACGTAGTCACATGCTAGTGCTAGTCATATACACACATTTCATTTGTAATATCCATGTGATTAATGTTTAATCATGGGCAGGTCTCAGCTGATGTGTTGTGTAACCATGTTCTGCCTTTATATGAAGCACAGGGAGTGGTCTTTTGGGTCTTTGATAACCTATTGTCCAAGTAGAAACGTTTCCAGTCCACATCATCTCCCACCCGACTGAGAAATCATCCAGGTTCCTCAATTTGCTGCTTATATAACGAAACAAATTGAGCCCACATGACGTTTTTGCCCCCGTGGAGCGCAGTGATGTAGTCGACACACATATAAGCTGTGTTCTTTACTTTTTAGAGTGATGTCATGATTTCAGATGGAGGAAAGGGGCCTATAGATGCTCCGCCGGGGATTCACTGTTAATGAAAGAAATGTCCAAACTGAGACTCCACAAATGTTGAACCCTGTCATTATATGTTTGGGATTAGGTCTGCACATGTATTATATGACGTATGGCTTTCAACTGACAATGTATGAGTAATGCTACCACTTTAAGGGGCTATTGTGAAAGCAGATACTCCAGATAAAGATATGGAACTTTTTTGCCACCTTTTAAAAATAAATTAAAAAAATTTATCCAAAAAATAAAAAATAAAATAAAAAAATAAAATAAAATAAAATAAAAAAATAAAATAAAATAAAATAAAATGAAATGAAATGAAATGAAATGAAATGAATGAAATGAAATGAAATGAAATGAAATAAAAAAAATAAAATAAAATAAAATAAAATAAAATAAAATAAAATAAATAAAATAAAATAAATAAAATAAAATAAAATTAAAATTAAATTAAATTAAATTAAATTAAATTAAATTAAATTAAATTAAATTAATTAAATTAAATTAAATTAAAATTAAATTAAATTAAATTAAATTAAATTAAATTAAATTAAATTAAATTAAATTAAATTAAATTAAATTAAATTAAATTAAATTAAATTAAATTAAATTAAATTAAATTAAATTAAATTAAAAAACAAACATCAAACTTATATAGGGCTTTTTTGGACACTAAAAGTTTTGTAATTAGTACAAGTAATGCCCAGTAATTACAGAGATATTAACCTTAAATTAGGTTAAAACGTCTGCTCTTTGACAGTTAAAAGGTACATTTTACCATTCAAATCTGACCTGCCCTCTACTTTTTGTTTTTAAGGCTATTTTAAAAAAATATGCTAAAAAAGATGTAGAACTTTGAGCCAGTTTTTTGTCATTAATGTTGTAATGTCCAGTAATTACAGCTACATTACCCATGAATCAACCAAAGTACCTGCATTTTCACAGTTAAAAGACACATTTTAACCATGTTAAATTTAAACTTTGGGCGATTTCCTTTGGTATGTCACATAAACTATAGAATTTGCTCGAAATACCACATCCAAATATGCTCAGTATTTGACGAAGAAGCTAGAATGACACATGCTTGTTGCTTTTCTCTTCCCTTTTTCCAGGATTGGGTGGTGCCTCTGTGAATGATTTTTCAAAGGTCCACATCAGGCAGCGAAAAGCCACCTCTAGGGGTCCTCGCAGTTTGTAGGTAAGTCCAAAAACATCGGAATCAGAGCCAGACAGCCTGGAATGCCGCCAAACACTGGAATGAGCAGTTCCTCTCCCCCCTCATCCCAGCCCCTCTCCTCTCTCTCTTTTTCCCTTTCTCTCACATGCAGTTTTTTCCTTCCTGTTCAGGCATTGCATTTTTTCCATCAAATCGATTCTCCCATCTGACAGTGGGGAACATTCACATAGTCAGTAAAAATCAGATAACTCAAATAATCAGAGTATAGACCCAGTTAGTGTTGTCACGATACAAACATTTCAAGCTTGATTTTGATTCTAAAGAAAAGACTTGATGCTCAAACTGATACATACGCTCTTTCTTTAGACAATAGAATGTGATTTTCAACATTAAATGGTAGTACTTTGTTTTCTATTCCCACTCTTTTGTTTCTAAATATTTTTCTTTTATTTTTTTAAAGCATTTAGAACGACCCTTCCAACATTAATCTGAGCAAATGCAGCACCGAGGAACAAACCCTCATTGTACAGTGGTACTTTGAGTCACATGGGTCAAATTCACAAACCCAGCAGTGTTACCGTCAGCATTTTAATACCAGAGATGCCCCAAGAGTACATACCATTAAAGGAATAATAAGTGTTTTTCACAGACAGGGGGCAGTATGTGATCTCCACAGACCTGACTAGTCCTGATTTCTTCCTGTGGGTCGATCTTAAAGAAAAGGTGTTTGTGAATAAACCTCAGACAATAAACCACTTAAAACGTAATATCAGGATCAAATAAGAGCCATAAGCCGGAAATACTTTAAATGTTCTGTAAAGTATGTTGGATCAGGCTGTTCAGAGACAAACACAAAATGGTGGACACTTAAAAAACATTTTTTTTTTTTTTTAAATTTGGTCATTTTTACTTCCCCTAGTTTAAGTAATGATAAGTTCAAGTGTAAGTGAACAATTATAACTGTTTATGTTGCCAAAAATCTGGGAAGGTTCAGTTTATCTACTGCTAAAATTTGGTGAGTATAACTTAAGAATTATAGGAGCTACTGAAGATTTAAAAGTGTCAGTGACTTTTGGGCCACCCTGTATGTGTGATCCCTCAGTGTCCGGTAGGTTCATAGTGGTCCATGGACGTATACGAGTCTATGTGTCTTATACTTGTTCTGATACAGCTAAAGATCAGTCTAAAGCTTCAGGAAAGGTTCATTTCTGTCCTGTGAATGTGACTTTTGCTGTATCCATCCATTTTTTGAGTAACTGTATTTGGAAAACATAGTACTATACAATGACTTTTAAAATAACTCTTTAAAGCTGAAGTTAAGTGCATTGTAAAAGCACGAAAATCAGACTCCTACACTCTGTCTTCGTCTAACTACAAAACATTTGATCTGTTTCTAGCTTGTGCCAAAACGCCATGTGAGTCACCCATGACGCTTTGGGCTGAGAGCTGATTGGCCGTGCGAGGGTGGTCTATGCGGCTTCACTTTTGTGCCTGACAAAGCCGTTCTGAAGCTGTGCTAGTGACCTTAAATATATGTGTGTGCCAAAGGGTTTGTGAGAGCTACGAACAAGCTAAACATTTAAATACCAACTTCCTCCTTTCAACGTTTAAAAATCAGGTCCTGCAGCTTTAAATCTTAAGCATTTTCTTTCATATTTTTATCTTTGCCCTTTTTTCCTTGTCAAAACCTGCACAGGTGTGAACACAATTAAGTGGAACCATTTACATGACATTTGGATTATCAGATTACTGCATGGAAACAGTGTACCCTCCAACACATGCACTTTTGCTCCCCTTCTTCCTCTCTCTGTCCTTCCTCTTCTCTCTTTCTGCCTCCCACTGCTGAAATGAGTCATACCTGCCTTTATGTGCAGGCTTTGGCCCTTTCACATCCATACACAAGCACACCGTGAAGTCTCCATCTGAACTTTCATACTGGCTTTTAGAATGTTTTAGTTCTTGTTTCTGTGTAAATCTAACATGCTGTTCAATCAGGTTTCTTTATGTTTTTGACGGAGCAGACGACACAACAAACTAGAGATAAATACATATTATCAATGTGCAGATTTGGAAGATCAAGGCCGTATTCACTTGTATAAATGTTAAAGATGCATTATGTAACTTTTCTGGTAGGTGTCTGGCCATGAGTTACCTGGAATGTTCCACAGTATGGCATTAAGCTTATCTATCTAGCATTTATTTAATTATGTGTGTTTTTGGGTTTAGTATTGTATTTATTTTTTGCTAAATAAATACTGAAGTTTAATTAAAAAAGGAAAAAAGAAAAGAAAAAAGAAATACAATAGCGTGATAATTTTATTTATTTATTTATTATTTTAAAAAGAAAAGAAAAAAAATACAATAGCTTGATCTTTTTTTTTTTTTTTTTAAGGGTGGTCAGATCTTTATACAATAATGGTCCTAAAATGAATCCTTGTGGTACTCCATAATGCACTGGAATGTACCGCAGTATGGCATTAAACTTACCTATCTAGCATTTATTTAATTATGGGTGTTTTTGTACTTAGTATTTTATTTATTTTTTGCTAAATAAATACTGAAGTTTATATATTTTAAAAAAAGAAATACAATGCAAAAGAAATACAGTAGCGTGATAAGTTTTTTTTTTTTTTTTTTTTTTTTTTTTTTTTTTTTTCTGTAAGAGTGGTCAGATCTTTATGAGAGATTTTTATTGCACAAAATACCTAGAAAAATATGTATTCTAACTGTTTTCATGGAGACTGAAAAGTTTTATACCATACTGTGGATAATTCCTGGCAAAGCAATAAAATCTCCACCTGAAAATTTGCATAGTGCACTTTTAATTTGTGTATCCAACTTGGGCAGTGGCTAATTAGGCTAATTAGATCTTATACAGAGTGTTTTGGACATTGTTATACTCCTCGTTTTAGAGTGTAGCACATTTTAGCACTTGATACCAAAGCAACAAACCATTAAAGTATTGAATCGAAAATCCATTCACTCAGCAGCCAGAAGAGAAATGGATCTGATGCCATCTGAAAGTCTTTAACAAGGTGTAATAAGTGTTTAGGCCAGCAGGTGTCAGTCTCACACCTCCTCACTGCTTAAATGGCTCCAGACTAATGCTGCCTTGAGGGTTGTAGTGTTCTTCACAATCTTGACAGAAAACAAATGCTCAGGAGCGGATGAGATGAAAGACAAGCAGATCTGTGAAGGTGCAGATAGAGCGATGTGAAAGCGGATAGATGGACGAGTTAAGTGGGTGACACAAATAGCTGTTTCAAAAGGCAGTGGAGGTCTGGGGCTGACCGAACATTTAAAGTAATAAGAAATTGCTGGGTTTCAGATGACATAACCACAGTTTGGCCAACAATATGAGATACAGATGGGGATCCACGCAAATGAGTATTGTTGAAATGCTGATTTAGCTGTAATATAGTGAGTTCTCTGTGGTCAGTAAGAGAAATCATATTCAGGAATTTAACTTTTGTATATTTTATGGCAAAGTACAATGTGATATGAAAACTACTACTATTATTGTTACTACTTCATCCCATTGTTTTTGTGTCAGTGTATGTGCCATGGAGTGTTTTTTTAGGCCTATACCAGGTTCAACCCAGGTCCAAACTAGGTCTAAACCAGGTCCAAACCAGGTCCAAACCAGGTCCACACCAGGTCCAAACTAGGTCCAAACCAGGTCCAAACCAGGTCAAAATCCGGTCCAAACCAGGTCCACACCAGGCCCAAACTAGTTTCAAGCCAGGTCCAAACCAGGTCCAAACCAGGTCCACACCAGGTCCAAACTAGGTCCAAACCAGGTCCAAACCAGGTCAAAATCCGGTCCAAACCAGGTCCACACCAGGCCCAAACTAGTTTCAAGCCAGGTCCAAACCAGGTCCAAACCAGGTCCACACCAGGTCCAAACTAGTTCCAAGCCAGGTCCAAACCAGGTGCAAATCAGGTCCAAACTAGATCCAAACCAGGTCCAAACCAGGTCCACACCAGGTCTAAACCAGGTCCACACCAGGTCCAAACCAGTTCCACACCAGGTCCAAACTAGGTCCACACCAGGTCTAAACCAGTTCCACACCAGGTCCAAACTAGGTCTAAACCAGGTCCACACCAGGTCCAAACCAGTTCCACACCAGGTCCAAACCAGGTCCACACCAGGTCCAAACCAGTTCCACACCAGGTCCAAACTAGGTCTAAACCAGGTCCAAACCAGTTCCAAGCCAGGTCCAAACCAGGTGCAAATCAGGTCCAAACTAGATCTAAACCAGGTCCAAACCAGGCCCAAACTAGGTCTAAACCAGGTCCACACCAGGTCCAAACCAGTTCCATACCAGGTCCAAACTTGTTCCAAACTTGTTCCAAACTAGTTCCAAACCAGGTCCAAACCAGGTCCAAACCAGTTCCACACCAGGTCCAAACTTGGTCCAAACTAGTTGCACACCAGGTCCAAACCTGTTCCAAGCCAGGTCCAAACTAGTTCCACACCAGGTCCACACCAGGCCCAAACCAGGTCCACACCAGGTCCAAACCAGGTCCAAACCAGGTCCAAACCAGGTTCACACCAGGTCCAAACCAGGTGGACTAAACCCATTTCTGAACCACTTCTCATACCAGGATTACCAGCTGTAAACTAAGAAAAAACCCATTCTAGCTCTATGAAGTGTTTGCTTTCATTTAAACAAAATATAGTTGTCAAAAATCAAAGTTAAATCAAACTATTCTAATATATAATTACACCAGATTTCCAGTGTTTGGACCCTTAAAATTACAATGGGTGTCCTGGTTGTTTATACAGTTATTTTGGAGACTGCAGACTGAAACATTCGGGAATCCCACAGATCCGTCCTTTGTAGGATGAGAAGACGAGAGAAAGAACTACGTAAATAATACAGGAGGGATATAGTGAAGTCTTAAACGTTTCGCCTCAATAATAAAAAACATGGCTCCAGTAGAGACACTTAACTGTGCACATAAACCCAGTGCACCACAGGCTACAGCAGCTAATTACACTGTAGCTCTGCCCATATTAGAGGCTGCGGATTCTCATAACACCATTTATATCTCTTCACTGCCTCGCCACCTGCTACGCCCTTTCTCTTCCTCCTCAAAAACAACCCCTCCCCTCCTCTTCCTCTCCTCCTCCTCCCATTACGACAAGCGCATTCTTCATTTTTACGCCGACTTTAATTCAGAATA
This sequence comes from Periophthalmus modestus, assembly GCA_019594935.1. Taxonomy (NCBI): domain Eukaryota; kingdom Metazoa; phylum Chordata; class Actinopteri; order Gobiiformes; family Gobiidae; genus Periophthalmus; species Periophthalmus modestus. Next base: position 3,314,619 of record JAIEZT010000124.1, read on the forward strand.
TTAATCCTAGTTTGAGTCGGACAGTTTAGATTTGAGTTTGCAGGTTTTGGACGGGTTTCAACATCGTTCTCTCATGTTTTTTTGTTGTCGTTGTTATTGCCAATTTGTTGTATTTTTTTAAATTTGTTTGGTTGGTTTGTTAAGCGTAATTGGCTATATTAAAACTAGTCAGAAATGTAGAATTTAACTATGTTTTGCTCTTGAGTAATGCATTTTGAAGCCCTGTTTCCATTATATAGCAAGAAAATACTTGCCATGTTTCTTGGTAATTTACAGTATTAATAGTGGGTTAAAAATAAGTGAATAATACACTGTCTGGCCAAAAAAAAAGTCGCCACCTGGATTTAACTAAGCAAATAGGTCCGAGTCTATAGGTACGAGTCAGGTCTAGGTTTAGCAACAGTCTGTGCTCAAAGAATGAGGTCAGCTGACACCTGAATATACTGAATCAATGGATTTTTTTCTTTCCTTATGGCACGGGCATATTCCAAGATGACAATGCCAGGATTCATCGTTCTCAAATTGTGAAAGAGTGGTTCAGGATTGACATAGATTCTCCTCCACAGAGGCCAGACCTTAACCCGACTGAGAATCTTTGGGATGTGCTGGAGAAGCTTTGTGCAGCGTCAGACTCGACCATCATCAATGCAACATCTGCAAGAAAAATTACTGCAACACTGGATGGAAATAAATCTTGTGACGTTGCAGAAGCGAAATCGAAACAGTGCCACAGTGCAATCAAATACTAAATAGGCGGTGCAACCAGTGTACTAAAGTGTGCATAAAAGTCTTTTTTTTTTCTCCAGCCAGGCAGTGTATTTTGAGTCTTAAAAGTGCAAAAAGTTCCCGACTTGTACAAACAAAAAGCTTCCATCATAGACTGTTGATGTCCATTTATATAAAGTCTATGGTCCCCACGATAAATAAATCTTGTGACACTGCAGGAGCGAAATCGAAACAATGCCACAGCGAATAAGTGCTGTAATCAAAGCTAAAAGGCGGAACAACCAAATATTAGACTGTGTGACCTTTTATTTTGGTGGCGACTTTTTTTTTTTTTGACCAGTGAAAAAAAACTGAAGTACACAGTTACATGTAACCCAGGTTAAAATTCATTTTTATTTAATATTAATTTATATTTATATTAATATTTATATAAAATAATTATATTAATATTATATTTATATAAAAGTCACATTTATATTTTTCTGCCCTCCATCTCTCACGTAAGGCATGTTACGTGACCGCACCCCTAACCACGTGACCCCCGAGTCCCCCAATCACAGCGCGCAGAGCGTCTTTTCACACCTGTGTCGGCAGCTCCCTCGTCAGAGTTGTGGGGGAAGCTGCCGAGGCAGATGTGGAAAGGTCAGTAAGAAACAATTCACCATTATTCGCTCTTTTCTGTGTTTTAAGCTCAACAACTTAAATAGTTCTAATCTTAACATTGTAGAGCTTACCTCCGGTCCGTGGGGAGTTCGTTGCAACCGGCATGCGCTGTTACACTGAGAATTGGTGAGTCAATTGAATGAATATAGTAAGCCGCTAGCATTCGATGCTAAGCTAGCTAGCTTAGCATTAGCATGCGCGGGCTAACAGTGGTTTCTTGTTCGTGTTTATTGTAAAACACATTGAATGACTTTTTTTTTTTTTTTAGAGCATTTAGCACTGTTTAGCCAATGTTTATGCCTGCAATGTAGGACATTGTTAAGTGTTTACCTTGGTGGATGTATTATGTAAAAATCTTGCAGGTTTTGACATAAACACTGCAGATAACAGAGAATATTTATTGCAATTAAGCAATTAACTGTATTCGATTAGTAAATTATTGTGTACACAATGGAACTGAACTCAGCTAAGGTTACTTACTTTAGGCAATTGATTGTTATTTTATTTTAAGTCACTGATGTAGTCCTGTTTGTTTAAATACAGGCCAGGTGCTCTTGATTATGATGGCGAGCTAAGATCCGAACCTACAGCTTCATCACCTACGGGTCTGGTAGGAGGCTGACACAGCCTGCCCCCCACTCTTTCTATCTGTTGCTGGCTTTTTGACTATAAAGCAAAGCCAATGGACATTATTCAACCAGACAATATGAATGGAAACTATACAAAGAACTCATACTCTCAAACACGGAAAAGTCAGTACTAAGTGGACGCCACCTGTATGGATCACTTTGCATTTTTTCCCTTTTTGTTGCAACAAACTCATCTCACCCAACTAGAACTTTAAGTGCACTTATCAATCCTATCTTACGGGTTCAAATCTGCAGATTGTAAATATCATTATTTTGTGTTTGCTATTTTGTTTCTGTAAATACTTTGTAAAATAATTCACGATAATACATGGTACCAGCACCAAACTTAATTCCTGCCTCCCGCCTCTTACTTACTTCACCAGCTCCAGCAGTCAAATCTAAATCTCCTGATCGCAGTCACACCCAGCCCAATTCACTCAATAACTTTTCTCTTTATTAATAATTAATTAATAATATCAGTTAGCAATCAAACACATGCTACATACACTTTGACTTTACACTCACCCGTTCATACACCAGTGTACGCAGACACTGAGGGGAGAAGTGTTTTGACCAAGGACACAACTACAGTATTCATTTCTTGGTGCTGGAACCTGCCAACCTGCGGGTCACTGGATCTGACCGCTCAACCAATGACGTTTATGTCGAAAGCGGGATTCGAACCACCAACCTTCAGCTCAATGGGCAAACTGAACTACTAAACTAACTGAACTACCGTCGCTCCGTGCAGTTTCCATCCTATTACCATGCTGCTCCTACCGCAGAGCGCATCCAATCACTCTGTACTAATCTAAACTACCAAAAACAACACTGAGATTGTGATTTCAAGCCGTTTTTCTGATGCAGATATTCCATCTCGTCGTGTACATGAAATCCAATGCTTTTCCACACGACGCCCACTCACTCTCCAGCACCTCTGGACTCTGTGCGGCGGGTTAAGTCGTGCTTCGATTTCACAGCACTCACAAAATGAAAGACATCTGGTGAGGCTGCGTTTCACCACAGGGCTGCACACTGTGTTAGCTGTAGTTTTTGGTTCTTATCTCCCAGGAATAGAAAAGGAAGATAATTCACAATGCAAATCTGGTGAGAGCTGTGTTACTGCGACGACTACTGTTTATGCTTAGAATATTCACAAGGAAATACTGTATAATACCCTATCGTGCCATTGCTTTTGTCCAGATATCGACTACTGAGAGGTACTTGCTTGGGTGTTTTTGTACTTAGTATTTTATTTGTTTTTTGCTAAATAAATACAGAAGTTTACATACTTAAAAAAAAAAAGAAAAATTACAGTAGCGTGATAATTTTTTTTAATTAATTTTTTTCTGTAAGAGTGGTCAGATATGAGAGATAATAGATTGGTATCGTCTGCAAACACACAGAGGTACTGTCGATTTTAGTGACATTAACAAGCTCCTTAATATAAAAGAACAATAATGGTCCTAACATGGATCCTTGAGGTACTCCATATTGTATTGTATTGCATGTATTCGAATCAAAACCATTCATTGATACATACTGTGTTCTGTCTTTTACATAATTATGTAAAAATCGATATCGACGACTGAGAGGTTCTTGCATTGCCTGGAAGGTCCCTCATTATGCAAAGTTTATTCATGTAGCATCTTCTGTTTTAATGTTAATTTTATGATTATTTATGTTTTGATTTGTATGATTTTAATGTCTTTCTTATTCTGTAAAGCACTTTGAATTACTTTGTGTACGAATTGAGCTATACAAATAAACTTTCACGGACAAGGATGTCACAAATGCTTCACAATAAGAAGTTAAAACGCAAAAAAAAATAACACACAATTTCAAAAGTCAATACAATACAACACCGTGGTCGTCATAGCAACCCCTAAAAAACACAAAAAAACAAACAAAAAAACGATTGCACCTTGAAAAACTTGACCAAATGAAAGCGTTTTTGAGCATAGACTGAATATACAAATGGACATAGCGCTTCCGGCTCCAATTCACTTTCTATTGAAAAACTATCACCCCTCTCTCTGTAATTGCTGCTGTCAGACTCGTCATTTTGGTCTTAAATGTTCATATTAACCCTCTACATGATCCTGGGTTTTTTATTTCACTATTGTGTCTGTAAATCAAGATATGAACATTAATAACAGACAAATCAGGCGCCTTCTTTCCCCGAAGATGTCTGTGAAAACCCTCAGTCGTCTAGGTCTGATCCATAGCAAAAGATGAAGTTTAAATCTGTCAGCTGGATAAAACTTTGCTCAACGCTCACTTCCTGCTTCACCAGTGGGCGGGAAGGGGCGTTACCTTCAACAACCTGGCTCTGGATTGGCTCTTTGGTTGCTATGATACTAAACTTGGCTCCAAAATGGCTGCTATAACTGCTCTAGCCTCGATGAGCTTCATTTGACTGCAGCAGAAGACTCTTTTACTCCACTTTTTATACAGTCTGCGGTTTGGATTTGGTTAAATGTGTCGGTATCTATCTTTTATTCAATGACAGGTGCTTTTATGTCTCTATCGTACCTTGCATTCTTGTGACTGTGTTTGTGTCGATGTTGATTCAATCCTTTGACAAATCTCCGTATCAAAATGTGACGAGAACAAAAGTAGCTCCACAAATGAAATGACACAACTGATTTGTCTAAAATACATCCACACGACAGAACAGCGTCACTCTGTTTAGAAGAGACGCTGAACTGGAGCCTGCGTTTCCCCCTTAAGGAGACAGACGGGAAGTGACAGGTACATGAAGTCACCGATCGCTTAAACATGATATTATCAATCGAGGTACATGTAGTTTTATACAACACAGGCCTCATGTGACGGGAGAAGGCAGAGGACAGATCAGAACATGGAAGAAGTGTGTCGCAGTGTAAAGACGTTTGTGTCGCAGCTTTAAATGAACAAGGTGAAGGAACTTTTCTTGTGTGGAAAATTATTTAAACCATTATGTTTAAAACTGGACTAAACCAACGCTAAGAACCTCAACTCTTTTATGTAAAATGATGGAGAATTGGATACAGAGATATTCTAAATGACTTGTTGCTGGCGTCTTGCTCAGAGACACAAAAACAGTATATGTGCATTACGTTTTCCGGCTCTCCGTGGACTTTTCCTTTGTTACTTGTTTTTTGGGCATGGAATTTGTTAAATTTTTTTTTCAGCGGCTTTAATAATTGAGAAGAACCAGAAAAATGTTTGAATCCTTGTCTTTGTTAAATATGTTTTGATCAGCTTTTTGGGTCATAACGGTGCATTTTGAGTTTAGCTGGATTTAAACCACTGAGCTTCTGGTTGGTGGGTGATGGACTAAATCAGAACTAAACCAGGACTAAACCAGGACTAGACTGGGACTGAACCAAGACTAGACTGGGACTGAACCGGGACTGAACCGGGACTGAACCGGGACTAAACCGGGACTAAACCGGGACTAAACCGGGACTAAACCGGGACTAAACCGGGACTAAACCGGGACTGAACCGGGACTGAACCGGGGCTGAACCGGGGCTGAACCGGGGCTGAACCGGGACTGAACCAGGACTAAAGCAGGACTAAAGCAGGACTAAAGCAGGACTAAAGCAGGACTAAAGCAGGACTAAAGCAGGACTAAAGCAGGACTAAAGCAGGACTAAAGCAGGACTAAAGCAGGACTAAAGCAGGACTAAAGCAGGACTAAAGCAGGACTAAAGCAGGACTAAAGCAGGACTAAAGCAGGACTAAAGCAGGACTAAAGCAGGACTGAACCAGGATTAAACCAGGATTAAACCAGGACCAAAGCAGGACTAAAGCAGGACTAAACCAGGATTTAAATGGCCTTTAGGGTAATGGACGTGTGTTTTAAAATATTCTGTGGACAGCCCTGTGTGTGTGTGTATGTGTGTGTGTGTATGTGTATGTGTGTGTGCGTGTGCGTGCATACGTGTGTGACCTTGTGGTGTCTTTGTCGCAGGTGCACTGTGTCCATGGGGTTTGTAGTGACAGAATTGACCAGTTAAATGCATCAACTACAACAGTGAGAAATCTCAACATCTCAGCTCGTTGTTTCAGACCGACCTGGAGAACGTTCTATTGTTTCTATTGTTACATTTTCCATTTAACTGTCAAAACGCCAATATTTTGACCTGTTTTACTGTTACTATCTCTGTAATTCCTGGGCTTATCCACATGAAACACAAAGAATCCCTGATGTTAAAGGTGCTCCATGTCACTTCTCTGCTTGTCTCCATGGAGATGTTATTTCTTTGCCTAAAATTAAACTCATTTATCAATAAAAACATCTGTAATTAAACACATGCACGATACACATGCTTAAAACAGACCTATTCTGCAAAATCCCATTTCCCGAGCTTTACCACGGCTTTATCCAGGTTATAGTTGTTTCTTTTTCATTTACTGTAATTTCTCAGAGTTGTTTTTGGATCTGTGCTCTGTGCAATTTTTGACTAATCTTTAATCACTTATTTTCACGACGCCATATTGCCGATCAACCCCTGTTTTCACCACCACCGGTACACGCCCACTGTGACGTACTGACTTCATTCTCCAGTTTTATTTTCTCTCATCAGTCTGGCACAAATGAAAAATCTGCTGTTCGCTAGTGTGATGTGCGATAACGTCAAACTCAGCGGACTTGTTTCTTTAAAGTCGTTTTTAGATGAATATTGCAATTTAAAAAGTGCAAATTATAACATAATGATCCACGGGTGTCAATATATAAATCACATGTGTCAAACTCAAGGCCCGGGGGCCAAATGCGGCCCGCCATGTCATTTTATGTGGCCGCGATAAGGTAAAATAAAAGCCACGACTGTCATTTTAAAATAAGTCTATTCTGCTTTAATGTTTGCACTGATCATAAACTAATGAGATTTTCCCAACACGTGGAACTGAGAAATATTTGCAAATAATGATCCAAAAATGTTCAGGAAGAGGAAAATAGTCGGCATGAAGGGCAGTTTCAAGAGTGAAATCAGGTTTGTGCTTCAAGGAGAAAAACCTGTGTGTTTTTTGTGGTGTTGGACAAAGTTGGTTCTGGAAAAAGTACAATCTACGTCGGTTTTGACTCCAAACACAGAGCTACGTACGCAAAAGTTAGCTTTCAAGAAAAACGATGATTGTCCAAAAATTAAAAGGCTGTAAAAGGCTGTTTTTGAAGCAGTGCTGAAGGTCTGTGAGCAGGTGAGCCCTGACCAGATCCACCCTTTAATAATGTCACTTTATCAGGATTACATTTATTTTACATGACATTTGGCTACATTTAGTGGCATTTATACGGTTTTACAGTTACATCTGACCCTCGGTGGCGGCCATTTTGCTGATGTGGCCCTCAGTGTAAATGAGTTTGACACTATAAAGCAGCACAATGTGTCGTCTTTAAAGCTGTACTGTTGAACATTTCAGGCAAAGTAGTAGCATGTCCATGGAAACAAGCAATTGGCTATGAACATTTACATAGTGCACAGAAGTTGTGATAATATTGAGGCACGAAAAACATGGCTGCCACAAGATAAACATGACAAACACAAACATTCTACATATTTATACACATTTTTTCTAGTCGTAGAGTTAAATATTCCTCTGTCTAAAACGACCACATCAAATCCTGCAAGGTCGCGATTTCCCTCTATGTATATTTATCTGATGTTGCCTTAAATACATCGTCTGTGCCTTCGCCTTAATCACACATCTCATTAGACTCTTTCTTTTTTTGGTTCAGGAGAGTCCGGTGAAGCTGACCCCTGCGGCGGTCCTACCTCGGCTCGCTCGCCCGCTGGGAGCCCGGGCGAAAGAGTTCAGTCTATATTTAAACTACAAAGTGAGGATCAGCTGGATTAGGTATGATTTGTTAGATCTGGACACATTCTATCTCCGTTTACACAGACTTGGATCCCGTTTATCGTTTTAATTGTGAAACCTTTTGAAGTCTCCGGCCAAGTGTTGATATTTAAAAATTCCTGCCGTGCTGTTCCCCCTTCATCGCCTGTGACTCAACTGTTCTTTAGCTCGTCGTCCATCTGTCCAAGTAGGGCTGCAAGACTAATTGAAATCAGTTTGAATAGGCGTTTTAAAGGTGCACGATGCGGCTTTTCTGGTGTAGAATCCGCCATTTCCATCATTGAAATGTTTCATAGGGTGGCATTAAAGCATAGACTGTGTAAAGAAGTGGACTGAGGGAGTGTGACGTAGTATCATAGCAACCAAAGAGCCAATCGGGAGCGAGGATGTTGAAGGTAATGCCCCTTTCCGCCCACACTGCTGGTTTAGCAGGGAGCAGGCACTTAGCAACGCTGTCAATCAAACCTGTTGCTAACGGTAGCAGGAGAAACCTCAGGGAAAGAAGGCGCCTGATTCGTCTGTTATTAATGTTCATATCTTGATTTACAGACACATTAGTGAAATAAAAACCTCAGGATCATGTAGAGGGTTAATACGAATATTTAAGATCAAAATGACGAAGTAATTACAGAGAGAGAGGACACAGTTTTTACATAGACAAAATATAAACTCAAAATAACAAAAAAAATAATCGAAATAAACTCAAAATAAAAAATAAAAAAACAAAACAAAATAACTCAAAAAATAAATAAACTCAAAATAATATAAAAAAAAAAAAACAAAATAACTCAAAATAAGAAAAAAATAATTAAAATAACTCATAAAATAAACACAAAATGACAAAAAAAAAATAATAATAATAATTAAAAACAAACTAAAATTAAAAAAAAAAAAATGTATATGAACATTTAAGACCAAAATGACGAGTCTGACAGCAGTAATTACAGAGAGAGAGGACACAGTTTTTACATAGACAAAATATAAACTCAAAATAACAAAAAAAAATCTAAACTCAAAAAATAAAAAAAAACAAAAAATAAAAATGACTCAAAAAAAATAAACTCAAAATAACTTAAAAACCCCCAAAATAACTCAAAAGAAGAAAAAAAAAAAAACCTCAAAATGACAAAAAAATATTTTAAAACAAACTTAAAAAAAAAAAAAAAAAAAAAAATTATATGAACATTTAAGACCAAAATGACGAGTCTGACAGCAGCAGTTACAGAGAGAGGGGTGATAGTTTTTCAATGTAAAGTTATTTGGAGCCGGAAGCGCACCTATGCTCACTTCCTGTTTCAAACGCGACCACTAAAGAATTAAATATATCCATTTATATATACAGTCAATGCATTAAACCAGTGGTGTCCAATCTATGGCCCGGGGACCAAATGCGCCCCTCAGACCAGTTTTTATTGTCCCTCAGGCCTTCAGGTGAACTGGCCCAATTGGTCATAATCAGTACAAATTTGAGTAATCCTACCAATATAACCTAAATAACATCACATTACATTGTCATACAGGCCTAATATTCACATTTCAAGCCTTATTTAAAGTATGAAGTCAAAACTATGTCAAATGCACCATCTAATTATCCACTGTATTGACCACTGTGGCCCTCTGTGTCCAATATTTTTCAAGATGTAGCCCTCGGTGAAAAGAGTTTGGGCCCCCTGCTTTAAACTGATCTATTTTGTGTTTAAGATTTCCTGTTGGTCAAAAATACCTTGATAAAAAAAAACAAAAAACACATTCTTTCTGTGATCAGGGTCGCCTCTGTCCCTGTGGCGGTGAAAACGGGGAGTGATCGGCAAAATGGCGTCTTGAAAATAAGCGATTCAAGGTCAAACATGAATCACTCCATGAGAAGCGGAAACAACTATAACATGATTAAAATCTCTGAAAAGTCCATTTTACATAAGCAGGTAAATCACAAGACTGCAATCATCACATAACAGAACCAAATGTCGCGATGTAAATGTTCTTGTGGTTTTATTATCTCCAAAACCTGTAATCATAGTTTAGTTTTCTCCATTCTGAGATGCATTATGGATGAGTTTAGCAGGACCATTGTTCTCTCAAATGTTAATAACGCTCCTGAATGTGTTTAAATTATGCATTGTGAACTGAATCTTAATAATCTTAAAAATGTCATTTGTCAGAAAAATTGCAAGTAGAGCTGATTTGGGGAAAAGAATCTGTGTCTCCCGGTGTTTTGTCCTGGTTATGTTGGTCTTTCCTCGTCTCTTTTCCCGTCTGTGGAAAGTCAACAGAGCGGCTACGACCTCTCTCTCCTCTTACAAACACACTCTCTTTCTCTATCTATCCATCTATCCGTCTTTCTCTCTCGCGGTTCGGACGAGACTTGCGTCATTTGCTGGACAAACATGAAACAATAAATTGGACGGGCTGCGCAAATGTAAAATAGCCCCAAAGAGATCAGATCAGGAGGGAATGCTAACGCTACAGTGCACACGATTAGCTGGACAAGATTACACAGAAAAAGCTTCGTTAAAATCATCAGAGCGCTTTTAAAGATGCACTATGTAACATTTTTGATGCCCCATCTGCGAGTCTTCACCATCTGCTAGTCGTCTTTAGATGTTATTGGACAGCTTGGAAGGTTCCGCAGTATGGCATTAAACCTGCAGTATCTATCAGTATTTTTTCAATTAGATGTGGTTTTTTGTCAAGGTCGCCAGTCCACAGATCTGACCCGTAATGTGGCGCCGCTGGTTTCACCCGCTTATCTCCTTTTGAGGTAGACAAGTTTAGGGCCATACACCAAAATTACTTTTCCGTGTATAGCCTTGCCTCAAATATTCCGCAGTATGGCATTAAACGCATCAGCTTTTATTCAGTTACATGTGATTTTAATTCAAGGTCGCCACTCCACAGATCTGACCCGTAATGTGGCCCGGTGGTGTCGCCTTCTTTAATATTGGGATTTTTTTTTATTGTAAAGATGTTCTGTCATATTTAGCAGCTCTAAAAACCTACACTTTTTTTTTTTACTGCCCCCATGAGGATGGAATTAAATATAAAAAATAAATATCCTGGCGTGATTACCTGCATTTGTAAGTTACCATGACAACAGACTAAAAATTACAAAAGGAAGGGTAAACGCCATTTGTTTGTCTCCATGGAAATGTTATTACTTTGCCTGGAGCGTTTCACAGTATGGCATTAAATGTATCTATCTATACAGGTCAGATCTGCGGAGTGGCGACCTTGAGATGAAATCACATATAACTGAATAAATGCAGATACGTTTAATGCCATACTGCGGGACATTTGAGGCCAAGCTTGGAAGACATGGAAAAGTAATTTTGTAGTATGGCATTAAACTTATCTACCTGGATGGAGACACGCGGGTGAAACCAGCGGGACCATGTTACAGGTCAGATCTGTGGAGTGGCGACCTTGAAATAAAACCATAATTGGAAAAAAAAAAAAGATATATAGATTTAATTTCATTCTCTTGTGCTTGTGTCTGATCTATAATTATGATCTATGACACTCGTGGATCTTTATGTTGTAATTTGCACATTTTAAATCACAAAATTCATCTAAAACCAGTCTGTGGTGTCCAACTGGAGCTGACGTCGTCGTAAACAGTGAGAATAGAAGTACCAAAATTGCTACACGACGCTGCCAAGTCCTACACATATCCCCAATTAAGAAAATAATGAAGAAGGAGAACAAAGTGTGTGCGTCACAGTGGGCGTGTCCTGGACGTGGTGAAAACAGGGATTCGTCTGTAAAATGGCGTCTTGAAACTGCACGAATCGCTCCAAACACAACTTCAAGAGAGTAAATCAGAGGGAAACAACTATAACATGGGGAAAAGCTCGGAAAAGTCCAGTTTGCAGAAAAGGTCTGCTGTAAGCTTAGATACTGTCGTAATGTCGGAGGATCAAAGATACAGACTCGGGGTGAAAGTTTGACAGTTTATTACAAACAGGGAAATGTGAATGTTGGTTGATGGAGCAGGTGGTAGAGAGCAGGGCGTAGGCTGAGGTGTTCGTACCGGTCGTGGAGAGCTGGGTCGGAGGCAGAGATGTTCATACTGGTCGTAGGAAGCTGGGCTGGAGGCTGAGATGTTTCTGGTCGTCTGGGCAGGGTAGATGTTCGTTCTGTGCAGGGTAGGTCAGAGGCAGAAGCAGGATCACCGAGGATACACTGACGATCTGGCAGAGTGTGTAGGACCCTCAGTCCCTTTGTACTCCGCAGGTGAAGGTTTGATTGCTCGTGGGCTGCAGGTGTGTGTGGTGAGTCTCCGCCCAGCCCCAGACAAGGACACAGAAGAGAGAAGAGATGGGGAAAACAGCACAGAAACACAGAAACACAGGGACAGACTGGGATCTTGACGGGTACAAACATTATTTCCAGCCCTGTATTACAAGTTTCAATAGAGCATTTACCCGTGAACTTACAGATCCCATTCATGTCTCTGTCTTTACACTTGCAACATAATGTGAGAGCAGTGTTCCAAGTTTGTCTGGGCACAATGATCTTTCTTTTGATTGCAGCCTTCATGCTCCACTGACACCATCTGCAGCAGACTGTACATTACACCAGCTCTTTACAACAACACGACACTTTAATGACAGCTGGGACAGGACAGTGTGTGTGTGTGTGTGTGTGTGTATGTGCTGTGTGTATGTTTGACAAATGACCCTGAGGATGCACTCTGGAGCCATGTAACAGACAGGTCTAAAGCAGAGGGAGAACTGTGGGTGGGTCTGTGCCAAGAGATGACACAGAGAAAGAGGTGGAGACTCGTGCGCAGCAGCAGCAGCAGCAGTAGCAGCAGTGTGACGGCAGAGGAAAGCCCTGCTGGAGCGTTTTTCTTTTTTTTTGGGGGGGGATTGTTTGCTGTTTGTGTATGCTCGTGCACGTCCCGGAGCCACTGCTTTGAGGGCGGGCCGGGGAGGAAGAGAGGAAGGGAGGGAAGGAAGAGAGGGAGGGGTGATGGAGAGGTGCGAGAAAACCGCTGCAGAGCATTGTCAGGCTGTGCGCGCGCAGAAGAGGGAGACTGAGAGAGAGGAGGAGGGATGGAGGGAAGGAGGGAGGGATGGAGAGAGAGAGAAACCCCCCCATTTTAGCTGCACAAAACATTACGCCAGTGCAGAGATGCCACAATGGAAGCCTGACACTCAGCTCTGCGGTATTGATCTCTCAGTGGCTGCTCAGTGGAATCACATCTTTAACCTCTTGATGCTTATATCCACTATTTAATGACATTCTCCTTCATTAAACTACACTTTTAACCCCCAGAACACCCCAAAAACCCAGCACGGGCCACTGCCAATAGCTGCCACCCCAGTCACGTGACACATGTGAATTTCTAACTAATGCTAATTATGCTTCAGATCTTTATTTAGTGCTAATCTACACTATTTCCCCCAGGCATACTGACTTACTAACAGGATCTCTTCTAAGACACTGCACCGGAGCGAGTGAGAAGGATGGAGAGAGAGAAGAGAGAGAGGAAGGGGGGGAGCGCAGGAGAGCACGGAAGAGAGGAGCGCAGGACAGATAGACAAGAGGAGTCGCAGGAGGAAGGAGGAGAATGCTACGCGTTTGGATGACACTTTCACGCTTGTATCCAGGGCCTTTGTGAGAACACCATGGGATGCATAGGCTCCAGGAGACTGAGTAAGCGCCAGTGCCTGTTTATTCCTCTTTTATTCTCTTGCATTCCTCTTTTTGCTGCAGTGTTTGGTGGTGGGGGGTAGACAGAGACAGAGACAGGACACAGCCGGCTTCTGTGTGTGTGTTTGCAGCAGAGGGGACGGATCTAAGGGCAGGTTTTTGCTGGAGAGCGCACACGACCGGGTGAAATGTCCATGTCTTTGGATGTGCCGTGTGTGTTTTCAGTGTTGTAGCATCCCCCCCTCTTCCTACCTCCTCCCCTTCTCTTCCTCTCCATCTGTCCCCCTCTATTTGGATGTGCCGTGTGTGTTTTCAGTGTTGTAGCATCCCCCCCTCTTCCTCTCCTCCTCTCCTCTTCCCCTCTTCCTCCTCCTCCTTCCCTCCAACCACCACTATCCGCTGATTTATGATGCTGTTTGGCAGTATGTATATGTGTGTGTGTGTGAGGAGGATGGAGAGAGGCGGAACAGGGAAACGCTGGGCTTATTTATAGGCCGGCACGCGTGGTCCAAAAGAGATGGAATAAAAGGAGAGGAAACAGAGGAGCATAAGGGATAATAGTGCCATTGTCAGGGGTAGGGTCTGTGTTCTGTTTGGCAACGGGATGCAGAAGAGAAGCAAAACAGCAGAGCGTGAATTTGAGTGCAGCGATGGAGGGATGGCAATAGAGAGAAAGAGAAAGAGAGAAGGAGGGAGGGATGAAGAGACAGAGAGAAGGAGGGAGGGGCATAGGAGCTGTCAGGGTGCGTGGGTTGGTTAGGAGTTTTCAGGTGAAGCCCAGATTGATGGCGCCTTAAGAGGTTTAAATCAGTTTTGGTGTAAAGTGAAAGTGTGAATTATCAGTTTAGTGCGACGGCAGGGCGAGGAGGACACTCCAGAGGTGAAAGTGAACTTAAATAGACCTATAACTAGATGAAAAATGCATGAGCTGCTTTGCATGTTAGGTTTTTGTACTAAAAATCTATCTAAAATGGTAAAGCTGAGTTACGGATTCTACAGTCGGGAAATATGCATGAATACTTTAGGAAATATATTTAATTTTCAGTTTTTTAGCTGAGAAATTTGAGTTCGGAAGCCCACAATCAGAACGAATAACATGGGAAATATATTAATTGTTAAATTTTTTAGCTGACAAATGTGAGTTAGGGATTCTACAATTGGAAAATACACATGAATAATTTAGGAAATATGTTTAATTTTCAATTTCTTTGCTGACAGATTAGTTTGTCGGCAAATCCCAGAGCACATTTTAACACAGCAGCGACTGGAAAATAGGCATGAATAATTTGGGAAATATATTTAGTTTTCTTTTTTTTGCTGAGAAATGTGAGTTAGGAATTCTACAATCAGAAAATATGCATGAATAATTTGGGAAATAATTGTAATTTTCCATTTTTGAGCTGACAAATGCGAGTTACAAATTCTACAATCGGAGAATATGCATGAATAACTTGGGAAATATATTTAATTTTCAGGTTTTTAGCTGACAAATGAGTTCAATTTGTAGTTTTATCTTTACAATCCCAGAGCACATTTTAACACATCCAACAGCGATTGGAAGATATGCATGAATAATCTGGAAAATATGTTTAATTTTCAATTTTTTAGCTGAGAAATGTGAGTTAGGAGTCCTACTATCGGAAAATACTCATGAATTATATGGGAAATATACTTAATTTTCTATTTTTGGCTGAGAAATTTGAGTTAGGAATCCTACAATCGGAAAATATGATGAATAATTTGGAAAAATTTTTAGTTTAAAATTTTTTTGCTGACAAATTAATTTGATTTGCAGTTTTATCTTTACAATCCCAGAGCACATTTTAACGCACCCAGCAGCATTAACATTTTAAATAAGATTTACCCATTTTTTTACCCAATTTACACATTCAGTTGCCATGGAGACGGGGTATTTGGCTGTTTATTTGCAGATTCAGCTGTGATTATTCTTACAGAGTGTTTCCCCACGCCTCACCCCGACAGAGAAAGGTAAATTTTTGATGAAGAGGATTTTAAAAATATCTGATTTTAAGTGCAGCGGAGCCCTCATGACACAGATGCAGAGGCAGGTGCAAACGAGAAGCAGCACAGAGCGTCCCGGGTCGGCCGCGCTGCAGAGCCGGCTCGTCACTTTGAGACGTTTAAGTTCGGACGATTCTCTGTCAGCGTGAAGGTCATGAAGAGCAGAAGAGCCAATTGACTTCAGCCACTTCAAATAATGTGATTGTAGAGGAGAGAACTTGGGCGTTACTCGCGCTCTTAACAGCCACAGTTCAGTTTTGGAGTTTAAAGGTCCCGTGTTACACTATTTTATACTAATTTATAATGTTTCTTCATCACAAACAAACCTGCATTTAGGCTGAGTTCTTCTCTCAGACTGAAAACACTCCGTTCCACCTTGTGATGTCATCATGTGGTAATACAGGAAGTGCTCCACTGTGTTTTTAAACTCCACACACCTTCACTAGAATCATTTGGATAATTTCAGATCTGGAGTTGCCGATTTCTACTGAACTAAAGGTAAAACGCAGATGCTAACTTGAAAACTGCCACTTCATGACATCACAAGGTGGAACTGAGCATTTTGAGCTTTGGAGATGTTACAGAATAATAATAAAGTGTTACTCAAACATGTGAATGAAACAAAACACAGCTCCAGGTCTGTTTCTGATGAGGTAACAACATTATAACACGGCTTTAAACGCACAAGAGGCAATTTTCTGTAATGTGGGACCTTTAAGTCTTAGTTTGAACCTCGTTTAGACCCGAGGTACGTGTTCTGATTTAGGTCTTGATGAATTCTGATCTAGTCCTGGTTTAGTCCTGGTTTAGTCCTGGTTTAGTCCTGGTTTAGACCTGTTTTAGTCCTGGTTTAGACCTGGTTTAGTCCTGGTTTAGACCTGGTGTAGTCCATGTTTAGTCCTGGTTTAGTCCTGGTTTAGTCCTGGTTTAGTCCTGGTTTATGGTCTTAGTTGTTGTTTAGACTGGTCACACCTTAGGGGTCGTGACCCAAATTTGATTTCCAGGATTCTCAGGAGGGGCCCATTTGAAAAAAGGTCCAAACAAGACTGAATTATACAGAAGAGGAGCCGCCATCGCTTCAATAACATGTTGTTCAAAAATATGTTTATGAACTGCAGTTTTATTTTTCATGATGAGACAGTAGCCGGGTGGAAGGATGTTGGAGACACCGATGTATGAGAGAAAAAGAAGCACTGGTTTAGATCAGGTTAAGTCCTGGTTTAGTTCTGGACATAGTTTAGACCCGGTTCTGTGCTTGTTTATAGTCCTTGTTTATTTACATCTAGTCTGTTCCTGCTTTTACTGAAGGTTAGACCTGGTTTAGACATGGTTTAGACATGGTTTAGACCTGGTTTAGACCTGGTTCAGACCCGGTTTAGACCTGGTTTAGACCTGGTTTAGACCTGGTTCAGATCCGGTTTAGACCTGGTTTAGCCCTGGTTTAGACCTGATTTAGCCTTGGTTTAGTTCTTGTTTAGCTCTAGTTTAGCCCTGGTTTAGCCCTGGTTTAGCCCTGGTTTAGTCCTGAGTCAGCCCTGGTTTAGCCCTGGTTTAGCCCTGGTTTAGTCCTGGTTTAGTCCTGAGTCAGCCTGGTTTAGCCCTGGTTTAGCCCTGGTTTAGCCCTGGTTTAGTCCTGGTTTTGGTCTGGTTTAGCCCTGGTTTAGTCCTCGTTTTGGTCTGGTTTAGCCCTGGTTTAGCCCTGGTTTAGCCCTGGTTTAGCCCTGGTTTAGCCCTGGTTTAGCCCTGGTTTAGACCTGGTTTAGACCTGGTTTAGTCCCTCGTTTAGACCTGGTTTAGTCCTCGTTAGTCCTCGTTTAGCCCTGGTTTAGCCCTGGGTTAGCCCTGGTTTAGCCCTGGTTTAGCCCTGGTTTAGCCCTGGTTTAGCCCTGTTTAGACCTGGTTTAGCCCTGGTTTAGTCCTCGTTTAGCCCTGATTTAGCCCTGGTTTAGTCCTCCTAGACCGTTTAGACCTGGTTTAGTCCTGGTTCAGCCCTGGTTTAGCCCTGGTTTAGACTTAGTTTAGCCCTGGTCCCAGTGCGCTCTTAAAGGGCTTGTTCCTCTCTGTCCACAGGAATAGCTCGACACACAGTTTTCTAGTTACATTTGTTGCCATCCTAATATTTTCTTTACAGTTTTCAACATTTACACATCTAAAACAAACACAGAGAACAGCAGCGAACAGGGCGACGCTCCACTAGGGGCGCTGTTCTTAATCCTGCACAAACAAAACAGCAAAACATGAAACAAAAGCTCCATTATTGCCCCTTTCTCTGTTATGTTAATTTCACCTGATCATATTTATACTGCGTGGAGGCTGGTGGTTTTGTTGAAATGCTGCCGTTTCTCTGTGACCTTCAGTGATATACTTCTATAAAATGCAGTATGTAACTTCAGGAGGCTCTGCTACCTGCTCGTCTCCATGGAGATGCTTTTGCTTTGCTTTAATGTTCCACAGTACAGCACCAAACTCATCATCAGCATCTCCATGGAGACGAGCAGGAGCTGCACCGGGCAGATCACAGTAAGAATGCACATTTTCAAGGTATTTTTATTGCATTACGTACATAACTGAATAGATGCGACATGGATAAGTTTAAAGCTGCACTGTGTAACAATCCGTAAATGTTGCATAGTGCAGCTTTAAGACTGAAAGTGTTTAATAAGTGTAATTTAATAATGTGAGTGGTAAGTTCCCCTCTCGTGTGTAGTGTGCTGTAGTGCTGCACCGACACTTGATATATTTTGATACCACAGCAGCTACGCACACACACAAACGCACTACACACATATACACTACACACATATACACTACACACGTATACACTACACACTTATACACTACACATATATACACTACACACACATATACACTACACACATATACACTACACACTTATACACTACACACTTATACACTACACACTTATACACTACACATATATACAGCACACACATATATACAGCACACACTTATACACTAAACACTTATACACTACACACTTATACACTACACACATATACACTACACACATATACACTACACACTTATACAGCACACACATATATACACTACACACATATATACTACACACTTATACACTACACACATATACACTAAACACTTATACACTACACACATATATACACTACACACACATACACTGCACACACATACACTACACACATATACACAACACACATATACACTACACACATATACAGCACACACATATATACACTTCACTACACACACACACTACACACATATACACTAAACACTTATACACTACACACTTATACACTACACACATATATACACTACACACATATACACTACACACAAACACACTACACACAAACACACTACACACATATACACTACACACATATACACTACACACATATACACTACACACATATACACTACACACATATACACTACACACATATACACTACACACACATATACACTACACACGCATATACACTACACACGCATATACACTACACACTTATACACTACACACACTTATACACTACACACACATATACACTACACATATATATACTACAGACATATACACCACACACACATACACTACACACATATACACTACACACATGGTTTAGTTCTCATTTAGACCTGTTTCAGTTCTGGTTTGGACCTAGATCTCATCTAGACTTGTTTTAGACCTATTTTAGACCCGTTTTAGTCCTGTTTTAGTCCTGGTTCAGACTTAGTCCTGGTTTAGACCTGTTTTAGTTCTGTTTTAGTCCCTGTTTAGACCTGTTTTAGTCCCTGTTTAGACCTGTTTTAGTCCCTGTTTAGACCTGTTTTAGTCCTGGTTCAGACCTGGTCCTGGTTTGTTTCTCCTTGAGCGATGGCATGAGGAGCAGTGAAGGCGTGTTGTGTTTATCCTGTGTTAGAATAGCTTTAATGTGACTTATTGATTGGTCGTCTCAGCTGCCGTCCGTCCTGCCAGACTCAGACCCTCTGGAAACATGACCCCCCCCCCTCCGGCCTCTGGGATAGACACAAAAACAGTCTGTAGTTAAACTTTATAAAACCTACACTATATGACTTTTCTCTTGTAAACCACAGGCTGTATCGTGAAAACACACTCTCTGATAAAATGGGATTACTCGTCTGATTGTAAAACGTTTCATCAACTGCAAACCTGGAGGAAAGAGTTTAATATGTTTCTGTGTAGCATTTTGGGATGAGAGAATTGACTAAAACAGGCCTAAACCAGGTCTAAAACAGGTCTGAAACAGGTCTGAAACAGGTCTGAAACAGGTCTGAAACAGGTCTAAAACAGGTCTAAAACAGGTCTAAAACAGGTCTAAAACAGGTCTAAAACAGGTCTAAAACAGGTCTAAAACAGGTCTAAAACAGGTCTAAAACAGGTCTAAAACAGGTCTAAATGAGGTCTTAACCAGGTCTAAACCAGGTCTAAATGAGGTCTTAACCAGGTCTAAACGAGGACTAAACCCGGTCTAAATGAGGTCTAAACCAGGTCTAAACCAGGTCTAAATCAGGACTAAACCAGGTGTAAATGAGGTCTAAACCAGGTCTAAATCACGTCTAAACGAGGACTAAACCAGGTCTAAACCAGGTGTAAATGAGGTCTAAACCAGGTCTAAATGAGGTCTAAACCAGGTCTAAACCAGGTCTAAACCAGGTCTAAACCAGGTCTAAACCAGGTCTAAACGAGGTCTAAACGAGGTCTAAACGAGGTCTAAACGAGGTCTAAACCAGGTCTAAACCAGGTCTAAACCAGGTCTAAACCAGGTCTAAACCAGGTCTAAACCAGGTCTAAACCAGGTCTAAAACCAGGTCTAAACCAGGTCTAAACCAGGTCTAAATGAGGTCTAAACCAGGTCTAAACCAGGTCTAAATGAGGTCTAAACCAGGTCTAAACCAGGTCTAAATCAGGACTAAACCATGTCTAAACGAGGACTAAACCCGGTCTAAATGAGGTCTAAACCAGGTCTAAATCAGGACTAAACCAGGTCTAAATGAGGACTAAACCAGGTCTAAACCAGGTCTAAACCAGGTCTAAACCAGGTCTAAACCAGGTCTAAATGAGGTCTAAACCAGGTCTAAACCAGGTCTAAACCAGGTCTAAACCAGGTCTAAACCAGGTCTAAATGAGGTCTAAACCAGGTCTAAACCAGGTCTAAACCAGGTCTAAATGAGGTCTAAACCAGGTCTAAACCAGGTCTAAACCAGGTCTAAATGAGGTCTAAACCAGGTCTAAACCAGGTCTAAATGAGGTTTAAAACAGGTCTAAACCAGACCTAAATGAGGTCTAAACCAGGTCTAAACCAGGTCTAAACCAGGTCTAAACCAGGTCTAAACCAGGTTTAAAACAGGTCTAAACCAGGCCTAAATGATGTCTAAACCAGGTCTAAACCAGGTCTAAACCAGGTCTAAACCAGGTCTAAACGAGGTTGCTGCTCTTAAGTTGAAAAACAGTGATGTGTCAGAGGTTTAAATACCTTTTACTTTCTTCTAGTTTAAAGATAAATATAAATGAATGTATTTACCTGGTTTTGAGCGTCTTTAGACCTGCTGAAGTCCTCGTTCAGACTGTTGTCATGTGTGATGTGGCCAAACTTCAGACTGGCAGTTTATGCACTTTTAGTTTTGTCCTGATGTGGACTTGGTTTGGTCCTGTTCTAGTTCTACTTTAGTCCAGTTCTAGTCCAGGTTTAGTTCCCGATTCAGTCCCAGTTTTGCCTTAGTTTACGCCTGGTTTACTCCGTGTTTAGGCGGTTTAGTCCAAAGCCCTGGTTCTATATACTGTAGTTTCAGGTCCTCATTTTGTATTTAGTTGTAGTGAAGACTCGGTTTAACCTGGATTAAGATTTAGTTCCAGTTTAGTCGTCAGTTGGGAAGCTGGACGATGTGGTCGAAGTAGGAGGCTGACTCAGAAAAACTCCCAGTGAATAACATTTATTACATCGCAGCGTGGAAAAATAATACACACTTACAACAATTAACGCTGCTCAACAAACGCAAAATCAACAGAAATTAAGAAACTAAGGAAATCCCCAAAAGACTGGCTTGCTCTGCTTATAAACCCTGTCAAACCAGAAGCTCCTCCCCCCGGTGAACACCGTTTACTTCACAGGTGTGATAGGTACAACTTTAGCAGGATCTCATCACACACCGCAGACTTGTGAGGACCTAAATCTGTTTTACTCAAAAATAAAACTATAACCACCATTGAAACAAATACACAAAACAAAAATAACTTAACCCAGTTCTCCCTCGACATGGTCCGGCCCACGACCACACCCAAGGCTTTAAAAATGGCCGACATAGGACATAGGACACGCCCCTCTGTGTCTGGACCATGTGGGGACCAGATCAGATGGATGTGTTAAACTGAATTGACTAAATATAACCAAATAAATATCTTTAAATAGGTGTGTGGCGTTCAAATTAAAGCTAAACTAACTGAAAAAACAAAAAAAAACAAAGCTACGATAGTTATGATTAATTGGATTTTGAAAAACATTATGGTGATATTAAAAAAAGGAAAAGGCCCCACTTTGTCACATCATTACATACAATAAACATGATAAAACCTCTTGTGAACAGCAGCAGGTAGAACTCTGGTGCAGATGTGGTTTTATACTGGTCTGTTCAGAGAAACGTGGCCCTCCCCCCGTCCCGCTGCACCGTGTTATCTCCACACTCACAAATACGACGTGCTCTTGTTCTTTGAGGTTGTGCACTGCAGGTACGATAGTTTCATCTCAGAGAAAATACAGAGTGATCGGCCTGTGTGTGGATTTTTAGAGGCTGTTTGTAGAGCTGGTTCATGTCAGATTTGGTCCTGGTTTAGACCTGTTTTAGTCCTGGTTTAGTCCTGGTTTAGTCCTGTTTTAGTCCTGGTTTAGACCTGGTTTAGACCTGTTTTAGTCCTGGTTTAGTCCTAGTTTAGACCTGTTTTAGCCCTGGTTTAGTCCTGGTTTAGTCCTGGTTTAGACCTGTTTTAGTCCTGGTTTAGTCCTGGTTTAGTCCTGGTTTAGTCCTGGTTTAGTCCTGGTTTAGACCTTTTTTAGTCCTGGTTTAGTCCTGGTTTAGTCCTGGTTTAGTCCTGGTTTAGACCTGTTTTAGTCCTGGTTTAGTCCTGGTTTAGTCCTGGTTTAGTCCTGGTTTAGACCTGTTTTTAGTCCTGTTTAGTTCTGTTTAGTCCTGGTTTAGTCCTGGTTTAGACCTTTTTTAGTCCTGGTTTGGTCCTGGTTTGGTCCTGGTTTAGTCTGTTTTGGTCCTGGTTTAGTCCTGGTTTAGTCCTGGTTTAGTCCTGGTTTAGACCTGTTTTAGTCCTGGTTTAGTCCTGGTTTAGACCTGTTTTAGTCCTGGTTTAGACCTGTTTTAATCCTGGTTTAGTCCTGGTTTAGTCCTGGTTTAGACCTCTTTTAGTCCTGGTTTAGACCTGTTTTAGTCCTGGTTTAGTCCTGGTTTGGTCCTGGTTTAGTCCTGGTTTAGTCCTGGTTTAGACCTGTTTTAGTCCTGGTTTAGACCTG
Source organism: Periophthalmus modestus (assembly GCA_019594935.1). Classification (NCBI taxonomy): domain Eukaryota; kingdom Metazoa; phylum Chordata; class Actinopteri; order Gobiiformes; family Gobiidae; genus Periophthalmus; species Periophthalmus modestus. The sequence goes on from JAIEZT010000124.1 coordinate 3,337,702, forward strand.
GTTTAAACCTTTTTTAGTCCTGGTTTTGTGGCGAGGCGACCCCCTTCACAATAAGAGCTTTTTTTTGTCATTTTTTTGTCATTTTTTTTTTTTTTTGAGCATTAAAACATCTTATGGAATAAATGCAAAATAGATCTTTTAATGCCATACTGTAGAACATTTGAACAAATTGAAGCTAATTGTAAAAACGTGACAAATAAGTGGCAGCATCTCCTCTAGAAAAGTTCCACATTACACCTTTTAGAAAACCCACACTCTCCTCCAGGCTGTAGAGAAGATTCAACGTCATTTTGGTCGACAAAATCATTTCATTTGCAAATATTTTAATGAAAGCGTCATCTTTGTACTAATGACTCACAAATGACCTTTCGCACATTGTGGATTCAGCTGTTTTGCCATTTTGCTTCTGCATTTTGTATTTTCTGTCTCCACGGCGACGCAGTCATAAACAGTAGTAGCGCATTGTGTTTTAATGAGCTGCCGGTGTCTGTCAGAGCATCAGAAGCATTTAGCGTTAGCATGTGGCGTTAGCATGTAGCAGGTCGTGGGTTCGATTCTGAGGCAGCACTGGGGCTTTGTCTGTGGAGTTTGCATGTTCTCCTCGTGCCTGTGTAGGTCTCCTCAGGATGCTCCGGTTTCCCTTAGCACTAAAAAAACATAACAGTGCACACAGACATAGGGGTGGGGTGGGTTAAGTGTCTTGCTCAAGGACACAATGACAGTATTAATTTGTTAAATAAAGGACAGTTTTTATTTTTTTTAAAGTGACCTTTAGACCTGCTTTAGACCTGGTTTAGATGAGTTTTAGTCCTGCTTTAGTCCTGGTTAAGTCCTGGTTTAGATCTTGTTTAGTCCCTGTTTAGACCTGTTTTAGTTCTGCTTTAGACCTGGTTTAGTCCTGGTTTAGACCTGGTTTAGACCTGGTTTAGTCCTGCTTTAGTCCTGTTTTAGTCCTGTTTTAGTCCTGGTTTAGACCTGATTCAGTCCTAGTTTAGTCCTGGTTTAGAGCTGGTTTAGATCTTGTTTAGTCCCCCTGTTTAGACCTGTTTTAGTTCTGCCTTGGACCTGTTTTAATCCTGGTTTAGTCCAGGTTTAGTCCTGTTTTAGTCCTGGTTTAGACCTGGTTTAGATCTTGTTTAGTCCCGGTTTAGACCTGTTTTAGTTCTGCTTTAGACCTGGTTTAGACCTGGTTTAGACCTGGTTTAGTCCTGCTTTAGTCCTGGTTTAGACTTGGTTTAGACCTATCTTGGACCTGTTTTAATCCTGGTTTAGTCCACGTTTAGACCAGTGTACGCAGACATTGGGGGCGGGGTGGGTTAAGTGTCTTGCCCAAGGACACAATGACAGTATTAATTTGTTAAATAAAGGTCCATTTTTAGAAATACTGGATTGGTCCTGGTTTAGATCTGGTCTAGTCCCTCTTTAGACCCTTTGTAGATCTATATTCGGCTGGATTAAGACCTGGTTTCGTTCTCACATTTGCAGCGTCATTACGAGATACTAAAGTTGGATCTGTGAGATGTCTGCGGTGCATGTAAACAGGAAGAGGCTGCTTGTTGTGGAGAGAAGAGGTTAGAAGTGCTTAAACGAGCACAGATGTACCTACAGCCAGTGGGAAAAACACCAGATTGTAATTGCTGCACTGACCAGTCTAATTTTTCTCTCGGTTGTAAAGTTTAGGGATGAGTCATCAAACTGCATCACAATCTGGAAAATACTGGCCTGATACAATGCAAACTCTGAGACGTGAACAACTCGAGAAAGATCTTCTGATTTTCAAGTGTGGAGTTGTGACCCAGCTGTTTAAAGCCACATCATGTAACTTTCCTGGTGTGTCTGTCCATCGCTGACTTGTCTCCATGGAAACCAGTCTATTTTGTATTTACATTTTCAAAAATAACTTAACTTAAATCTGTGAAAAGCTGTAAAAGCGACTGAAAAACATGTATTCTTACAGTGAGCGTGGCCGCCTCTCCACAGATCTGACCTTTAACTTGTCCTGATGGCTTCACCTCCTTGTCTTCATGCACAGACATAAGTTTAATGCCATATTGTGGAACATTTTACGCCATTTTACGACTATGGAAACAAGCAGGGAACAGATCCTCCGCCTGAAAATGTGTAGAGGTGTAGTGTACATGATGTACCTTTAAAAGTGCATTCTCAAGGTTATTTTCTTTGTTTTTTTAATACTGTGCATCACCATGGAAACAGATAAGTCAAGTTTACAATATTTGAAACTTATATGTACCCTCCCTTTAAAGGAACATTATGTAACTTTACAAAAATGCTCCACCAGTATGCCGAAACACTTGTGTATCTTAGCCGAATTCAATTAAAGGTGTTTTTATTAATCAACTGCAATTGGGCTCGCCTCTCCACAGATCCTCTATTTCTTAGCTTTTTTACATTGTGCATGTTTATGGAAATCGCTGCCTGTTGCCAACTCCACATTCATTTTGTTTAGCATGTTTGCGTCTGCTGCGAACCGCTATATAAACTGGATTATTGTGACGTAGGTTGTTCTTCTTCTATCTAAACATGCCCAAACAAGGCCTATGGTAAAGTATTGTCCTTTTCCTTGTTCGTTGGGTTTGTAATCACGGTCCAGCATTAATCACATCATATTTCAGGGCACTGCGTTCACTGTGACTATAGTTTGAGCTGCAGTACAGGTCTGTGTTTGTGAATATGGGACAACCCCCAGAACACGAGAGTCTGCTTCAGTTTAATGTGCAAACTTTATCCAGTTCAAAGTTCATCCATCCATGTTCTTCCTCTTATCTGGGGCTGGGTCACGGGGGCAGCAGTCTAAGCAGAGACTCCCAGACGTCCCTCACCCCAGACACGTCCTCCAGCTCCTCCGGCAGGAAGTTCCCAGACCAGCCGAGAGACATAGTCCCTCCAGTGTGTCCTGGGTCTTCCCCGGTTCCTCCTGTGTGACTGAGCTCCTCACCCTATCTGTAAGGGAGCGCCCAGCCACCCTGCGGAGGAAGCATATTTCAGCCGCTTGTATTCGTGATCTTGTCCTTTCAGTCATCACCCAGACTCATGACCATAGGTGAGGGCAGGAATGTGGTAAAGAAGGAGCTGAGCTGGAAGTCAAAGCTCTCGATTTACCCGTCAATCTACGTTCCAAGTTTTATTTTAAATGGCATCAGTGCAGACTCCACACTTCAGTCAAGAAGAACTTCATAACTGTAGTTCGGTGTGAGTTAGCTGAGGATAAAATGCCATATGGAGCTTAGGAACTTACACAATATTACACACGTTATGGGAAAATCCTCGATGTTGTTTGACACAGGAAGAACGTCCATAGAGATGTGTTTGGCAGAGACGGTATGAGCTCCCACTACTACTGCACAGTATATTTCTAAGATTAAGATTACTTTTGTGTCACGCTTTCATCTTAAATCGACATAAGTTTAAAATTAAAAGGTGCACGACGTAACATTTCTGGTGAGGGACCTGCCACACGCCTGAGGATGTTATTGTTTTCCCTGGAATGTTCCACAGTATGGCATTAAACTTGGTAAAGCATCTTAAAAACATGCACTTCTGACTGTGAACAGGCTCGCCTCTCCACAGATCTGGTGGAACATGTCCTCCTTTAGATAATTTCTTGTTTAGAACCACAGACTGTATAAAGAAGTGGACTAAGGTGTGAGGAGCGTGACGTCTCTCATAGCGTTCGAGGCTAGCAGTTATAGGAGCGAGTTTCATGTATGTAATTCCGACCTCGAGTATCATAGCAACCAAAGAGCCAATCCGGAGCGAGGCTGATGAAGGTAACGCCCCTTTCTGCCCGCACCACTGATTTAACACAGAATGAGTCAATCACACCTGTTGCTAACGCTAGCGGGAGCAACCTCAAGGAAAGACGGCACCTGATTTGTCTGTTATTAATGTTCATATGTTGATTTATAGACACAGTAGTGAAATAAAAACCCCAGGATCATGCAGAGAGGGTTAATACGAACATTTAAGACCGAAATAACGAGCCAAAATAAAAGCCAAATCTTGTCTTTGGCAGAAGTTGGTGTGAAGAGTTGCGAGCCGCTGCCATCGTCGTCACTGTGACATGTGGAATAGTACTAGCTTGAAATAATTTCCCGCATTTGGTGCCAGTATTTGTTGAGTTCGTGCTGTTATAAAACACAGTCTCTCTACAGTTGCTTCACTCGTTTCATGTCCTTTAAACGTTTCTCACTCAGACACGGCTCTTTTGAAAATTTTACCTTGGGCTTGGTGCGATGTTGAAAATGGCTCCTAGCGAACTGCCAGTGTCCTCGTTTGACGGTTTCATAACTGTGAGATAATTCTACTTAAAAATGAAAGTTATAATTTCTCCTCATTCACAGTGTTTGCATTAGTCTATGTGGTTTTCAAACGCCAAAAACACCTACTTTTCTGTGTCGCTACTCCCTTAAAACCCATCATTTGAAACTTGAAAAAGGTTCGTTGCTTCACTCGAGCGTGTGGGTTTGACACTACTGTTCCTCTTCCTCTTTCTTCTCTTCTGCTTCTTTTTTTTTTAAAGAGGAATTCCCTGGTTTCTTCCTTCTTCTTCTTCTTATTTCCCTGTTTTCTCCTCGTGGTTTCTCTCTGGATGTTTTCTGGGGAAACAGATACGTCCCATTTATTAAATCTGAACTCTCTACAGGTACATACCCTCTTTTTAAAGGCGGGTTAATTATGAAACGTTTCCGAAATGTTCCACAGTATGGCATTAAACTTGTCTATCTGGCGTGTATTCAATTAAAGGTGTTTTTATTGACCAAAAAGACACTGAACAACCTGTATTCTTACTGTGACTGGGCTTGCCAAGCTGTAGATCTGACCTGGAACATGGCCTGGTGGCTTCTACTTTTATCCATGACGAGAGACAAGTTTAAAACCATACCGTGGAACATTCCAGGCAAAGCAATAACCATGGAGACAATAGACGTCCCTCACGAAGCAGTTACATCTTTAAAACAACACAGCTTTTGGACTTTTGTCTCCTGAATGTAGAAAAATTGAGTTATTCATCTGTTTTTCTTGACAAATCTCTCTATACTTATAATCTCTGACCCGTGGATCATTTTTGTTATAGTTTGGACATTTTAAATCGCAATATTCATCTAAAACGACTTAAGACAGGGTTTAGGAATGTGAATATATCGTCTGAAAATAAGTGATTAAAGGTTACTCAAATATGCACAAATCACTCCAAAAACGACTTTGAGAGTTTAAATGAGAATAGGAAACAACTAAAGCAAAGTTAAAGGGTTTGAAAAGTCGATTTTGCAGAGTAGGTCTGATTTAATCAAGTAATTAAAAAAAACAAACTTTATTTCGGCCTCATTTTAGACTAGACGTTTTCAGCCGATCAGCTCAAGTCCTCTGCTGTGGTGTCACAGATGGGTGGGAATCTGGGTATGAGCTGTGAGGAGGAGCTGTGAGGAGGAGCTGGGAGTGTGCCTGGAAGGAGGAGTTGTGAGAAGGCGCTGTGAGGAGGAGCTGTGAGGAGGAGCTGGAAGTGTGGCTGGAAGGAGGAGCTGTGAGGAGGAGCTGTGAGGAGGAGCTGGAAGTGTGGCTGGAAGGAGGAGCTGTGAGGAGGAGCTGTGAGGAGGAGCTGCGAGGAGGAGCTGCGAGGAGGAGCTGGGAATCTGGTTGTGGGAGGAGGAGCTGTGAGTCTGTGAGTCTGACTGGGAGGAGGAGCTGTGAGGAGGAGCTGGGAGGAGGAGCTGAGAGGAGGAGCTGTGAGTCTGGTTGTGTGAGGAGGAGCTGGGAGGAGGAGCTGGAAGTCTGGTTGTGGGAGGAGGAGCTGTGAGTCTGAGTGTGACTGGGAGGAGGAGCTGTGAGGAGGAGCTGGGAGTCTGGTTGTGGGAGGAGGAGCTGAGAGGAGAAGCTGTGAGTCTTGAGGAGGCTGTGAGGAGGAGGAGCTGTGAGGAGGAGCTGAGGGAGGAGGAGCTGTGAGGAGAAGCTGGGAGTCTGGTTGTGGAAGCAGAGGAGCTGTGAGTCTGTGAGTGTGACTGGGAGGAGGAGCTGTGAGGAGAAGCTGTGAGTCTGGTTGTGGGAGGAGGAGCTGAGAGGAGGAGCTGGGAGTTTGGCTGTGAGGAGGAGCTGTGAGAAGGAGCTGGGAGTCTGGTTGTGGGAGGAGGAGCTGTGAGGAGGAGCTGTGAGTTTGGTTATGGAAGCAGGAGCTGTGAGTCTGTGAGTGTGACTGGGAGGAGGAGCTGGGAGTCTGGTTGTGGGAGGAGGAGCTGTGAGTCTGTGAGTGTGACTGGGAGGAGGAGCTGTGAGTCTGGTTGTGGGAGGAGGAGCTGTGAGGAGAAGCTGTGAGGAGGAGCTGTGAGGAGGAGTTGTGAGTCTGGTTGTGGGAGGAGGAGCTGTGAGTGTGTGAGTGTGACTGGGAGGAGGTGGAGGCTGAGGGATTGGCTCGTGTCCAGATCGGTGCGTCCACATGAACATGCTCAAGGTGAACGCCGCGGTGATGTAGCACCTCCGAGTGACGACCTCTGACCCCGGCCCCGTCACAGAAGTGTGTGTGTGTGGATTTATGACATTGTGGGGACCTGCCTCCTTTACGGGGACAAAAATCAGGTCCCCGTGACGTAAATCTTTTTTTTAATAAATCAACAATATGTTTTACAGTTAGCACAGGCGTTAAAGTGGCTAAAGGTTAGGGTTTAGGTCAAGGTCACTAATTACGGTTATGGTGAGGATCGGTCTCCAGGAAATGAACAGAAGTCAATGTAATGTCCCCACAAAGATGGAAAATCAACATGGGTGTGACAGGTTTTTATCACATTATGGGGACTATATCTGTGCAAACACTCACATAATGGGGACCTGACTGCTTTATGGGGGCAAAAATCAGATCCCCATGGTTAAATCTTTCATTTTGAGATCAACTAGATGATTTAAAGTTAATGGCGCTGTATTTGTGAAAAAAACATACATATTTTTTATTTTCAAGTTAATTTTAAATGGTTTGCATGGGTCCAAAGTTATTTCTCACTTACTGTAGCATTCTGAGCATCGCCAATACTTTTCAGCACTCTTACGGTAATGCTAACCACAACTAGCATGCTAAGTGGGCACTTTCTGACACGTGCGCAATTAAAACGCTTTATAACAGGATGCAGACATTACACAGCGGACTTATTTTTGACTCAAGAGCTGCTTATACAATATATATCTGGACTGGGATAAGAGTATTTTTGCTCAAACACGTGAAAAAAAACAGGAACGCCCTTTAAGATACAGTACGAGTTACATGTTGGCGTCCAGGAAATGAATGTAAGTCAATGTAATGTCCCCAGGAAGCGTGGGAACAAGCATGTGTGCGTGTGTGTGTGTGTGAGCGCTCCAAGGACGCCAGCGTAGCGTGATACGGCGGCACATCCATCCAGGTTTACGGCCTCGCTGTCCATGTGCCGTTACGATTCAGCGTGTCACCTGATAGCGGCCCGCTCAGAATACGTGGTAAAGTGATCCTCGGAGTGCAGGGTTTCGTGGAGTAGTTGTAGTATTTGTATTTGTGAGATTTCAAAGTGTGTAGCGAATCAGAAATAAGAGGCCTGTGCGTGTGGGCTCGCGACGACAAGCGCCTCAGTAAACAACATGACTCAGGCGCAGCGCGAGGTTTGGAAATCAAACTTAGAGCTGTTAAAGACAGACACAGAGAGCGACAGAGTGTGAGAATGTCCCCGAGCCGCCGATGATCTCAGCCTCACCGACCTGATCCTCAAGACAAGAGTGTTTTTTGTATTTTTGTGTTAAGTTTAGGGATTGGTCGTTGCTTTTGGGCGTCTCACTGCTGCAGAAAGCGCTTCCTCCATCATGTCGTGTTCATTATAAATTTATCAGGCCATTATGCTGTTTGTCTGGGAGTGTCTGGAGGCTGAAGTTGTGCCAGGGCTCTGTGGGCAGCGGATTGTTACCACAGTCTGTGTCAGAGCGTCTGAGCTGGACACCTGCAGTTTTGGAGGTTCTGGAGCAGATCGGTGAGGTTCAAAAGTGACTCCAGTATCTTACATGAACCATGCTGGGCTGTTTGAGGGGACCGAGGAGGACCATGGGGGGTACAAGCTCCCAGAGGGGTCTCGCCACGCTTCCCGGATCATTTTAGCTAAGCCGTGGTTAAAACAGACAAACAAGATGATTGGATTAGAGAGAAAGCAGAAGAAAACAAGCTGATATAAACGTAAAATTAAAAAAATAATCTCTCACCAGCTGCTAAGATCGGCTTTACGATTTAGATTTGATTTAGTAAAACCCGCAACAAGGCAGCCCCAATGGAAAAGAGGCAATAGAGGGTGTGCACTGTGAGGACCTGAGTGAGGACATGCACTGTGAGGACTTGAGTGAGGACATGCACTGTGAGGACCTGAGTGAGGACCTGCACTATGAGGGCCTGAGTGAGGACCTGCACTATGAGGACCTGAGTGAGGACCTGCACTATGAGGACCTGAGCGAGGCACTACCTGCACTATGAGGGCCTGAGTGAGGCCCTGCACTATGAGGACCTGAGCGAGGACCTGCACTATGAGGGCCTGAGTGAGGACATGCACTGTGAGGACCTGAGTGAGGACCTGCACTATGAGGGCCTGAGTGAGGCCCTGCACTATGAGGACCTGAGTGAGGACCTGCACTACGAGGACCTGCACTGTGAGGACCTGAGTGAGGACCTGCACTGTGAGGACCTGAGTGAGGACAGAGGATGAGCTCACACACAGATTAATGAGCCGTGTCGGGCCTGTCACAGACTCTGGACTGGGACGTCCAGGATAATGCTCCCTCTGCTGGAGCGGGGTTTATGTGCAGAGTAAATGAGAGCTGCCTGTCACTGGAGCCATCTGGACCTGCTCCTGCTCCATGTGCTCAGGACTCTGCAGGACGCCTGTCGCTGCTGCCTCCGCCACTGCAGCTGTCACTATAAACACACTGCCTCTCCTCTCCTCTTCCTCTCCCCTCTCTTTTCTCTCCTCCTCTCCACTCCCCTTCCCCCTCTATCGCTCCTCTCTCCACCCCCACTCTTGCTTCGTTTCTACTCTCCTTTCTCCTCTATCTTCTCTCTCTCTCCTCTCCTCTCTCTATCATCTGTCCTCTATCTTCTCCCTGCTCTTCACCCGCCTCTTTCTCTCATCTCTCCTCTCTTCTTTTCTCCTCTTTCCCTCCTCTCAACCCCTAATCTCTCTCCCTTTCATCTCTCCTCTCTCCCTCTTCTATCAACTCTTCTCTCTCCTCTTTCCCTTTTTCTCCTCCTCTCTCTCCCCTTCTCTCTCTTTCTCCCCTCTATGGTCACCTCTCTCCTCTTTCTCCTCTCCTCTCTTTCTCCCCTCTATGGTCACCTCTCTCCTCTTTCTCCTCTCCTCTCTCTCCCCTCTATCATCTGTTCTCTCTCCTCTTTCTCCTCTTTTCTTTCCTCTCTTCTATCCTGTCTTCTCCTCTCTCTCCTCAGACATGACGCTCAGTTCTTTCCTCTATCTTCTCTCATTTCTCCCTTTCTCTTTCCTTTTTCCTCTATTCCCTCGCTCTCTCCTCTCCTCCCTCTCTCCCCCTTTCTCTTCTCTTTCCTCTGGCTCTCCTCTCTCTCCTCAGACAGATGACTCTCACTTCTTTTCCTCCATTACTCTGGAGTGCTTTGGTGTTGAGCTCACTTCTTTCCTCTCTCTCTCTCCTCTCTCTCTCTCTCTCTCTCTCTCTCCTCTCTCTCCCCTCCTCCTCTTCCTCTCTCTCTCTCTCTCTCTCTCCTCTCCTCTCTCTCTCTCTCTCTCTCTCTCCTCAGACAGATCACTTCTTTTCCTCCGTTCCTCTGGAGCGCTGTGGCGTTGAGCCCACTTCTTTCCTCTCTCTCCTCTCTCCTCTCTCTCTCTCCCTCTCTCTCCTCTCTCTCTCTCTCCTCTCTCTCTCTCTCTCTCTCTCTCTCTCTCTCTCTCTCTCTCTCTCTCCTCTCTCTCTCTCTCTCCTCTCTCTCTCTCTCTCTCTCTCTCTCTCCTCCTCTCCTCTCCTCTCTCCTCCTCAGACAGATCCCTTCTTTTCCTCCGTTCCCTGGAGTGCTGTGGAGTACTGTGGCTCTTTTCCTCTCCTCTCTCTCTCTCCTCTCCTCTCCTCTCTCTCCTCTCTCTCTCCTCAGACAGATCACTTCTTTTCCTCCGTTCTCTGGAGCGCTGTGGCGTTGAGCTCACTTCTTTCCTCTCTCTCTCTCTCTGTCCTCTCTCTCCCTCTCCTCTCTCTCTCCTCAGACAGATCACTTCTTTTCCTCCGTCCTCTGGAGCGCTGTGGCGTTGACAGTGCAGTGCTGCAGATGTGTGGCTCAGTTCTGCTCGGTTGCTCGCCTCCATCGCGCTCGCCTCCCTCCCTCTCGTCCTCCCTCTCGTTTCCTCCGTCTCTCCCTCTGCTCCTCGGGCTGAGCTGGCTCCCTGACGGCCCGGAGGCTGGACTGTGCCTCTCCGCTGTGCCGTGTGGTGGAGGAAGAGGAGGAGGAGGAGAGGAGGAGGAGGAGGAGGAGGGGGAAAGGGGAGCTGGCTCTAGGCTTCAGTCACATGTTCTTCTTCTTCTTTTTCTTCTTCTTCTTCTTCTGTTGTTGATGTTTACAGAGGAGGCTCCCTGCTCGTCTTTGAGAAACACAATTACACATGTAGCCACAACACAGCTGCAGCGCACACACCAGCCTCTGACCCACACACGCCATCTGTGTGTTACCAGACCAGTTAACACGTTTACGCTCATATAAACGACAAAAACACAACTAACACTGCGGTAGTTGCACTTTTTGGGCCGACGGTGCGACTTATACTCAGAACTCAGACGTGATTTATATGTGAAATACAGGGTGGCCCAAAAGTCACTGACACTTTTAAATCTTCAGTAGCTGCTATAATTCTTAAGTTATAGCCACCAAATTTTAACCATAGTTAAACTGAACCTTTCGCAATTTTTGACATTATGTACGATTATAATTGTTCACTTATACTTGAACTTATCACTATATAAACTAGGGGAAGTAAAAATCAATTATTTGACCTTCGATATTATGTTTTGAGTCGTTTATTGTCTGAGGTTTATTCACAAACACCTTTTCTTTAAGATAGACCCACAGGAAGAAATCAGGACTAGTCAGGTCTGTGGAGATCACATACTGCCCCCTGTCTGTGAAAAACACTTATTATTCCTTTAATGGCATTTACTCTTGGGGTATCTCTGGTATTAAAATGTCGACGGTAACACCGCTGGGTTTGTGAATTTGACCCATGTGACTCAAAGTACCACTGTACAATGAGGGCTCGTTCCTCGGTGCTGGATTTGCTCAGATTAATGTCGGAAGAGTCGTTCTAAATGCTCTGAAAAAATAAAAGAAAAGTATTTAGAAACAAACGAGTTATGATTTTTTTCAACTGTCAGTGACTTTTGGGCCACTCTGTATATGTTGTTTTCTTCATTATTATACATTTTTTGGCTGGTACGACTTATAAGTTCATTTTAAATATGTTTGCAGTGCTCCAAAGTTATTCTAAGATACATTATTATCTCGTGCATTCCAAGCATCTTAACTATTCACAGCGATAAGTTTATAGGAGCTTTTCACAACTCTCAGTATTTTGCCATCACGGTAATGCCACGAAAGCAAGATTTTTAAACCTCGTGTTGAATACTGTGTGTTACAAACATTGAGGTGAACTTGTTTCTCTGTAAGATGCGACACAGACTTATTTTAAGACGTCGACACTGGAACTTGCTACTTCCTGCTACTTACACGACACAGCTCTTCATCTTTACATTGAACAGAGGTCTTGTAATACATCTTTTCAGTGACTGCAGCATCTTTTAGTGACGTATTCTACCTTCCTGTAAACAGCTAATGGTTTATCCATTTATCACCTTGTACAGACAGTATGTGAATAGGACCAGTCTTGTGTAGATAGTACTATTCTCAGGCTTTAAGTACTAGAAAAACTACCTTGAAATGTAACCCATGCTTCTTTCAACCCTCTACCTGGTCTGCAATCTCCTCTTCCTTCACAATTACATGCCACAACAACAACTAGCATGCTAAAGAGCACTTCCTGACAATAAACGCTTTGTAATGAGATGCAGAAAATACACAGCAGACTTATTTTAACCCCAGGAGCTGCTTATGAAATACATCTGCTCTGTACTTGACTCAAACACATGTGAAAAACTGGGTAGCGGGCCTTTAACTAGTTCAGTTTTTCATGTTTTTAAGACATAAAATCAGGCGCCTTTAATATTCACAATCATAAGTCGTTACGTTCAGCACGAGTGTCCCGCGCTGATGTAAGTCCAGTGTGTTTTGTGACTCAGGCGTTAGCATCAGATCTTTGGTCCACTGCAGTGTGAGGACTGGAGGGCATTCTGTCCGCTCAGCTCTGGGTCCAGCTCTGATTCATGTGAAGAGGAACTGCTTATGTCTTAATTGGCCTAACGAGACGAGGGAGGAGGAGGAGGGCGTGTGTACTCTGCTCGTCCAGATATAGACTCATGGTATTAATAATGAAACATGAACCGTATTACTGTAAGATGCAAGTACGGGGACTTTTTTATATATATTTTTACAGTAAAGTAACATGGTGGCCAAAAAAGGTTGAATAATTAAAGGTGCACTTTGTAACTTCATGGTAAGGGTATAGAATAACGGCGATGGTTCCACAGTATGTCTTTAAACTTGTGTATCGATCAATTATTCAGTTATGAGTGTTTTTATTGCTTTAAAACGACTTGAAAAACACATGTTCTTACTGGTGTGAAATGCTCGCATCTCCACAGATCTGACCTGCTGGTGGTGGCCCTCGTTGTCATGGAGATTGACGAGTTTAATGCCATATTGTGGAAAGTTCTAGCCGTCAGTCATTTCAAATCATGACAAATTATTTGTGTTTTAACACACACACACACAAAAAAGAATTGAAACATATTGATCTTTTCTGTGAGTGAGCTCTCTCCTCCATAAGCCTGGCCCGTAACATAGCTTTGCCTTAAATGTTCCAGAATGGCTTTGATTTGATCTTGCATTTATTCAATGACAGGTGTTTTAATGCAAAAAAAAAAAAAAGAAAAAAAAACATTGATATTTTCAGTGTGTGGGCTCTCCTCTCCATAAACCCGCCCCGTGACTTGACCCTGGTTGTGTCACTGTTTGCCTTAAATGTCCCAGAGTGTGGCATTAATTTTATCTTTATTCGATTTATTTGATTACAGGTGTTTTAATGCAAAAAAAAAAAAAGTGTTTTTATTGCGTAAAAATGCCTTGAAAAACACGTGTTCTTACTGCTGTGAAATGGTCGAATCTCCACAGATCTGACCTGGTGGTGGCCCCTGTTGTCATGGAGATAGACAAGTTTAATGTCGTACTGTGGAAAATTCTTGCCACTATAAACAGTAACTGGGTTTGTAGTCATTTCAAATCATGACAAATTATTTGTGCTTTAAAAAAAGGAATTGAATTGAAAACATTGATATTTTCTGTGAGTGGGCTCTCCTCTCCATAAACCTGGCCCATGACTGTGACTTGGCCCTGGTTGTGTCATCTGTTTGCCTTAAATGTTCCAGAGTATGGCATTAATCTTATCGTGCATTTATTTCAATTACAGGTGTTTTAACGCTAAAATAAAGTGTTTTTCAAGTGATTTTTATGCAATAAAAACGTGTTCTTACTGCTGTGAAATGGTCACATCTCCACAGATCTGACCTGGTGGTGGCCCCTGTTGTCATGGAGATAGACAAGTTTAATGTCATACTGTGGAAAATTCTTGCCACTATAAGCAGTAACTGGATTTGTAGTCATTTCAAATCATGACAAATTATATCGCCCATGGAAAGAAAAAAGAAAAAGCTGTAGTTGTGTCAGTAGTAACAGGTGAGCAGGATTCCTCCTCCTCATGTTCGGGGAGTAAACTGTTTGTGTTTGCAGTTTTGGCCCAAAATAGATAAGAAATCTAGGGCAGGCCCACATACAGATACACAGACTTTATCTCTTTGTCTAAGTGATATCAGCAAGACATTAGTAATTATTTAGCCTGTTTAGCGTTCAGCTCCAAATGAACCTCCTCGATGCAGTTACAGCGGCAAATTTGAGCCAGGTTCCATATTTGGAGCTCCGACCGTGAGCAGCCAAGAGCCAATCTGAAGTGAGCTGTTAGCATCTGTCAATCAACCTTGTCGCTAACGCTAGCAGGAGCGACCTTACAGAAAGAAGGCACTTGATTTGTCTCTTATTCATGTTCATGTCTTGATTTACAGACACAATAGCGAAATAAAAACACCAGGATCATGTCGAGCAGGTTAACAGGGGCGGCAGTTTTTCAATGGAAAGTGAATTGGAGCCAATGGAGCAGGAAGAGCGCCCATGATCACTTACTTCCTGCAACAAATTATCGTGTCTTATCCTGTAAAAAACTGTTCTGAAATGCACAAGGATTCTGGGATTAGTTTAGTCTCATGTTAAAATGTGAAATGTGAATCCTATTATCACGACAAAAACTGCAAATCAAATCAGAAAAAAACGCAGTTAGATATTTTTCCAGAATGGGTCAGCTCTACAATCCATCCACAGGGGGCGCTATGACAGAACCACGGCCCCGTTTATAGTAGATAGAATAGGTTGCGTTCACATTCTGGGACAGGATTTGAAAGAAACTCTTGATCCACAAACGTGTTCACAAACTCGTCATATTAATCTCATAATGATGATGTTTTTGAGGTTGAATAATGTGAAATTCCTCTTGTGAAAAGGTAATTTCACTTTTGTTTATTTGAGAAGACGTTGATGTTTGTGCCAGTTTGAGGGACTGTTTCTGTGTTCTGCACCCTGATTGGCTGAGGGACTGTAGACCATTGTGTTCTGTGTCTGCGTCCTGATTGGCTGAGGGGGACTGTTCTGCGACCATTGGCTAAGGGACTGTAGACCATTGCGTTCTGCCTGATTGGCTGAGGGACTGTAGACCATTGTGTTCTGCGTCCTGATTGGCTGAGGGACTGTAGACCATTGTGTTCTGCGTCCTGATTGGCTGAGGGACTGTAGACCATTGTCCATCAGTCTCCTCCGTGTCTCCTGTACAGTACAGAATGTGTCAGACAAATTTACATAAATGTTGGATCAGTGTGACTCTGAAGTGCTGTATGTTTGCAAGTTTTCTCCCCGACAAAACCCACAATGTCGATGAAACGTTCTGCACCGACAAAGGCACCGACGAAGGTTTGAACTTTGAGAGAGTTTAAACAAGAGAGAAATGTGAGAAAATGTTAATGCCTGTGTGAGAAAAGTGTATAAAGTGTGTGGTGAGGGGTTTTACAGACAAGAAACACATAGAATAACTGTCAAAAATAAAGCTGATACTTCACTGTACAGTCTAAGCTTCAGTCTGGCCTGCAGCTGCCTGTGGTGTGTTGATATACTGGGCTCCTGAATGTGCACTGTCCCATATTAATTAAACAAATCCTTTATTCTTAACAAAAGTTGACCTGCAGTATGGATTATTTTGGCTTCTTGGATCACTGCACTGCAAATGTAATACAGAAGAAAGCATGCATTGTGCTTTACATTCACGTTTCTCCACCCAAAAGCAGAAGGTCGCAGAGCTCAGACCTGCCCCACGATGCCCCTGTAATTGGATAGACTCTGTGATGAAATGTTAGCAAAGAATAAAAGTCGTGTTTTGGCCTGTCTCCAGATTGTAACGAGTTTGTCCTTGGCTGATGTTAAAGCGTCGGTCGGGGTCTGTTCGGACGGTTTAAGGGGCGAGCTGACAGCGCAGAGTCAATGTAATTTTCAACAATGAGACACACTATAGACACAATGTAGGAGTAATCGAGTTGTGTTTAGTGGCTCCTGATGACAGAGATGATCCATTGTGCAGAAGACACTTACAGACTGAAGGTGACTCTTGAGTTTATACGGTGCCTTCATATCATATAAAGTATTACTCACGTCGCTCCTTGGGCTGAAGTGGACTGTTGGCTCACGGGTCTCTCTGTCTGGATGTGAACGATGTTGAAATTCAGGACATTTTATTGTTGAAGTGATGCAAACTTACATTTCTACATCTCTATTAAAGTCGCACAGTGTATCCTTGATCTCCAGAGGAGTTTAAATGCAAAAAAGAAGAAGAATTGAAAAAGCATTGATCTTTGCTGTGTGTGGGCTCTCCTCTCCATAAACCTGGCCCGTAACTGTGACTTGGCCCTGGTTGTGTCACCTGTTTGCCTTAAATGTTCCAGAGTATGGCATTAATCTTATCTTGCATTTATTCAATGACAGGTGTTTTAAGGCAGAAAACAAAAGGAATTTAATTGGAAAAACATTGATCTTTTCTGTTTGTGGGCTCTCCTCTCCATAAACCTGGCCCGTGAATTAGCCCTGGCTGTGTTAACTGCTCTCGGAGGATCTATGGCACTTGATTACTGTATTTTCCAGACTATAAGTTGCGACTTATATGTGAAATATGTTTTTTTAATTCATTATTATGCATTTTTTTGGCCGGTGAAACTTGTATCCCAGAAAATACTGTAAATGTTTTGTTTTACTTGTTGTATTTTCTGATCAGCTGCAGACTGATCGTCGTCGGACTGATCGTGTCAGTATTGCGATGTGGTTTTTGGAGACAGGTCTGTGTTTGTGAATCACTGGGTCACTGGGTCGGTCACTTACTCTGGACGTGGTTTCCTCTGAGGCCTGAAGGCTCAGCTCAGACACAGACGATCTGCAGCAAAGGAACATCACGAGAGCAGCATGATTAAAGTTTAACACATGAGGAACAAACTCTCATTAAACACAGATTCATAACTGAGTAAATAATGCTTTAAACCTTTACCTTCTTTAATGAAGAGTATACGCAGAGTCAGTATTTTTTATATGTTAACCATGAGCTAAGAATGTTTGCAAAGTTTTTTCATACCAATATTTCATTACTACTTCATGCAGTGGTGGATGAAGTACTCAGTTTTGTTACTTACAGAGGTAAAAAAAAAAAGTAAAACCAGAATAGGACCAGAACATGACCAGAACAGGACCAGAACGGGACCAGAACAGGACCAGAACAGGACGGGACCAGGAACAGACCCAGGAACAGGACCAGAACGGGACCAGAACAGGGCCGGGGGACCAGACCGGAACGGGACCAGAACGGGACCAGAACGGGACCAGACAGAACATGACCAGAACATGACCAGAACATGACCAGAACATGACCAGAACATGACCAGAACAGGACCAGAACAGGACCAGAACAGGACCAGAACAGGACCAGAACAGGACCAGAACAGGACCAGAACATGACCAGAACATGACCAGAATATGACCAGAATATGACCAGAACATGACCAGAATATGACCAGAACATGACCAGAACAGGACCAGAACAGGACCAGAACATGACCAGAACAGGACCACATCAAGTCCAAATCAGGACTAAACTGGGCATAGTCTTTTTTTTTTTGACCTCACCAAACTAACTAATTGCCGGAACGTCTGGGGGATCAAAGATCAAGAGACGGAGTAAAGACAGAGTTTATTACAAACAAGAGGATGTGAATGCTGGTTGGAGCAGCGGGTCGTAGGACGCTGGGTCAGAGGTGGAGGTGCAGGGTGGGTCAAAGAAACAGGATGTGGCTTAAAACGAGAAACGCCAACTGAGAACTATGACCATAACCACAAAAACCAGACTGAGCAGACATACACTGATGATCTGGCCACGTGTGGAGGATCCCTGGTCCCTTTGTAACTCCAGAGGTGGAGGCTTGATTGCTGATTGGCTGCAGGTGTGTAGTGGGTGGTGTCAGAGTTTCCTCCCAGGTCCAGGCTCAAAAGGAAGGCATTATTTTTCCATGCTTATGGCTGGAGGAGGAGCAATATTTTTTGTGCTGATGGTTGGAGGAGGAGCATTATTTTGCAGCATTAATAGTTGGAGGAGGAGCATTATTTTGCAGCATTAATAGTTGGAGGAGGAGCATTATTTTGCAGCGTTAATAGTTGGTGGGTCAGAGGTGGAGGAGCATTATTTTGCAGCATTAATAGTTGGAGGGGGAGCATTATTTTGCAGCATTAATAGTTGGTGGAGGAGCATTATTTTGCAGCGTTAATAGTTGGAGGAGGAGCATTATTTTGCAGCATTAATAGTTGGAGGAGGAGCATTATTTTGCGGCATTAATAGTTGAAGGAGGAGCATTATTTTGCAGCATTAATAGTTGGAGGAGGAGCATTATTTTGCAGCATTTATGGTTGGAGGAGGAGCATTATTTTGCAGCATTAATAGTTGGAGGAGGAGCATTATTTTGCAGCACTGATGGTTGGAGGAGGAGCATTATTTTGCAGCATTAATAGTTGGAGGAGGAGCATTATTTTGCAGCATTAATAGTTGGAGGAGGAGCATTATTTTGCAGCATTAATAGTTGGAGGAGGAGCATTATTTTACAGCATTAATAGTTGGAGGAGGAGCATTATTTTGCTGCATTAATAGTTGGAGGAGGGGCATTATTTTGGAGCATTAATAGTTGGAGGAGGGGCATTATTTTGCAGCATTAATGGTTGGAGGAGGAGCATTATTTTGCAGCATTAATGGTTGGAGGAGGAGCATTATTTTGCAGCACTTAATGGTTGGAGGAGGAGGCATTATTTTGCAGCATTAATAGTTGGAGGAGGAGCATTATTTTGAGCAGCATTAATAGTTGGAGGAGGAGCATTATTTTGCAGCATTAATAGTTGGAGGAGGAGCATTATTTTTGCAGCATTAATAGTTGGTGGAGGAGGAGCATTATTTTGCAGCATTAATAGTTGGAGGAGGAGCATTATTTTGCAGCATTAATAGTTGGAGGAGGAGCATTATTTTGCAGCATTAATAGTTGGAGGAGGAGCATTATTTTGCAGCATTAATAGTTGGAGGAGGAGCATTATTTTGCAGCATTAATAGTTGGAGGAGGAGCATTATTTTGCAGCATTAATAGTTGGAGGAGGAGCATTATTTTGCAGCATTAATAGTTGGAGGAGGAGCATTATTTTGCAGCATTAATAGTTGGAGGAGGAGCATTATTTTGCAGCATTAATAGTTGGAGGAGGAGCATTATTTTGCAGCATTAATAGTTGGAGGAGGAGCATTATTTTGCAGCGTTAATGGTTGGAGGAGGAGCATTATTTTGCAGCATTAATGGTTGGAGGAGGAGCATTATTTTGCAGCGTTAATAGTTGGAGGAGGAGCATTATTTTGCAGCATTAATAGTTGGAGGAGGAGCATTATTTTGCAGCATTAATAGTTGGAGGAGGAGCATTATTTTTGCAGCATTAATAGTTGGAGGAGGAGCATTATTTTGCAGCATTAATAGTGGAGGAGGAGGAGCAGTTGGAGGAGGAGCATTATTTTGCAGCATTAATAGTTGGAGGAGGAGCATTATTTTGCAGCATTAATAGTTGAGAGGAGGAGCATTATTTTGCAGCATTAATAGTTGGAGGAGGAGCATTATTTTGCAGCATTAATAGTTGGAGGAGGAGCATTATTTTGCAGCATTAATAGTTGGAGGAGGAGCATTATTTTGCAGCATTAATGGTTGGAGGAGGAGCATTATTTTGCAGCGTTAATGGTTGGAGGAGGAGCATTATTTTGCAGCATTAATAGTTGGAGGAGGGGCATTATTTTGCAGCATTAATAGTTGGAGGAGGAGCATTATTTTTGCAGCATTAATAGTTGGTGGAGGAGCATTATTTTGCAGCATTAATAGTTGGAGGAGGAGCATTATTTTTGCAGCATTAATAGTTGGTGGAGGAGCATTATTTTTGCAGGATTAATAGCTGAAGGAGGAGCATTATTTTGCAGGGAGGAGGAGCATTATTTTGCAGGGAGGAGAGAGGTCCCGTGTGGGTTGCGCACAGAGCACAGACCCTCTGATAGGAAGGTGGCACCTGGAGACCAAGGCTGTGTTTAAACTCCATTAGAAGAACAGACCTCTAATTAAACCAATGTTTTAATTAGGATTTGAGCAGCGAGGAAGAGGAGGAGGAGTACGGCCAGTCACTTATACGGCTCTCAACAACCATCAGCACCAACGGTTTCACTCGGATTTATTTTGTATAATCTTTAAGACGACTTTAACTGAGAAAATGACTTTGAGCTGGAGTAGTTTTGACGAGGTTAGATTTCATTTTATGTGTCGTATGTGTAGAATATTTATCTGGTTTCAAGTTTTTCATTTAGTTCTCGGGATCCAGAACATACACTTCCTCAATACTGGTCACCGGGGAATCGGAGTTACAGTATTTTACAGAGTGTAAGTCGCACCAGCCAAAAAGTGCAGTGGTTTAGTCCTGGTTTAGTCCTGGTTTAGTTCTGATTCAGTCCTGGTTTAGTCCTGGTTTAGTCTGGTTTAGTCCAGTTTTACCCTGGTTTAGTCCTGTTTTAGTCCTGTTTTAGTCCTCTTTTAGTTCTGATTTAGTCCTGGTTCAGTCCTGGTTCAGTCCTGTTTTAGTCCTGGTTTAGTCCTGTTTTAGTCCTGTTTTAGTCCTACTTTAGTCCTGTTTTAGTCCTACTTTAGTCCTGTTTTAGTCCTCTTTTAGTTCTGTTTTAGTCCTCTTTTAGTTCTGTTTTAGTCCTGGTTTAGTCCTGTTTTAGTCCTGTTTTAGTCCTACTTTAGTCCTGATTTAGTCCTGGTTTAGTCCTGGTTTAGTCCTGAATTGGTCCCAGTTAAGTCCTTGTTTAGTCTTGGTATTTAGTCTGGGTTTAGTCCTGGTTTAGTCCTGTTCTAGTCCTGGTTTAGTCCCACTTTAGTCCTTTCTTTAGTCCCGGTTTAGTCCCGGTTTAGTCCTGGTTTAGTCCTGGTTTAGTCCTGGTTTAGTCCTGGTTAAGTCCTGGTTTAGTCTTGGTCTGTTTAAGGTTTAGATCTGGTTGTAATTCCAGTTTAAGTCGCTCTGGAGGATAAGTCGCACCAGCCAAAAAAATGCATAATAATGAAGAAAAAAACATACTCAGATGTGATTTATATGTGAAATATATAAGTCGCAGCCTCGGCCAAACTATGAAAAAACTCAAAGCCCCTCACCACCACAGAGACCCCGGATCAAACATATTTCAGGGGCGAGGGTGGTGCAACTTTATCTTTTCCTCCAGCTGTTGCATTCTGACTTTGGGAGAGCCAATTTTCTAAGATTTTAAGCTCTTCTTTCAGAGTTTCCTTCAGTGAGATCTGTCCATCTACCTTAGAAGTCAGTTGTTGTTCACTATTATCAATCTTCAAACTCAGATTTCCGCAGTGTTTTCATGCTGGGTTCGTCTTTGTTGCGTGTAGCGATTGATTTTTCAGCTCCTTAAATGAATCAAAGCTGGTCAGAGTCGTCTTAAATCACGTAAATCTAAAAACTATACGGCTGATTTGTGGTTTTAAATCACAAAATAAATGAAATAGCAGCGAATTTTGATACTTGCACCACGTCTGGCCACTGTACAAACTGGAAACATTATATGGGCGTGATTGACAGGTGGATTAGCCAATCAGGGACATGCATGGTCTGTATCAAAGCAAATATGGCTGCTTAAAAAATATGACAGGGAACTGAAAAACATTGTGGATTTCTGCAGAATCGAGAGCAAAGGACTAAACTCTATTAATCTGAGGACAGAGATTAGATTTTGTTTGTAAATGATGTGACCTGTGAGCTTCTTCTTTCACTTACGCCTTAAAATATAGAGTCAGAAGCCAAACTACGGAAATAAAAATGAGTTCTGACAGTTTAGGTTCAACATTTGTGGATCGTAAGAGCGTCTTGTGAAGATCTCTATCTTTGTAGAAACACCCACTGAAAAAAACAAAAACTGTCACATAATGAGGATCAGAACATTATAACCACATGTCGTCTTTTTAATCGTGCCTGGACAGATTGTTCATGATTTCAGATGGTTTCTCATTTTAAAATCATAATTTAGAGGCCGGTACTTGTGCAATGGAAAAAAGTATAATTACCTTGAGTGAAGTATGACTTGACTTTAATCTTTTTTATTAATTGAAGCTTATTTTTGAACATTTCTGTTATAATGGGGCAACTGAATAAGAACTACACAAATCCAAAAACTGAATTTATTTTAAAACAATGAGATACTAATCAAAACTAAAGCTAATATCGAAACTACATACTTGTTTGAGCAGGTATCGATACTAAAAAAGTCACATTCACAGGACAGAAGTGAACCTTTCCTGAAGCTGTAGCACAGAGATGTCAAACTCATTTTCTCAATTAAAATAAATGTAACTACGTTTAAACTTGTAAAAATAACTGTTTCTATATTTATTTCTTATTCAAGTTGTAAATATTACGTCTGTGTAACGGCGTATCCCCTGATAAAGTGACGTTTGTAAAGTGTGTGTCTGGTCGGGGCTCACCTGCTCACAGACCTTCAGCGCTGCTTCAAAAACAGACTTTTACAGACTTTTAATTATTGGACAATCTGTTGTTTTTCTTGAATTCTAACTTTTACATACGTAGCTCTGTGTTTGGAGTCAAAATGCCGACATAGATTGTTCTCTCTCACAACTGACCCGCCTCAGAACACAAAAAACACACAGGTTTTTCTCCTTGAAGCACACAGTATTCACCTTCACCTTTCTTGAAACTGCCTTTCATCCCGACTATTTTCCTCTTCTCCTCTTCCTGAACATTTTGGGATCATTATTTGCAAAAGTTTCTCTGATTCACTTGTTGGAAAATCTCATTAGTTTATGGTCAGTGTAAACATTAAAGCAGCATAGACTTATTTTAAAATGACAGTCGTGCCTTTTAATTTACCTTCTCGCGGCCACATAAAATGACATGGCGGGCCACATTTGGCCCCCGGGCCTTGAGTTTGACACGTGCTTTAGAAAGATCTTGAGCTGTGTTAGAGCAGGTATAAAACCACATGGGAATAAAAGAAAGTTCTACCATTTAATGTTGAAAATCACATTCTAGTGTTTAAAGAAAGAGTCTGTTCCTAAGCATCGAAATCAAACTTTAATATCGTGAGAACATTATAACCAACTGGCTGCTGTATAATGTTCATGTTTTCAATCAAATACACGTTTTAACACTTGTCTTGTCTGCTCTGTTCCAGCGGCAGATGGCGTGCCAGTCCAGAAGGACGGAGAGCAGGTCAGTGCTCACACACACACATTTACACACACACGCACACACACACACACACACATATACACACACAGACACATATACACATGCACACACATATACACACACACACACACACGCTAATATACACACACACACACTCATATACACACACACACAGACACACACACAGACACATATACACACACACAGAGACACACACACACACACACACACACACACATATACACACACACACACAGAGACACACACACACACACACATATATACACACACATATACACACACACACACACACACACACACACACACACACACAGACACATATACACACACACAGAGACACACACACACACACACACACACACATATACACACACACATACACACACACATACACACACACTCATACACACACACTCACACTCACGCACACGGCATTTTTCCAAAGTGGACCGGACTTTGGAAAAATGGCATTCCCCAGCGGCGCTCCAGTCCCGGGGGGAATGTTACTGCTGCTTTAAGTCCTGCTCGTGTGAGGGGAGTACATGGAGTACATGTGTGTAGTACAGTAGTAGTACATGTGTGTAGTACAGTAGTAGTACATGTGTGTAGTACAGTTTAACAGAGTAGCCAGCTCCAGCTCTGCTCGACACTGTTTCACAATGAGAAAAACACTGTCTCTTTCTTTTGACTCATCGCCTGGAGCTTCATTTTCATTTCACTGCAAAAACACGTCTACGAGGCTTTAAAATGATTTGAATTCACAATATAAATCTGTAGTTTTATATTTTTGACTTGGTGAAATGTCGTTGATTTTATGGAACAGATGATTTGGGTCAAGGTTTGGTCCTGGTTCATGTCCAGTTTAGTCCTAATATAGATTTGGTCCTGTTCTAGTCCTGGTTATGTCCTGGTTCAGTCCTAGTTTAGTCCTGGTTTAGTCTTGGTTTAGTCCCGGTTTAATCCAGGTTTAATCCTGGTTTAATCCAGATTTAATCCCGGTTTAGTCCTGGTTTAGTTCTGGTTTAATCCTGGTTTAATCCTAGTTAAACCCTTGTTTAGTCTCGGTTTAGTCCCGGTTTAGTCCCGGTTTAGTCCCGGTTTAGTCCCGGTTTAATCCAGATTTAATCCCGGTTTAGGCCTGGTTTAGTTATGGTTTAATCCTGGTTTAGTCCTAGTTTAGTCCCGGTTTAGTCCCAGTTTAATCCCGGTTTAATCCAGATTTAATCCCAGTTTAGTCCTGGTTTAGTTCTGGTTTAATCCTGGTTTAGTCCTAGTTTAGTCCTGGTTTAATCCCGATTTAATCCTGATTTGGTCCTGGTTTAGTCCTGGCTATGTCCTGGTTTAGTTCTGCTTTAGTCCTGGTTTAGCCCTGGTTTAGTCCTGGTTTAGTCCTGGTTTAGTCCTGGTTTAGTCTTGGTCTTTTCCATGTTTAGTTCTGATTCTAATCCCAGTTTAGTCCAGATTTTTCCCAGCCCAATAATAACATGCTAACGTTGTGGAAGTAGCAGTGCTAATGCTAACCATGTGTCATTATTGTTAATTGCAGTAATTACACGGTAAATGCCCCTGGAACAGGACACATCTGTAATTCTACTGTATTTTCTTTAATAAAACTGAACCAAACCCAGTATTTTCTCAATTATAAAATGGAAAGAGGTTTAATAAATAAATTTACCCTTTATCCGTTACCATATTATCTTATTACCTCTTCATGGTGCTACAGGGTGAAGTACTTCATTGATTTGACGATAACTTGTCTTACAATTATAAATTACAATCTGCCAATGAGGTAAAAACAATTTTAACTGGCTAAAAAGTTAAAAGTTGGAATATAAAATAGATGTACTTCTTGCAAACAAATTGGAAATATCTTAAAACAGGTAAAATTTGGATAATATTTTGAATTCAAGTCATTTTAATTCACGAAGATAATCATTTTTTGCAAATCAAATCATCTCTTTTCCGACTGGCCATGTTCTCTCTCTTTGCTTTGCTCTTCATCCCCCTCTTTTCAGTGTTCTCTCTCTTTGCTTCTGTCTTTATCCTCCTGTTTTCAGTGTTCTCTCTCTTTGCTTTGCTCTTCATCCCCCTCTTTTTCATGTTTTCTCTCTTTGCTTCTGTCTTTATCCTCCTCTTTTCAATGTTCTCTCTCTTTGCTTTGGTCTTTATCCTCCTCTTTTCCATGTTTTCTTTCTTTGCTTTCCTCTTCATCCCCCTCTTTTCCATGTTCTCTCTCTTTGCTTCTGTCTTTATCCTCCTCTTTTCAATGTTCTCTCTCTTTGCTTTGCTCTTCATCCCCCTCTTTTTCATGTTTTCTCTCTTTGCTTCTGTCTTTATCCTCCTCTTTTCAATGTTCTCTCTGTTTGCTTTGGTCTTTATCCCCCTCTTTTCCATGTTCTCTCTCTTTGCTTCTGTCTTTATCCTCCTCTTTTCAGTGTTCTCTCTCTTAGCTTTGGTCTTTATCCCCCTCTTTTCAATGTTCTCTCTCTTTGCTTTGGTCTTTATCCTCCTCTTTTCAATGTTCTCTCTCTTTGCTTTGGTCTTTATCCCCTTCTTTCCCACATTCTCTCTCTTTGCTTTGGCCTTTACTCCCCTCTTTTCAGTGTTCTCTCTCTTTGCTTCTGTCTTTATCCTCCTCTTTTCAATGTTCTCTCTCTTTGCTTTGGTCTTTATCCTCCTCTTTTCCACGTTCTCTCTCTTTGCTTTGGTCTTTATCCTCCTCTTCTCAATGTTCTCTCTCTTTGCTTTGGTCTTTATCCCCTTCTTTCCCACATTCTCTCTCTTTGCTTTGGCCTTTACTCCCCTCTTTCCCACATTCTCTCTCTTTGCTTTGCTCTTTATCCTCCTCTTTTCCACGTTCTCTCTCTTTGCTTTGCTCTTTATCCCCCTCTTTTCCATGTTCTCTCTCTTTTCTGTGCTCTTTATCTCCCTCTCTTTTCCATGTTCTCTCTCTTTTCTTTGCTCTTATCTCCCTCTCTTTTCCATGTTCTCTCTCTTTTCTTTGCTCTTTATCTCCCTCTCTTTTCCATGTTCTCTCTCTTTTCTTTGCTCTTTATCTCCCTCTCTTTTCCATGTTCTCTCTCTTTTCTTTGCTCTTTATCTCCCTCTCTTCCACGTTCTCTCTCTTTTCTTTGCTCTTTATCTCTCCCCTCTCTTTTCCACGTTCTCTCTCTTTGCTTTGGCCTTTACTCCCCTCTTTTCCATGTTCTCTCTCTTTGCTTTGGTCTTTATCCCCCTTTTTTCCATGTTCTCTCTCTTTGCTTTGGTCTTTATCCTCCTCTTCTCAATGTTCTCTCTCTTTGCTTTGGTCTTTATCCCCTTCTTTCCCACATTCT
This sequence comes from Periophthalmus modestus, assembly GCA_019594935.1. Classification (NCBI taxonomy): domain Eukaryota; kingdom Metazoa; phylum Chordata; class Actinopteri; order Gobiiformes; family Gobiidae; genus Periophthalmus; species Periophthalmus modestus. Next base: position 3,364,147 of record JAIEZT010000124.1, read on the forward strand.
CTCTCTTTGCTTTGCTCTTTATCCTCCTCTTTTCCACGTTCTCTCTCTTTGCTTTGCTCTTTATCCCCCTCTTTTCCATGTTCTCTCTCTTTTCTGTGCTCTTTATCTCCCTCTCTTTTCCATGTTCTCTCTCTTTTCTTTGCTCTTTATCTCCCTCTCTTTTCCATTTCTCTCTCTTTTCTTTGCTCTTTATTCCCTCTCTCTTTTTTCCATGTTCTCTCTCTTTTCTTTGCTCTTTATCTCCCTCTCTCTTTTCCATGTTCTCTCTCTCTTTTCTTTGCTCTTTATCTCCCTCTCTTTTCCACGTTCTCTCTCTTTTCTTTGCTCTTTATCTCCCTCTCTTTTCCATGTTCTCTCTCTTTTCTTTGCTCTTTATCTCCCTCTCTTTTCCATGTTCTCTCTCTTTTCTTTGCTCTTTATCTCCCTCTCTTTTCCACGTTCTCTCTCTTTTCTTTGCTCTTTATCTCCCTCTCTTTCCCACGTTCTCTCTCTTTGCTTTGGCCTTTACTCCCCTCTTTTCCATGTTCTCTCTCTTTGCTTTGGTCTTTATCCCCCTTTTTTCCATGTTCTCTCTCTTTTCTTTTCTCTTTATCTCCCTCTCTTTTCCTGGTTAATTGATCAGTGCCATTGAAGACGCAGAGGAGGCGACCATTTTGGACTAAAACACACAGAACTCGGCTTTTCCTCCAAATGCACCGCCGTGGACGATCATTTATTTATGCACCGTGCCCCAGAATGCCCTTCAACTGGAAAATACCCAGAATGCACAGACGGCCATCTTGAGCACTGTAAAAAACAATATATACAAGAGTTAAATGGCCTGAAATCAGAATATTTATCTTGTTTGTAATATTCACCTGATCGCTTGATTCAAAGCGATTTGCTTGATGGTTTAATCCAGGTTTAGTCCTGGTTTAGTCCTGGTTTAGTCCTAGTTTAGTCCTGGTTTGGTCCTGGTTTAGCCCTGGTTTAGTCCTGTTTTAGAGTTACCTTAGCCCTGGTTTAGTCCTGGTTTAGTCTTGGTTTAGTCTTGGTTTAGTCCTGGTTTAGTCCTGGTTTAGTCCTGGTTTAGTCTTGGTTTAGTCCTGGTTTAGTCCTGCTTTAGTTCTGGTTTAGTCCTGGTTTAGTCCTGGTTTCGTCCTGGTTTAGTCCTGGTTTAGTCCTGGTTTAGTCCTGGGTGAATCTTGTTTTAGTCCCGGTTTAGTTCTGGTTTAGTCCCGGTTTAGTCCCGGTTTAGTCCCGGTTTAGTTCTGATTTAATCCTGGTTTAGTCCTGGTTTAGTCCCGGTTTAGTCCCGGTTTAGTTCATGGTTTAGTCCTGATTTAGTCCTGGTTTAGTCCTGGTTTAGTCCTGTTTAGTCCCGGTTTAGTCCCGGTTTAGTCCTAGTTTAGTCCTGGTTTAGTCCTGGTTTAGTCCTGGTTTTAGTCCTGATTTAGTCCTGGGTGAGTCCTGGTTTAGTCCAGGGTTAGTAGTTTAGCCCTGGTTTAGTCCTGGTTTAGTCCTGGTTTAGTCCAGGTTTAGTCCTAGTTTAGCCCGATTTAGTCCTGGTTTAGTCCTGGTTTTTAGTCCTGGTGAATCCTGTTTTAGTCCTGGTTTAGTCCTGGTTTAGTCCTGGTTTAGTCCTGGGTTTCGTCCTGGTTTAGTCCTGGTTTAGTCCTGGTTTAGTGCTGGTTTAGACCTGGTCTAGTCCATAAATACTGATAATAAAGTCAAATCCGTTTTGCCCCAGTACTGATATAAGCAGCTCTTAGGGTCAAGATGAGAGCTCTTTGTGCCGTCTGCATCTATAATTATGAAGCATTTTTATCCTACGCAAACCAGGAAGTAACGCTAGTGTGCTTTAGCATGCTCATTACTGTTAGGATTTTTGGAGGTATGTTTTTCTTGGTTTCAATACATATTTCCTAATAAAATAAAACAGTTTGTGTCAGTGGAGTATGAAATGTATAGTAGTAGTCGTAGTAGTAGCAGTAGTAGTCATAGTAGTAGTAGTAGCATAGACTGTATAAAGAAGTGGACTAAGTGAGTGTGACGTCGCCTACAGCATTCAGCTCAGTCAAATGAAGTTCATCGAGGCTAGCGGTTATAGCGGCGAATTTAGAGCCAAGACAGATGAAGGTAACGCCCCTTCCCCTTCACTTAGCAACGCTGTCAATCAAATCTGTTGCTAACGCTAGCAGGAGCAACCTCAGGGAAAGAAGGCGCCTGATTTGTCTGTTATTCATGTTCATATCTTGATTTACAGACACAATAGTGAAATAAAAACCACCAGGATCATGTAGAGCAGGTTAATACGAACATTTAAGACCAAAATAATGAGTCTGACAGCAGAGAAGGGACAGTTTTTCAATAGAAAGTGAATTGGAGCTGGAAGCGTGTACACGATCACTTCCGGTTTGGAACATGGCGGTTTAGGTTAGCTATGTCCATTATATAAACAGTCTATGTGTAGTAGTAGTTATTATTGACACTACTGTATAGGCAGACATTTCTTATAAAAGCAAAAACCAGAAAATGAAAAAATCTAAAAGTCAAATCAAGATTCCCATTTTGAATTCAAGCTGTTCTCTCTGGATATGTGGGTATGTTGTTTTTACAGTGTCGGAGTCAGGGCTGTTTGAAAGCGCAGAGGGAAAGCTGCTCTAAGGGCTTTACCAACCAACTGTGTTAAACCTATCGTTGCACTGACTGTTACAGAGGGAAATGTGATGGTGTGATGCAGGGAGAGAAAGAAGAGATGTGCACAAAGAGTAGAATTACAAGAAAAAAGCTGAAAAGAACGGGAATAGAAAGAGGGAGGCTTGTATTGATTAGCATGAGCGATGTGGAGGGAGTGTGATGAGATATGCTACCTGCTCCTTCACTATGGAGGAAGATTAGATTACACAGTCTGTACACTGCACACAAGTAAACAATTTAACGTAATACAAGGATCAGCAGAGCGGTTATAAAGATAAAGTTCTGAATGAATGGGAGGAGATGAGGACGAGGGAAGGGTTTTATACAATTAAGGGAGGGATTCACTTAGATTCACTTAGCGCCTGTTTAGCACTCATGTAGACTTGGGTTAGTTTCTCGTTTTTGTACTGGAGTTATCCTAAAATGTTGTAGCAAACTGCAGTGGAGATGTTATCGCTTTGCTTAGACATTGCACAAAGAAGTGGACGGAGTGATTGTGGCGTAAATGAAGCTCATCGAGGCTAGCAGTTATAGCGGCTAATCCGGAGCTGAATTCTATAATTGGAACTCCGTCCGCGAGTATCATAGCAACCAAAGAGCCAATCGGGAGCGAGGATGTTGAAGGTAACGCCCCTTCTCGCTTAGCAACGCTGTCAATCAGCTGAAGGCGCCTGATTTGTCTGTTATTAATGTTCATATCTTGATTTACAGGCACAATAGTGAAATAAAAACCCAGGATCATGTAGAGGGTTAATATGAACATTTTAAGACCAAAATGACAGAGAGAGGGGCTACAGTTTTTCAATAGAAAGTGAATTGGAGCCAGAGTCGTCGATGGAAGAGCTATGTCCATTTTATATTTACAGTCTATGGTTCCAGAGTATGGCTTTAAAGTAATCTATACCACTGTTTGATTGCTAAAAATATATACTGAAAAACAAACCGTCTTACAGTGAGCGGGGTCACCTCTCCACAGATCTGACCTCTGACCTCGTCCAGTTTTGTCGCCTGCTTGTCTTCAAAGAAATAGATACATTCAACGCCACATTATGGAGCATTTGAAGTAAAGCAATAACGTCCTAATGGAGGGAAGTAGGTGGCGGACACTCCAGCAGAAAAGTTACATAGTGCACCTTTAAAGCAGTAGTATTAAAGGACCCATATTACGCTATTTTCTGATCTGTGTTAAAATGTTGTTTCCTCATCACAAACAGACCTGGAGTTGTGTTTTGTTTCATTCACACATGTTTAACACACAAACCTGCAGATTTAGACTGAGTTAGCTCTTGTCATCATGTGGTAATACAGGAAGTGCTCCACTGTGTTTTTAAACTCCTCACACCTTCACTAGAATCATATAGATCATTTCAGCTGTGGAACTTCCAAACTCTACTGAACTAAAGGTAAAAGGAGCTGTTAACATGAAAACTACCACTTCATGACATCACAAGGTGGACCAGAGCATTTGAGCTTTGGAGATGTTACAGACTAATAATAAAGAGTTACTCAAACACGTGTGAATGAAACAAAACACAGCTCCAGGTCTGTTTTTGATGGCTTTAAACTCACGAGAGTCCATTTTGTGTAATACAGGATCTTCGTAGCGTGGTCATAGCATGGTCATAGCGTGGTAGTAGCGTGGTGGTTGTAGCGTGGTCATAGGTTGGTCGTAGCGTGGTCGTAGCGTTGGTCGTAGCGTGGTCATAGGTGGTCGTAGCTAGCGTGGTCATAGGTGGGTCGTGAGCGTGGTCGTAGCGTTGGTCGTAGCGTGGTCATAGGTTGGTCGTTGCGTGGTCGTAGCGTGGTGGTAGTAGGTGGTCGTAGCGTGGTCGTAGCTGGGTCGTAGCGTGGTCGTAGCGTGGTCGTCGTAGCGTGGTCGTAGTGGGTCATAGCGTGGTCGTAGTGTGGTGGTAGCTAGGTGGTATAGGTTGGTCGTAGCGTGGTCGTAGCTTGGTCGTAGCGTGGTCATAGTGGGGTCGTTGCGTGGTCGTTGCATGGTCATAGGTTGGTCGTAGCGTGGTCGTAGCTGGGTCGTAGCGTGGTCGTAGCTGGGTCGTAGCTGGGTTGTAGCGTGGTCATAGGTTGGTCGTAGCGTGGTCGTTGCTGGGTTGTAGCGTGGTCATAGGGTGGTCGTAGCGTGGTCGTAGCTTGTGGTTGCGTCGTCATAGCGTGGTCGTAGCGTGGTCGTAGCTTGGTCGTAGCATGGTCGTAGCGTGGGTCATAGCGTGGTCGTAGCTTGGTCGGTGGTAGCGTGGTCGTTGCGTGTCGTTGCGTTGTCATAGCGTGGTCGTAGCTTGGTCGTTGCGTGGTCGTTGCGTGTCATAGCGTGGTCGTAGCGTGGTCGTAGCGTGGTCATAGGTTGGTCGTAGCTGGGTCGTAACGTGGTCATAGCTTGGTCGTAGCTGGGTCGTAGCGTGGTCGTTGCGTGGTCGTTGCGTTGTCATAGCGTGGTCGTAGCTTGGTCGTTGCGTGGTCGTTGCATGGTCATAGCGTGGTCGTAGCGCGGTCATAGGTTGGTCGTAGCTGGGTCGTAACGTGGTCATAGCTTGGTCGTTGCGTGGTCGTTGCGTGGTTGTTGCGTGGTCATAGGTTGGTCGTAGCGTGGTCGTAGCGTGGTCGTACCGTTGTCGTAGCTGGGTCGTAGCGTGGTCGTAGCATGGTCGTAGCGCCGTCGTAGGTTGGTCGTAGCTGGGTCGTAGCGTGGTCGTAGTGTAGTCGTAGCGTGGTTGTTGCGTGGTCGTAGCGTTGTCCTAGCTGGGTCGTAGCGTGGTCAAAGCGTGGGGGTCGTTGCGTGGTCGTTGCGTGGTCGTAGCGTGGTCGTAGCGTGGTCGTAGCGTGGTCGTAGCGTGGTCGTAGCGTGGTCGTAGCATGGTCGTAGCGTGGTCGTAGCGTGGTCGTAGCGTGGTCGTAGCGTGGTCGTAGCTGGGTCGTAGCGTGGTCGTATTATTGACAGATCGATAGACACAGTTTCAGTTTAAACCCGTGGATGAAATTGATGTTTATTTTGTCAGTGAGATAAATTGTCCCGTCAGCCTCGAATGTGTAAATCAGCAGTTTGGTTTTGTCCTTGGGTTAGTGTGTGTGTCACTGCGGCTGACAGAGACGGTCGAGCTTATCGCCTCCGTCACACCTGTAACACGCACACATAACACACACACACATATAACACACACACATACAACACACACACACCTACACACACACACACACACACACTGTAACCCCAGCCCCCTACAGGCAGCTCGTGCCACTGCGCTGCAAAAAACAATATCTGTGAGGTCAAATCAGTGTTCTCCATGTTCTTGTGAGTTTTAATTTAGTTTTTTACTCATTTAGAGTCATTTTAAGTACACGGCCCATTGTCCCAGGCCAACATTATGAAGGAGAATATGTTAAATAAATATTTTCTTGTTTTTTGACTGATTGGATTAAAAATAAATGATCAAAAGTTTGGACACAGCCTCTCATTCAGTGTTTTTATTTTATTTTTTTTTTTTTAAATTACTTTCTACATGTTAAATACACACAGAATACATCAAGTATATGAAGCAAGATATATGGAATTATGTAGGAAAAAAAAAAGATATTATTATTATTTTTTTATATTTATATTCAAATCCTCAAAGTATCCACTGTTTGCTTTGTCGAAAACTCAAGTAGTTATTGAACTTTTTTTCTTCCATAAATCTTGCTTCATATAGTTGATGTCTTCTTTGTGTATTTAACATGTAGAAAGTAGTAAAAAAAAAAAAGTTAAAACACAAATATTTTAGGACAGGTGGATACTTTGAGGATTTAGTGTATATAGTGTAATATAATTTACTTTATTACCATAGTGGAGTAAAATTATGTTTAAAATGTTTTTAGGGTGGGGTACTTACAACTAATTATTGTTTTATTATTATTTTGTGTTTCCTAAACTGACTCGACACATTTTAAAGGTGCACCATGTAACTTTTCTTGAGGAGGATGCGTCACCTGCTTGTCTCTGTGAAGATTTGTCTGTATGTTCCACACTATGGCATTAAACCTCCTGTTCTTACTGTGACTCTACACATGTGACACACTTGTCTCCATGGAAACAGACAAGTTTAATACCATACGGTGGAATATTCCAGGCAAAGCGATAACATCTCCATGGAAACGAGCAGAAAATGTGCGTACAACATGTTTATATTGCAGTAAGGAAGGGTTTTTTTTTTGTTTTTTTGAGTCAGTTTATTGTCTCGTTATCAGCTTTTTCAATCATTTATTGAAATGAATGAAATGAATAAAAGTTTAGACAAAACAGCTCAGATTTTGAGATGAATATTTGGAGTCCAGATCATTTTAAGAAACCATTTTTGTCATGCATTTTCCTTGCTTTTCCACACCAGCATTTCTCTAACCAATATGAACTAATCCCTCAAATCCCTCGTCCATAGCATAGTCACGGTGCTACGCTATGCTAATCTAAAACTGATCCCGGTTACAAATCGCTTGTCATTTTGCTTCTTGACTGGAAAATCCTGAGTATCTGCCTCTTCTTCTCTTCCCTGTTCATTTCCTTTGCATGTGTAATGTGAAACTACGCCCCCTACTGGTCCTTTTCTCTCTCTTTTCTCTCATCTCGTCCCATCGTGCGGCCCCATGCACGTGATCTTTGGCTCTGTCTTACTCTTTCCAACCCCATCCCTATTTCTCTCCCTCAGCATGGACGTTCAGAGTTTTCATGGGAAGGAATCAATGTAAGTGTTGTGGCATCGTTCCTTCATCTATAGCTCACCTCTTTTGTTTCTATTTGACTTATTCACTGCAAAAAGATGTGTCTGCAGGAGTTACAAAGCCTGACCTGAGTGAATTCATCTTGTGAATAGATTTTGGAATTGGTTTTAAGGTTTAAGAAAGTTAAAGAAATAAATGACTTCATCTGGTAAACATAAAAACTTGACACCTCTTTGGTGAATCTGAGCTTCATGTTTTTGAGGAAATCAGAGAATCCAGTAGACACCTGAATAATAATAATAATAATAAAATTATAAAAATAAAATTTATAATAATAATAAATAAATAAATAAAATTATAAAATAAATTAAATGATAAAATAAAACAAAATACAACTTAATTTAATTTAACTAATAAAATTTAATTTAATTGATTAAATAAAATAATGCACAAAAACCTCACGATAAACCGCAAGAAGTATATGTTTACGCTAGCTTTAGCCGCATCTCACAGCGCCACAAACTAAACTTTTTGTCTTTTTGTGAGTTGATAAAATCTGCCTTATAATTATGAGCATAATTCAAATTATATTTATGAAGAAAATATGAGTTTTGTTTGGGTGATGTCAGTGTCTCATGGAGCCGAGCCCTGCCCCTCGACCCGGAGCCGTGCCTGTAGCATGGAAACGCGACTTCTCTGGAGGTAGCCGCACCAAATAAACCCGCTCCAAGGCCGCTCCAGGCAAACCAGTGGAAAAGAGGCTCTACACAGGCACGAGGAGAATATGCAAATGCATAAAGGCCCTATACTGGGAATTGAACATATAACTTTATGCCATGGCAATCTGCGCAAAACCCTTGACCACCGTGTCTCAGAAATACGCCTAAACAAAGAGTATTACCTTATTGTGTCTTAAATAAGTTGCAACTACTCAAAACATGATGAACATTCTGATCTGAAGTGACTATAACACTTGTAGATATGTCTTTTTGCAGTGTGCATCGTTGATTTGAGTCACCCCTTTTCGCTTCGGGCTCCTCCCTCTTTCACCCCACCACTCCTGCCTTGCAACTCTTTCCGTTTCAGTTTGTCATAGTTGTAGTACTAGCGAGCACAAGTTTACTACCACAAAAGCAAAACTGGGGTAGCTATAGATAGAAATATTCAGATTTGTGTGTATTAACCCTTGCATCTCCGGCACTTCTCTTCACTCACCCGTCTCTCTCTCTCTCTCTCTTTTGAACACGCCTCAATGTGGTCACATGCTCCTTCACTCCTCCTCCGCTCCTCCACTCTCTCCATCCCTTGTTTTTGTTTCTCGTTTCTCCCTTTGCAGCTCTCTATGGAGGACACTACGTCGATCCTGCCTCGGTTGAAGAGGAACTCAAACGCGTACGGCATCGGGGCATTGGCTAAGTCCTCTCTGTCAGGTGTGTCAGGTGTGTGTCTGTCCTGTAAAATGGTAAAACGACCCCATGTTGGCCCAGTGCTCTGCGGGGCATCCGGGTTAGCATGGTACCCGAAAATGGGTTCCCTTTCCCCCCTCAAAATCACTCCCTCTTCACACGCTAAAACCCCTCGTCAATGGCTTGTTTTAACAGTCATTGATGTAAAAGAATTCAGCCTGGAATTACATAAGCAGTGGTTCTCAAACTGCGGGGTGTGAACCATTGGTACAGCCTTGTAGTTTAGACCAGGTTTAGATCTGATAGTCCTGGAAAAGTTCATATTTAGACCAGCCTTAACTCTTAAATAAACATATATAAACATTGCTTTAGACATACCCCCTCTTATGGTTATCTGTGATGGCATTCATAGAACCATGGTTACATTTTTAACCTTAATTTCACGCTAGTTTAGTCTTAGCTTTGACCCAGTTTAGATTTAGATCAGTTTCAATAGATTAAACATGAACTATGTAATTTTTCTGGTGGAGAAATGGAGAAATGCGATCGCCTTGCCTGGAATATTCCACAGCACGGCATTAAACATCTTAGATTTAGTCAATTAAAGCCTTTTCTATCGCTTAGAAACACCCCGAACCTCTCCACAGATCGGACCTGTAGCTCTGCCTGGTGACGTCTTTTCCTCGTCACCATGGGCACCACACTGCGTAATATTCCAGGCAAAGCAATAGCATCCCCAGTGGGTGGATTCTGCGCCAGAAAAGTTACACAGTGAACCTTTAACTCAGTGTTTGTAAAGGCTTGATGAGTTTGAGAATCACTGACATAAAGCGCATCGTCACACGGCTTGTTGCTCTGATGAAGGTGAGTGTAGTTTCATGTGGTCGTTTGATCTGTTATGTAAAAATGCCTCCGTCTCCGTCTTCGTGTCCTTAAACGGTGCGAGTTCTTATCTCGTGCCGACTCCAGTGCAGTGTAGTGAAGTGAAGTACCTTTGTCTTTGCAGTATTCTTGTGCAGTGCAGTGTAGTACAGTGTAGTGGTGCTGTGGTGAAACTGACAAACTGCAAAAAACAAATATCTCTACAGTAGATTAGTGCAAATGACTTGAATTCAGAATATTAAGTTTCATTTCAGATCAGTTTCGATTTATTTGCTTGTGCATTGCAACTTATACACTAACTAGAGTAAACCAAGTACTTAACAAAACAAAGTCAACTTTCATATCTGTAAAATCTAGCCAGATAACTTTATATTTTTAATACTTGTATCAAATGTCTGTATAATCCCTCAGTCGTCCAGGTCTGATTCATAGTAAAAGCCAAAGTTAAATTGTCGTGAGAGCTGCTCAGGACCCCAATCTGCTGTGCACCTCCATCTTAAAGCAACTAACTAAAAGGTTTTAGAGGGGAGTTAAAGAACCTATTTTTGTTAGGAAAGACAATCCTTCCTTGAACAGGAATGGGGGCCTCAGACATCATCAATCCCTCATCTATAAACCCATCTGCAAACCCAAAGCAAACAAGGGAAACAAAGAGAACAGCAGAGCTAACAGGATGCTAACAGTGCTGTTTCCAGTTTCAGTGTAGTTAGCTCCTCCCTTCACACAGATATAAGGCAGTGTCCAGCAGTAATTTTTTGTCCAGTTCACAGATTTAACTTTGGCTTTTACTTGTATTAGTTCAATTTTATTCTTAAGGTTTTTAGTTTTTAACAGTATAATTATTTACTTGTTATTCTATGTAGCAGCTTATTTCAACATATTTCCAATGGGTTAAGAAAACTGCACCGTTGGTATACATATTTAATTCAAAATAACTGATCTGGAAACTGGTGCATAATGTGACGAAGTGCTCAAATCCATGAGTCTGAGTTGGAGTCATTTTAATCCGTGTAGATATTCCTCTTTTGCAGCGTTGTCCCATAATTTATTCCTATAATTTATTCATATATCTCATCTCCATGTGCCGCCATCAGAGAGCGTCAAGCACACAGGGATTTACAGTATGTCATCAGCAGTCGGCCTCACAACATATGGAGGATGGGTTTTAGCTAAACCAGCAACGCAGCAGAAGATGTGTTCGAGTTTCTGTTTGGATGGACATTGTTTTCTGCCTGGAGGAGAGTTTGTCCTCTGCATTTGACCCGTCTTTTAGCGGCACTTGGGGAAATCTCTCAGGAGCAGTGCAGCGCCCGATGACCCTACTCCAGATGTTGAACTGTAGGTCTACGATCAGAATAGACCAGCTGGAAGATTAGCCAATTGTGCGTATTTTGGTTGAGGTACAGACACAGGGAGAACATGCAAAAAGGCTCATGCTACGCTATCTTCTGATCTGTTATAATGTCGTTTCCTCATCAAAAAACAGACCTGGAGTTGCGTTTTGTTTCATTCAGACATGTTTAACACACAAACTTTGCGTATTTAGACCATCAAGAGGTCCTGCTTGTCTGAATGTTCCACAGTATGGCATTAAACTCATCCATATTGCACTTATTCAGCTCAGTTTACCGGTGTTTGTTGCTTAAAGAAAGACCTTGAAAGACACACAGTCTGTCTGTGAGCGGGATCGCCTCTCCGCAGATCTGACCTGTAGCTTAATTTGAGCGTCACCTGGAGATAGACATGTTTAAAGCCATACAGTGGGACATTTCAGGCAAAGCAGTAACACACAAACCCTGCATATTTAGGCTATTTAGTTCTTCTCTCTAACAGAAAACACTCTGTTCCACCTTGTGATGTCATGTGGTAAAACAGGAAGTGTAGAATCACTAGAATCATTTGGATTATTTCAGCCCTGGAATTGCCAATCTCCTCTGAATTAAAAAGGTAAAAAAGCAGCTGCTAACTCGAAAATTACCACTTCATGACATCACAAGGTGGAACAGAGCATTTTGAGCTGTGGAGATGTTACAGACTAATAGTAAAATGTTACTCAAACATGTGTGAATGCAACAAAACACAACTCCAGATCTGTTTTTGAGGAGGTAACAGCATTAGAACGTGACTTAAAGCTCACAAGAGTCAGTTTTGCATAATATAAGACCTTTAATTGAAGGTTAAGGTATGATTTATTAATGCCTCATGAGGGAAATTCACTCTCCGCATTGACCCATCCTTCAACCAACCCGTCAGGATCAGAGAGCTGTTGTGCTAATCTCAGTCAGGAGCTGTCAGATTTTAGTTATTGTGCATTTTTTGGGTTGATGGAGGTAACGCACGCAGAGGAAACCCACCCAGACACAGGAAAAATATGCAAACTCCGCACAGAAAGGCCCGGGAGTCGAACCCAGAACCATTTTGCCGTGTGGCGCGAGGGCTAGCCACTCAGACGCAGTAATGAGCTATAGAACATATGATTTTCCGTATCCAGCGCAGCGCAGTGCAGAGGTGTGAGCATTATCATGTCAACAAGCCAACCTCTCATTATTCATGCCACTCGGCCACCTCACCCCAATTAACCTGTCCTATCCCACAATGCACCTTGGTCAGAGGAGATACATTCATTCTCCGCTCCATCCCCTAAACAGACACAGGCTTAAGCTTTAGCACACGAGCACCACCTCAGCAGCTTCGGCATTTCACTGTTTTATACTTACACAGCAAAAAAAAATATCTATACTTAAAACTGACTTGTGCTAATCTAGTCTGAATTTATTTAACAATGAAGGTCTAGAATGTTTTACTCGACTTTGTTCACGGGTTGCAAAATAATTAGACGTTTAATGACTAGAAATACACCAATGGCTAGTGGTTAGCGCTATTTTACCTGAATTAATAGTTTTTTATTGATAGATTTGGAATAATTTTAACTAATCTACAATATTCCACTTGAAATAAAAAGTACTGTATTTTCTGGGCTATAAGTCACACTTTTTTTCATACTCTGATGTGATTTAAAAGTGAAATATATATATTTTTTCCTCATTATTATGCATTTTTTGGCAGGTGCGACTTATACTCCAGTGCGACTTGTACGGCATATATTTTCTATATTTAAGATTTGTATTTAAACAACTTTTTCTGCTAAAATCTATTTTTTGGGGGTAGAAAGTGTCATTTTCTCCGCACCCCAACAGCAGTAATAACACAATGTACCTGATGTTTTGATATTACTCAATTGGTCGAGGTTCAGTAAGTGCTAAATATAAAATATAATATAATATAAGTGTTATGTGGAGGACTTTGGTCAGCTGAAGTTATTTTAAATGCACTACATAAAGAGATTTTTAGATTTTCTTCTAGATTTTTCTTGTTTTTGCCATCTATGTAGAACAAATTTGCAAAACGAAACAAAAAAAAAGCACATAGACCAACCTCTCCCAAAGCACTTTCTCATTTTCCCCTCGCTGAATTCACATCCCTGATACTTCATCCTCTCCTTCACCTCCTCTCTCCCGCTCCTCCCTCCTGTTCCTCTGCGTAATATGCTTGTGTGTCTTCCTCTCCTTTGGGCGACACTCACCTATGGCAGGAGTCACACGGTCGATGAAGGAGCGGGTGACCAAGCCCACGGCCATGGCTCAGGGCCGCGTCGCGCACATGATCGAGTGGCAGAACTGGGGCATGACGACGGTGGGGGGTCCACAGTCCCGCATCAGCACCAAGGAGCAGGAGAAGGCTCGGCGGCTCGAGAACGACGCGTACAGCGACCTCAGCGATGGAGAGAAGGAGGCACGCTTCGCCGCAGGTCAGTCTGAGATTATACACTTTTGTACAGAGGGATGTTACTCTCCTCAAACTGCACTGACATAAATGTATCTACAGGCCGAACCTGACCAGAGCTGGATTTAAGCTGCACAGAGACTTGTCTGATATTATTCTTGTATTTTACCTTCTCAATCTGCTTAAAGCTGAAGTACACAACTTTTTTTTACATGGATGAGTAAATTTCCCCCAACAAGAAAACTGTAAAAGCAGCACTTTATGACAAAATGAGATCTGTGTGTGTAGGTAATAATAATGTAATAATAATAATGCCCTCTCTGCTTGTGGATATCCAAAGTGGGCCTTCAGTAGATCTAAGAGAGTTTTAAAAAAAAAGACAATAGGGAATCTGAACCCAGAAGGAAAGGTGTTACCATTCCTTACACTGTCTGAAAAACTTCAGAGACTTTTCAGACAGTATGAGATTCCCGTCTTTTTCAAACCCACAAACACTTTAAAGTAAAAACTGGTTCACACTAAGGACAAAAACCCCAAGCCATAAGAAAGTAATGTAGTCTACTCCATTCGTGTTAGTGAAACGTACATGGAGAAAACTGAACAGGTCCATAAGAGGGACTTTACAAAAAGTAAAAAACTGGTTCACCCTAAGGACAAAACCCCAAGCCATAAAGAAAGTAATGTAGTCTACTCCATTCAGTGTAGTGAAACGTTACATTGGAGAAACTAAACAGCTGCTCCATAAGAGGATGTACCAACACGGGCGTGAGAGCTCCTCAGGACCCCAGTCTGCTGTACATCTCCATCTCAAAGACACTAACCACTCCTTTGAAGACAGTGAAGTTCAGATCTGAGCCAGAGAAAAGAAATGGTTTGAGAGGAGAGTTAAAGAAGCTATTTTTGTTAGGAAAGACAATCCTTCTTTGAACAGGAACGGAGGCATCAGACATCATCTCTCACCGATCTACAACTCCATCCTCAGACCCAGAACAATGAGAACAACAGCAGGGTCGTTAAGGGTTGAATAGGGTAGTTTCAGCTGAAACTGGAGACAATAGATGTTTTCAGTTCGAGTGTGGTTAGCTCCCCCCTTCAGACAGATATAAGGCAGTGTCCAGCAGTGATCTGACCAGAACTGAAGAACGAGCAGCCAAACGTCTTCACTCTAACAGTGATTTATCCAGTTGACAGATTTAAACTTTCTCTTTTGCAATGGATCAGACCTGGACGACTGAGGGATAATACAGACGCAATAATAATGTATTTATTTTTTGCTTCAACCCTGAAGTAAGCACCAAAAGCAGCGCTCTGATTGGCTGCACTTGGCGGTCCAGCCCAGTTTCACTTTGCTAATTGAAAATGCTGTTCTGAAGCCGAGTATGTGTCTGAATATGAATACATGTGGTAGAGCTGGGTAATTTTTTGGTTAAAAAGTTCTATGTTCAATTAGATTTTTAATTTATTTCCTTCCTCTCCAGTAAAAATGTTCTGCCAACTACAGAAAATGGTATTCAGCGGTCATATTTAACCCTTTGGCCATCGGGGTAAATCTTTTATGAATGAGATAAAACAAACTCTTGCATTAAACATGTCCCCCCAACATTTTATTTGACTTCACAGATTTCAAGGTGGGTGTGTGAGTGATTATTGGTGGTTGTAGGGCCCTAAGGCGGCCATAGTAGCGGAAGAAAAACTACACAATAAAAACGTGCCTGAACTACTGAAATCGAGATAAATATTCCAAATTCAAGTCATTTTACCTCATGTGGATATATTGTGTGTCATTTGTGCTGTTGCTATGATACCACGCTCCTCTCAGTGACCTTTCATTTATTATCCCAGGCATCTTGCAGCAGTTTGCAATTTCTGAAGCAACCCTCATGGCCTGGTCGTCTATGGATGGAGAGAGCCCAAGGTCTGGGTCTATCCAGGGGAGTGTGGCACATCTGAGCGAGGTCAACCAGGAGAGCATCACCAGCAGAGGTAAGGACGCGTGGAGGTCAAACATGTCCGTGGGTTTCACAGTGATGAATATTAGGACTGTTGCCATAGCGATTTCGCCAGGGATCCAGGAAACACACCTAAAGGAGATGTGAGTCTGGGCGCTGGTGAATCTTGGGCGTAATTGTCAGGTGGATTAGCCAGTCAGGCACGCACGTGTTCTGTCCATTTCAGAATGAATATGGATGCTTAGGGGGAAAAGAAGAAAGGGAAAAATACCACAGAGGCCGAAAAACATTCCACAATCATGTTTCGTTGTGACTTGAGATGTGACCGAGGACGTGGGGACCAGTTTGAGGTCTGTCTGTATAAAAAAAACATGGATATCTTTATGGATTTTACAGGAATTTAAAACTAAACTGGAACCAGTGAGGAGACTAATTTATCCAACCCTGTTATTTACACATAGAGCATGTTCTATAAGTATTTCACTTCACTTTTCTATCGCCCAAAATCACAATATCACTCAAAATAGTTGCTTTAACCAAGGGAACGCTGGTGCAGATGGGGGAGAGTTATAAAAAGTCTACTGGTCTAGGGAAACTTCTTCTCAATAGCTTCAAGAACATTAATGTAATGCCCTGTCTAATACCCCACTTTGTTTATATAGTACTGGTCCATAGATTTACATCAAGAACCACTCACACATTCATAGATACTGGGGGTGAGGTGGTTAAGTGTTTTGCTCAAGGACACGACAGCAGCGTTCATCTGTGGCAGCTGGAGTCGCAGCGGCAACCTGTAGGTCAGTAGATGTGATCCCTCGACCAAGAATATGTACGTCGAGGGCGGGATTCGAACCGGCAACCTTTGGATCCGTGAACGAACGCTCACACAAACCAACTGAACGACTGTCGCTCTAACTCCATACAGAATAAAGTGAATTAAAACAATAAAATATGGTGATAAAAGCGAATATTTAAGAACGCAGCACATACACTTGACTTAAATTCCTGCTTTAAACAAAAATCTGAATGTCTCCCCTTTCTACTCGTCGCCCCGTTTCCATGTCCAGTGAAGCCTACAAGCCAAAAAATAAATGTGTAAAGACTGAAAATGCACCACAGTACTTCAAACCAGAGAGTAGAGGTCATTTTCAGACGGATGTGCTCAATGTTGGTGTTTAAGCATTAGCATTAGCATATTAGCACATTAGCAGTATCACAAATGTGTCTTTGTAATGAGGACGCCCTGCTCCATTACGTGTGGCTGCAGGATACTCATTATTCATCTCAACGAAGGTAAAAGACACTGCATCTCTTTCAACTGTCACTTTGAAATATGTTTTTAATACATTTCCCTACATTAGCGTGTCAGTCCCTGCTTCTTTGACTTTAGATCGGCCGTATGTGTGATTTTAATAAGCCTCGTATTGTGCCCTGTTGTGTCTCTACAGGCGATTAAGTGTTATTAAACCATTAGCATAAAATGATTGCGTTTTTAAGTTAATCGAGTGCTTTAATAGGGAGGGGGTGTAGGTGTGTTTACTGTCGGGCTCACTTCATGCTCTTCCCTTGAGAGAACTGCTGAGTCGCCTGAAGTGTTGAAGAGGATCAAGTGTGTCAAGCTCAAATGCTCACAATGCATATTCCTGTTATCAAACTCAGTAAGGTGCAAAGATATCATTTTATTTAGCCTCCAGTCACATTCACTATCAGAACAGATGTGATCAAAGCCAGAATATAAAGTAGATTTTGTGCGTTCCACAGCCTGGAACAGTGTAAGTGCTGAACGTTCAGATCCAGCTCACACTCTGCCTCTGTGTTTCAGATCAGATCCTGCAGCACACGGCCGCAGAGGTCTGGCCCCACTCGTACGTCTCACAGGGACATTACTGCCTGTCCTCCTCTGAGGGCTGGGACCCCATCAGCTCCAACCCCTCCGCGGTGACGTCCCCCCCGGCCGGTTCCTTCGTCATGGGGCCTGAGGTGGCGTCCCCCCCGCCCGGCTCCTTCGTCATGGGGCCAGAGGGCTACGAGGGCCAAGCCGCTCAATTCCTGCAGCAGCAGCAGTACACCCTGCAGCAGCAGACCCATCTCCAGCAGCTGCAGCAGCTCCAGCACTACCAGCAACAGCAGCTGCTGCAGTATCAGCAACAACAGGTGGGGGCGCTCTGCACAGATGGATGACCTTAATCATAGGAAACCTGTGAGCGCGCTCACTGTTGCTGCGAGCGGCACTAAAGGCATTCATCTTTATGCCTCTGAGGCTGTGCACACATAGTGCTGATGTGGAGTCTTTGTAGAAGCCTCCTCTCATGTTCACACTGTTTACTCTGCCACATGTTTAAACATCAACAGTTTCTCCACCACAAATCTATAAATGTGTACTCACATGTGTACTCACATGTAGCCTCAGCTCTGATCTGGTCTTTGTTCTGTTCTTTCTGATCCTGTGAAATCCTCGTGAGCAGTTGCAAAGCGCCAACCATTCCTTACAAGCGACGCCCAACAGCACCATCCACAGCCTGGTGCACCAGGTTCACCCCCCGCTGGTGGACCTGTGGAACACGGGGCAGATGGAGGCGTACCAGGCGGAGGCAGGGGGCTACATGGGGGTGTCGGCTGTGGTGGAGCCCGGCCTGTGCGCGCCCTCGGGGGACGAGATGGTGGGGAGTGTGGGCAGTGAACACTCTCCGCTTCTGGAGCAGCAAGAGGAAGAGGAGGAGGTCAAGGTAAAGTCAACACGTGCTCGGCTTATATAAAATAATGATATGAGCTGTGTAACAGTGAAGCAGAGGCAGAGTAAATGTGCAGGCTTATGTTCAACATACAGACATGGTTTTCACATGTTTAAGACGACACAGTAATGTTCTGTCTAAATGAGCAGCTGCTCTGATTAAAGGCCTGTGTTTTTCAGGAAGAAGAGATGACACTGTGCATGGAGCCGGAGACCGCAACACTGACCCCGCCCACACAACAAGGGGACGCCTCGGGGGGCAGTAGTCCGGGACAACCGCCGTGCGAGCCAATCACAGAGCGGCAGGTCTGTGATGTCAGCGCGCTCAGTCAGACGCAGGAGCAGGAGCCAGAGGGGGAGGGGCCGGCCGCGGCTATGCCAACCAACTGAAGTCAAGTGTGGACAGACTCCTTTTTACAAACTGACCTGGGAGCCGGAAGCATAGTAACACCATATATATTTATTATTCTGTTCCGTTTCAGGTTCAAACTCAGTCCATTGGTCATGGGGGGAGGGGGGGCTTTGACTGTGAGTCAACAGAAACGATGCAAAGGAGTCCTCTTTCTTTGTACGCCTTACATCCCAAAGGAACAGAGCGGAAGCAGCAGCAGACTGTGGCATCTCCATCAGGGAATCGAACTCCCATCCGATCCAGAGGAGGTCCTGGAACATGCATGCTTTTATGAAGACTAAACCCTGTCACATCCTCCAGTAATAACAAACCACTATAGGACATTATAATAAGAATAATTTTCTAATAAAGCGACAAAACAAATACAAAGAAAAATCAGTGTATACGTGTATAATACAATTTCAATGTTTTCCATTGGGAGAACTAAACTCTGTTTACAGCTTATCCACATAATAGATAGTGTTTAATCAAATTATTATCCCAGATAAAAGATAAAGGATTCTCCAACCGGACCCAAACTTCTCCCAGTGTAAAGAGACTGCGCCGTGTGTTTCAGTGAAACGCACCAGAGGAATAGTGGCACCAGGAGGCCTCCTGCACTGCACACATGAGCTTTGTGCTTCCTACTGTCTGTCTGTGTGTATGCATGTTCTACTATGGAGTACCTGTCCTATACAGCACTGTATAGACTTTGCACTGAACCATAGTGAGCCAGAGGACTGGGGGCTGTGATGAGGAGCAGGGGAAGAGGGGGAGGAAAGCCAAGAGAGGGAGGGGGAAGCGGAGGGTTTTATGGAGAGAATTATGAGGAAGTAAAGACAGAGCTGCATAAGCAAATCTTTTTTTGCACTGATGCAATCCAACAGATCAGAGGCTGCCTTTGGACTGTTGTTTTCACCCATCACCCGAAAGCTTTCCACTCCACGACAACCAAAACGAGCCACTAAACAACATGAACCCTCAGACGCTTTTCACGAACAGAGCTGCGAAAACAAGACAATAACCACTATATGAATGTACTGGAGGCAGAGGGCAGTACATGTTCATCACTCATCAAAGAAGGACAGTTTTAAGGAGATGAACTGGTCACTTTCACATTCAGAGCTGGTTAAACTTACACCTACACTGTCTCGACACACACATGCAAAACATTTATCTAAATTGTAACCAGCAATAGACAGACTGCACTGGGTTATCGCCCGTGTGAGCTGTCGTGTAAATGTACAGAAAGAATCGTCTCTTAAGAGCTGTTCATTTTACACCACATTCTTTCAATTTCACCATTTTATTTTTGTTTGTGCCGCCATCCACGGACAAAAGGAGATGGGTGAATGTCGATGCTGTAAATAAAGCAATTACCCGATGAAATTATTGGTGACAACTTGAAGAAAGGAACTATTTTGGCTTTTATTTTGAAAGGGACAACAGCATCAGGGACCAGAACAGAAGACTTTTGAACTGAAAAGTAGATCGGCGTCTTCCTGCTCATCGCGATTACTGTGAAGCAGCGACTGGAGTGTGAAAGTTGTTAGAGTAATATTGACGGAAATGCTTTTATTTTGTTTTTTAATTGTTGAGGAGCTATGGTCGATGGACAGTTTTCTGCATGTTCCACTTGAGAGTCATACAGCCATCTTTCCCATTGCTTTGAGTTGAGGAGCACGACCTCCTCTCACTCCGATGATTGTGTGAGGAACTTTTAAGACGAAACAAAAACTTTTATTGACTTGAATGAATTTATTTATGAATTGCTTCTTTATGCAATGTTGGAACAATGTTTATTTTTATACTTGACTTGTTGAAATCTTAAGTCTAAGTTGGAGTTGGTGTCAGGCTTGTAAAGCACTCTTGTTTTATTCTGGTTTTGAGCACTTTACACGGACGATTTTTACAGTACAACAGGCCATTTAAACACACTGTAAGAAAACACACATCAAGTATGGGTTAAAATGACTTGAACTTACAAATTTTAATCTTGGCTTGAGTGGTGAAAATAACACGTTTATAGCTTTTCCAGACACTACAGATGCGAATTTCTGTTCTAGTATTGGTCCGCTTTTTCTTTAGCCACAGCTGCCCTGGGGTAGACAGAGGTGAGGCTGCCAGTCTGCGCCATCAGCCTCCTGACCACCACCACCTCTCACTAACACACTGCTTTCATACAGGTTGAAGTGTCTTGCAAAATGACACAACAACGCGACATATTTATAGGGCAACAGCAGCTCTAAAAGTCGATATTAGCTCAGTTGGTAGATTTTTTGTCCACTGATCCCAAGGTTGGTGGTTCGAATCCCGCTCTTGACATAAAACATCATTGGTGCACCGGTCAGATCCACTGATCGACAGGTTAATGGTGCAATTCCAGCTCCCACAAATAAATACTGTCATTGTGTCCTTGCGCAAGACACTTAACCTCGCTCCCAGTGTCTATATTCACTGTGTGACACTAAAAATGTGAACATATAGAACTGAACTGTTGACTTTTGGGTTTGAGGGCAAATGCTGTGACCACTCAACAAATTTTAGTGGTTTAATCGCTTAAATCAGGGCTGTCAAAACTACGGCCCAGGGGCCAAATGCGGCCCGCAGACTAATTTTTGTTGGCCCTCATGCCTCCTCCTAAACTGGTCCATTTGATCAGGAAGTATTTTTACCACAAACTAAAGAGATTTTACCTCTATAACCTGAATAAAATCACACTGCATTCCAGAGTTTTATTAGTTTTATAACGGTAGGATGGCTCTGTCAAACATGTGTTAAATGCATAATTTGACTCCCTGAATCGACTCTGCTTCAAATATGTTTCAGTTTGCGGCCCTCGGTGAAAAAGGTTTGGACTCCCCTGGCTCAAATAAACTCATGTATGTGACTTGTTCCATTGGTTTCAAGGTAAATGGGAAAAAATCTCACCCCTTTAGCCAAACGTTAGCTTGAAATAACAAAATACATATGAAAACAAGCCAGAAACATGTAGAAACAACTGAGTTCATCAAGTAAACGAGTCAAAACTGCTCAAAATCAGATTGATATTTTGAATTCCAGTCCTCGAGTCATTTAAACTCCTCTCCATCTGTTTTCTTGCAGTGTACGTGAGGAAGCCCTGCACTGACACTGGCAGATGTTACAAATCCAGGGCTCAAAACTGCAAACAGAATGTCTTTACACAACGGCACACCTTTGTTTATCTACGTTTCATTTTCAGGAAGAAGAAAAAGTTAAATCCTGTACAAAGTGAATCCTTTTGGGCATGAACGCCTCTGGGAGCAGTGTCTTTTCCTCAGTCAGATTTTTGGATTTGCTGCTGAAAAACCCGAGATGTTTTGTGAGGAAATACTCGACATGAGTTCAAATGATTTTATTTCATAAGCTGAATTTAGTTTATATAAATTTACATCATGGACCTGAAAGATTTGACTTATTTCTGTATTTCTGATCTATTATGTAACTTCTGTGGTGAATGGTCCAGAGGAGGGTCATTGCTTTACCTGGAATATTCCACAATATAGCATTAAATGTGTCTGTTTCCATGGAGACAAGCAGGTGACGCCGCCAGGCCAAGTTACAGGTCAGATCTATGAACAAGCAACGTCACTCACACTAAGAATACATTTTTTTTTAACAATAGCAACACCTGTAATTGAATAAATGTGATGTGTTTAATGCCAAACGGTGGAACATTTCAGACAAATCATCTCCATGGAGACAAGTAAGCGACAGATGGTCCAACAGAAGTTACGTAGTGCAGCTTTAAGTCATTGGTTCCTATTTCAAGCTAAATTATCTGCTTTTGTGATAAGAAAATGGCAGCCACCAAACCAAAAGTCTCTGGTTCAGCTCCACTCCAGCCAGACATGCTGCTGTTGTGCTTTTGAGCAAGACACTTCGCAACCTCGCAGATATTGTGGTCAGTAGTTCTACGTCATTTGAACTCGTGTAGAAATTCATTTTTGCAGGTTCAGTGTGAAACCAGAAAAGACACTGCTTCAGTTTGGGTTAATTTCTCGCTATTTTTGCTGATGGAAAAATACGAATGAATGATTTTAACTAATAACAAAAAGCCAAATATTTGTGTAAAAATGTTAAGGTGTACCAATCATGTCTGTGTTAACGCTCTGATTTGCAGAATAACTTCCTGTTTTTGTATAATTCCACTGGCCTCTTCTGAAAAGACTCGCAGGCATGGCTCTGTGGCTCGTGGTCGCTGCCTTCTGTCCTGCTCTCTCTCTGTGCTCTGTGTTTGTCTCTGTGCAATAGCTGTCTGCAGTTCTGTTGGAAAAATCACTGCCTGGAGAAGTCAAAGTACCACGTTTATACTTATTTTTTTACCCAAAGGGGAAACAGGCGATCGGACTTGTGACGTGAGTAAAACGGGTCGTGTTTATGTGGTGTCATAAACAGATGAGGAGGCTGTAGTTTCAGATGGACACAGAGAGATGCTCAATCCTGATGTAGAATTTGCTGAAGGTTGATCGTCAGTTGAAGGTTTTTACCGTCTTAAAAACGCGAAAAACAAAACTAGTTCATTTTAAAGGTTCTATATTACACAAAATTGACTCTTTTGAGCTTTAAGGCGTGTTATAAAGCTGTTTCCATGTTAAAAAACAAGCATGGAGTTGCGTTTTGTTCCATTCACGCATGTTTGAGTAACTCTGCAGTACGAAATCCTCTCTTCCACCTTGTGATGTCATCAAGTGGTAATTGTCAAGTTAACATCTCTTTTTACCTTTTGTTTTAGTAGCGATTGCTAATTCCAGGACTGAAATCATCCAAATGATGCTAGAAATGAAGGTGTGGAGTTTAAAAACACAGTGGAGCACTTCCTGTATTACCACGTGATGACATCACAAGGTGGAACAGTGTGTTTTCAGTTTGAGAGAAGAACTCAGCCTAAATATGCAGGGTTTGTGTGTTAAGCATGTGTGAAAGAAACAAACAAACACAAATCCAGGTCTGTTCATGACGAGGAAACGACATCAGAACAACAACTAGCATGCTAACTATGAACTTCCTCATTATCAAACAGCAAAATGCTTTATGAGTAGATGCAGCGGATGTATTTTTTGACCTCAAGAGCTGCTTATACAATAAATCTGCAGTGGAGCGAGACACATTTTACTCAAATACATGGGAAAAATCCTGTACAGCTCCTTTAATATCTGTAATTATTGGGTTTAATTACAGAAAACCAACACTGGCACAGAATTCAACATCTTCTAGGGCCAAAAAGTGAAAAAGTATTATTCATATTCAAAGGTGTTATTGTAGCCAGATAGCAGGACACGAAGCAGCGGGTTTAGTCATGTTTTTGGACCCAATCCCCTCCAAAAATAATCTGTTTAGAGGTTTTAAAAATAGTGAATCGCCCATAGAGAAGTGCTGACCTCTGACCTCCATCTACAACAGGAACCCAAAAGGAAATCTAGTTGTTTAAGTTAAAAGTTGAAGCTTTTATGCCCAAATAAGGTCACCATTTAACACTGACGCTATAGTGAAAAAATATCCGAGTACTTTCTAAAATTTTGTAATCTGCTGCAAATTTTGTACCAGGTTTTTGTTCCTTTTGGATAAACCTGGTTATTGTATTGTGTTTTGAGTGTTTGTCCACTGATCCAAAAGGTTGGTGGTTCAAATCCTCCTCTGTGTACAGTTGTCCCTCGTTATATCGCGGTTCACTGTAGACCATTGTGTTCTGCGTCCTGATTGGCTGAGGGACTGTAGACCATTGTGTTCTGCGTCCTGATTGGCTAAGGGACTGTAGACCATTGTGTTCTGCGTCCTGATTGGCTGAGGGACTGTAGACCATTGTGTTCTGCGTCCTGATTGGCTGAGGGACTGTAGACCATTGTGTTCTGTGTCCTGATTGGCTGAGGGACTGTAGACCATTGTGTTCTGCGTCCTGATTGGCTGAGAGACTGTAGACCATTGTGTTCTGCGTCCTGATTGGCTGAAGGACTGTAGACCATTGTGTTCTGCGTCCTGATTGGCTAAGAGACTGTAGACCATTGTGTTCTGCGTCCTGATTGGCTAAGAGACTGTAGACCATTGTGTTCTGCGTCCTGATTGGCTGAGGGACTGTAGACCATTGTCCATCAGTCTCCTCCGTGTCTCCTGTACAGTACAGAATGTGTCAGACAAATTTACATAAATGTTGGATCGCAGTGTGACTCTGAAGTGCTGTATGTTTGCAAGTTTTCTCCCCGACAAAACCCACAATGTCGATGAAACGTTCTGCACCGACAAAGACACCGACGAAGGTTTGAACTTTTGTGTTTAAACGAGAGAGAAATGTGAGAAAATGTTAATGCCTGTGTGAGAAAAGTGTATAAAGTGTGTGGTGAGGGGTTTTACAGACAAGAACATATAAAATAGTAAAAAAATAAAGCTGATACTTTGCGGATTTCACTTTGAGTGCCTCAAAAGTGGAAAAGCGCTGTATAAAAACAAAATCGTGACCATTTACCACATGCGTTTCAACACAACCAGCAAATTCTCCCATATAATTCTCACCTTTTCAGCGCCGCAAAGTTAAACTACAGACTCTTTTCCCATCGCTATGACATCACATGAGCATAACCCAATCAGAAGTGTGCGTGTTCAGCGGGACGGCCCGTGTGGGGGTCCGTCCGGGTCGGATCACAGTGTCTGAGACGGGGCGGTGGGTCTGGGGGGGGTACACTCACTCTATGCATGCGTACAGTCGGCCGTCACAGAATGGTTTGTCTCCACCATCGCTCCTCCTCTGTCCACACTTCTCTGTTTCTTCCTTTCCCTCTTTTCCTGCACGACGGAATCTCCTCGACCTGTTTTATGATTTATTTTCCTCTGATGGAGAAAGAGCAAATAAACAAACCCACAAATGTTATAATATGAGCAAGTGTCGCTGGTCTTTGTCGAAAACTCACAATATGTTTAAAAATTTGAAGGAAAATCAGAGTAAGAAGGTTCTGAGTTCGATTCCTAGGCTAGGCTAGGTGGGGTTAGCATGTTTACTGTGTCTGGGTGGGGTACCACTGTGATGCTCTGGTTTCCTTTTCAATATAAAACATAGAACCTATTCTGAACACGTCTATGGTTAGCACTCAGCCTCACAACCAGCAGGTTACGGGTTCGATTCCCGGGATAGGTGAAGTTAGCATGTTTACTGTGTCTGGGTGGGGTACCACTGTGCTGCTCTGGTTTCCTTGTCAATATAAAACATGCAGCCTACTCTGAACACGTGTATAGCTCACACTCTTACCTCATAACAAGAAGGTCAAGGTTCAATTCCCAGATTGGGTGGGGTTAGCATGCTTATTGTGTCTGGGTGGGGTACCACTGTGATGCTCTGGTTTCCTTGTCAACATAAAACATGGAGCCTATTCTGAACACGTGTGTGGTTAGCACTCAGCCTCACAACCAGAAGGTTCCAGGTTCGATTCCCAGATTGACTAGGGTTAGCAAGTTGTTACTGCTTCTGGGTGGGTTACCAATGTGCACTCTAGTTTCCTTGTCAACCTAAACCATGGGGCCTATGATAGTTACATGCATGGTTAGTATTCTCGCCTCACAACAAGAAGGTCCTGGGTTCGATTCCCGAGCTGGGTTGTGTTAGCAAGTTGTTAATGTGTCTGGGTCGGTTACAAATGTGCGCTCCAGTTTCCTTGTCAACTTAAACCATGGCGCCTATGATGGACACATGCATGGTTAGTATTCTCGCCTCACAACAAGAAGGTCCTGGGTTCGTTTACTGTGTCTGGGTGGGTTACCTAATGGTTGTGTTAGCATGGTTTACTGTGTTAGCACTCTTTGCCTCACAACAAGAAGGTGGGTTACCAGCCTAGGTTGTGTTGCTCTAGTTTCCTTGGTTTCCTTGTCAACCTAAAACATGCAGCCTACTCTGGAGATGTGCAGGTTTACCGCTCTCACCTCACAGCGAGAAGGTTCCTGGTTCAACTCTCTGGCCTTTCTGGTTTAGAGTTTGCATGTCTAACGCTGTGTTTGGGTGGGTTTTCATTTGGACACTCTAGTTTCTCCCCATCAGTCCAGAAATATGCATAATTGGTATAATCCTGCTCCTGTCAGGTTCAGGGACGGGTCAAATGCAGAGGACAAATTATTCCACGGAGATAATAATGTGTAAAATAAAACACATCTAGTTCAGTTCAATTTAACATGGCTTTTAAAATCATCTGGAGGCATTTGTGTTTGTTTCTGTATTCAAGAGAAAACAAAAAGTCTTGTTCTATTCATGTATAATTCTGAGACGTCAATCAAACCAACATGAAACACTTTTGATTTGAGTCATTTTTATGTTCCCAATTTTCAGCGTTCAAATACTAAAAATATGCATCGTGTCTTCTCCATAACTGAGGTCCATGTTTGATCTTGAGCTGCGTTTGGCTGCAGTGGGCAGAGCGGGGCGGCTCAGTGGAGACTGTCAGACTAAAGTGAACTCACAGAGTGAACTGGCAGACGCTTAATCCACCAGGATGTCGCCTTTTCCAAAAAACCTCCTGCAAAGTCCGTTTCAGAGCCACGAAAACATCACTGACACATTCTCAAAGACTGCGGCGTTGCTCAGTTATTTAAAAAATCTGTAAAGGCTAAACAAACTCAGCTTTTTACCCATGTTTTAACCATAAACTATATAAATGGACATAGCTAACCTGCTAGCTGTTCCAAATAGGAAGTGAACATGGGCGTGTTTCCTGCTCCACTGACTCTAATTCAATTTTAGTGATTTGGTTGCTATGGTAATGCATGAGGGGCGGGGTTCACGTGGGCAAAAGCGAGTAGATTCAAAAGTTCTGGGTTTCCTGCTGTCCGAAAGGTGAGGACGGGAGACGCTGAGTAGCTGGATTTTTCGTTGACCGCTTCATTTTTCTTGTTACTACACTATTTTTTGTAGGCTTACATTTTCACCATCTGTTTGTATGTAACCTGCTTAAGCCAGTATTTCATCAAACCAGCAGAACATCCATCGCGACTCTTTCGAACGGCAGCGCGTCAGACCAAGTTACTGGACCGGATCTCCTCTCTGAGCGACGAAAGCTCAGGGTCGCTACACTCATATCAATAATAGACAAATCAGGCGTCTTCTTCCCGTGAGGCTGCTCCCGCTAACGTTAGAACCAAGTTTGAGTGAGTGTTGCTAAGCTAGGCAAGAAGGGGCGTTACCTTCATCAGCCTCGCTCTGGATTGGCTCTTTGGTTGCTATGATACCCGCGGTTGGTGCTAGCCTCAATGAGTCGAACACTTCTTTGCACAGTCTGTGGTTTTAACCCTGTGACAATGTTCCCTCACAGCAAACACACCTGAAGTTTGTTTTTTATTTGTCCATGTTAAAGTTATTCTGCATAGTCTTAAAGCTCATTAAGCTCTGTTCCACCTGCTGATGTCACTAGGGGCTCCTCTTCTGCTCCAATCCGCAAGCTCTTAGTTTGAATCCAACTACTTTCTCTTCATTCCCGAATTGCATCAACGTCAGAGCAGCTTTGACATCATTTTAACAATATTTTCAAGTAGAATATTACTTTTTTCAATAGTTTTAAGCGTGATCAGTGATGCAAAGGAGTCCAGGAAGTCTCAAAAGGAGCTGAAATGTTTTTTTTATCTGAGCCAAGACTCCATTTTCTTCTACTTATTCAAATAGTAAAAGGAAACCAAAAAGTACAATTTAAAATCTTTAATATTTTCTATAAAACATACAGACTGTTGATGAGTGACTTGGATATTCATGATTGAGCAAATACAGATGTTTTTAAAGATGCTCTGTGGAACTTACAGAAAAAGCTATGATCATGTCTGTTATTGGAGATGATATTTGACTAAATGCACAGAAATGATCCATATTTTCCACATCGCTCATTAAATACGGTTCAATTAAATAGTATTATCATTATTAAATTTAAACTTTAATATCTTATCGCATTCATTTCTGTCAGTACATACGTAAATCAGCAGGACACATCAGTGAAAAAGGCGCTGAACGTTCAGAAAACACAGGACGGCACCTGAGATCAGAGAAACCAAGTCCTTTAACACGAGCAGCTCTAGGGGGCGCTCTGCTCTTCACTGGGGAGGCAGCAGCTCAGAGGTTAAAGAGACCACCAACCCCGAGGTCGACGGTTCAATCC